>BSBK01004454.1:760000-1360000 GCA_027943335.1 Chamaecyparis obtusa
TGTGAACTAATAGTTCCTAATAGTTCTAAATTTACTATAACTGGAAGAGAGGTTCCTAATTTAGAACTATTAGTTCACAATTGATTGATCTAGAAGTACATACACAAATTCTTACAAGTCTAGGATTAAATTTCTCAATCACATAACAATTTCATAGAACCGATGTATTATGGCCTTGACTTAATAGGTAGCCTTAAGTAGATAAATGACTGTAAAGTGGTCAACTCAAATAATTTCCTTTATCCTTCTATTCCAAAAACATCATGTATTAAATATAACATATTAGTTTTTCTTAACTCTTTCATAACTATTATTACCTATTTTCGCCTCATTTGAAGCCTACTAAACGGGAAATGTCAAACAAGAAATAACCCCAATGCCAAGAGTTATTTTCCCCTTAAACCCTCTCCTATGAACTTCTAGTCACAAGGGTATCCTTCACCCAAGTGAGGCTTGTTGTGACCTTTTCACATCATCATCATATTGCAAATAAGGACCCCCTCTTTTTATTTGTAGTGAGTTGTTAGTTTCCTTTGTTTAGATGTGGTAGTGGTCTTGAGCTCTCTAGGTGGATCAAAAGTAGAATTTAATAAATTTTGATGATTTATTAGGAGTCTTTTTTCAAGTACAAGTAATGAGAAAGATTGTCAAGACAATTCAACAAGACCAAGACCCAAGTTTGCAAAGAGGCATTTGTGAGGATTTTCTTGAGTGTTAGGTGCATGAATGTGGAAATCAATTCCAAGATAATCGCGGTCTCCACCCTTTTACTTTCCAATCCCCAAAACAATAAGCGTGTATGTAAGTGATAGGGTTCACCTAGTTCATTATCTCTCTAGACCTAGGTTCTTATTATTCCTATGTATCTATATATGAATCCTCCCAATTCTCTTAAGAGTATTTTCTTGGGTATCGACTATACCCTTCCTTCTAGGTGTTCTACCAAGATTGCAAAATCCTCTATGATCCTCAATCTTCTTGACCTTTCAACTTCAATACACATTCAAAATAAACAAAGAAACCTTGCAGGGGTGTGGTCTTAAAATACATGTTACCAAAGTATTATTGATACTTCCTATCCATATAAAGATCCTTCTTGTCAACGATTCCCTCAATCTTCACCAAACTAGCAATTCCGGCCTTGTAGCCCTAGATCCCCAATTAGGTCTCCTATTCGTAGTTTTTACGATTTCTTGAATAATTGTCCTTAGGAAATTTCCAAATAAACTCTTCAAAAATCAATAAATTTCATAACCCTAAGATATTTTGTGGGTCTCATACTCCCATGCATCCGTACAATACCTTCTTCACACCATGAGGGGTTAGTGAGGATTTTGTAGGAGTTTCTATAACTCACTGTATGACTGATTCAAAGTGTTATCAAATGGATTGTTTAGGGATCCTAGTATTCATCAAGGATCTATAGGTTAATAATGCACACTCACAATCTTTTTGATTCAAAAATTCAAACCACCCTTGCAAGTATTCTTCTCAAACACTTACCTTGCTCCTAGCCGACCATTGATAGGGCTTGCCTAGGGCCAGGTCTTAAAATTAGCAAACATAATTTCTCCCCTTCTTGATATAGTACACTTTACATAGGCTCAAATATAATATCCCAAAGTGTCATGATGATTCCACGGGGGGATCTCAAGAATGAGCCATTCTTTTGACTCCTACTCTATATAGGCCAAAGAAATGGCAAAACATAAAAGATTTACAAAACCTACCAAAAAATTCACAAAAAAAGACCAAAATGTACAAGAATAAATTAAATACAATGTTATAACACAATACAACAAAAATAATGGAGGTATAATCCATTTGAGTCAAGTTTCTTAGTGAAACACTTGACTGTGACTGAAAATACACTAATTCTTGTATTTGTAAAAATGCTTAACTCCATCCAACCTTGGAATTCAAGCCTAAGGGTTATTAAATATTCCAAACCTTCATGTTCATACATTTTGTTTCTCAAGATAACCTAATTCCTTCATTATAGCTCTTATGACAAAATTTGTCATGCAACTTTGCAAAGTTGCAGAAGTTGTCTTGACAACTTTTTGACCATTTTGCAATTTTTCCTATTCTTGCTATCCATAGTATTCCAACCTATCTAGAATGATGTAAAAAAAATTATAAGGCCATATTAGGATTAATTTCTTATAATCCACACATTTTGGAGTCTTTTATCACCTTAGACTCTTTTTCACCTATCTAGGTTCCACAAACAACTAAGTGCATCCTAAGACCAATAAAGATTCAACCTTCCAAAAACAAAACAAAACAAACCTACCAAATCAAAACCATCACAAAGACTCTATAGGAGTCTTTATTAACTCACTAACTTGGCTAGAGTCAGTACAAGCCAAAATTTGAGAAGGCACTTGACTGATAGCTTAGGTGCTCCTGCACCATTCTCCCCTAAACAAAAGAAGTTAAGTCCCAACTGAAGAGAGCAATTTCAAATCTATTCCCATCTTGTGGAACTCTATTTTAAGTACCCATGTAGCTTTTGATTCTTCCATTCCCTACCACTTGATGAGATGCTCCATATACACCTTATTCCTTATCTTTTTAGCTACCCCTGAGTTTAGGACATTCTCAATTTGTAGCTTTGGTTTGATTGGCAATTTCAAACTTCCTGCATCTTCTAAAACATCAAACTCTCCTTGAATATGCACTGGGATTGGGCCTTTGTAAGGTACCAAGTTGGCTATGTTAAACACTAGAGAAAGACCAATATCTATAGGAAGATCCACCTTATAAGAATTGTTTCCATACTTAGCTAAGATAGCACAAGGTCCTAGTCTTATCATTTGGAGCTTATTAGGTACTCCTTTCTACAATATTTCTTTGTTTAGATAGACCATAAATAGGTCCCCCACTTTAAATTGTAAGTCTTTCTTCCTCTCATCAACCTTTTCCTTGACCTTAGCTATAGTATCTGCTAGTGCTTTCTTTACTAAATTGTGAATCTCTTTCATGTACTGAGAAAAGTCATCTATATACCCACTTCTTGTTTCCATTGCACATAGGTCCCTAAGTTCACAAATTCCTCTTGGATGAATGCCATAAACCAATTTAAAGGGACTTTTACTTATGGTCCTATTTATAGTGTCATTGTAAGCAAATTCGGCTTGAGGAATGAATTGGTCCCATGTTTGACCATATTATTTGGTATGACACCTTAGGAGATTTCCCAAATTTCTATTGACAACCTCGATCTGTCCATCTGTTTGAGGCTGGTAAGCAGACCCAAAAGAGAGGTTAGTTCCAAGCTTCTACCACAAAGTCTTCCAAAAATAACTTATAAACTTAGAGTCACTATCTGATACTATGCTCATAGACAACCCATGGATCCTTATGACTTCCCTAAAGAACAAATTAGCAATTTGGCATCCATATTGGGTAGTTTTGCAAGGTACAAAGTGTGCCATTTTACTAAAACTATAAAAAATGACATAAATTCTATCATACCCTTGTCTTGTCTTTGGGAAAACCCACTACAAAATCCATATTGAGGCATTCCCAAGGTCTATTAGGAATGGGAAGGGGTTGATACAACCCTAGATTTGATGAATTTCCCTTAGCTTTCTAAAAAATAATGCAAGTGTCTACATATCTCTTGACGTCTCTATTCATCTTGGGCTAGTAGTAGTACCTCTGAACTAGTTCTAGAGTCTTATTTATTCCAAAATGACCACTAAGAATCCCATTGTGTTTCTCTTGAATTAGGCTATCTCTCATTGAATCTCTAGCTACACAAAGTTGACCTACCCTAAATAATAAACCCTCTTGAAGAGTATAATCAGATAAATCACTATAAAAATGGTTTTTAAACTCCTTACATACCTTATATGTAGCTGATAAATCTTCATCATTAGGGTAAAGATCTTTGAAACTGTCTATGCCAATACTTGTTAATTGTACCTCTTCGACTGTCACAAGCCTTCTTCTCAAGGCGTCTACAACTTTTTTTTTTTGTCCTCTCTTATGTTTGATGGTAAAGGTATAAGCTTTCATATATTCCATCTACTTCATATGTTTGTGGCTAAGTTTGTCTTGAGATTTTAGGAAGCTCAAAGCCTAATTGTCTATATATACCATAAATGTTTTAGCGAGGAGGTAGTGTCTCCATTTTCTCAAAGCTTGTACTAATGCATACAACTCCAAGTCATATGAGGGGTACTTATTTTTATCATCACTTAGCTTTTCACTATGGAAAGCCACTGGTCTATCTTCCTGACTTATGAATACTTCTATGACAATGTTGCTAGCATCACATTCAACAGTGAACAATTTTTCAAAACTAGGTAGGACTAAAATGGGTTGTGCGGCTATTCTCTCTATCAAGGTTTCAAAACCTGCATTTTCTTGCTCATTCCATTGAAAGTTATCTTTCATACCACCTTTTATGGTGTCTAGGACTGGTGCACATATCTCACTAAATTTTGTAATGAACTTCCTATAGAATTATGCTAAACCATGGAAGCTTCTTACCTCTATAGTAGTCTTAGGTGTAGGCCAGTTCACTATTGCATCCACCTTGTTGGAGTCCATTTTTAAGTTCCCTTGTGATACAACAAAGCCAAGGTACAACAATTCTGGTTTCATGAACTCACACTTATCCAAATTTATGGTTAGCTTATCCTCATGTAATCTTTTTAATACACTTTGCAAATGCATAAGATGGTCTTCGTTAGTCTTACTAAAAATTAAGATGTCATCAAGATATACCACAACACATTTACCTATGAAGTCCTTTAACACCTCAATCATTAACCTCATAAAGGTACTAGGGGCATTAGAGAATCCAAAGGGCAAGACCAACCATTCATATAAGCCTTCCATGGTTTTAAAATTTTTTTTCCACTCATCTCCCTCCTTGATTCTTATTTGGTGGTAACCACTCTTGAGGTCAATTTTTGTAAAATAATTGGCTCTTCTAAGAAATCCATCAAATCTTCTATTCTTGGGATTGGGAATTGTACCTTATTATGATTATATTAATGGCTATAGAATCAGTAATTTACAAGTACCTCCTTTTTTGGGGCTAAAATAGTGGGGACTGCATAAGGGCTTATGCTCTTCCTTATTAAGCCTTGGTCAAGAAGTTCTTGTATTCATTTTTCAATTTATTCATTTTGCTAAGGGGTCATTTTATAGGCATCTTTTTTGGGTAGTGAGGCTCCTGGAATAAATTCTATCTGAAGGCTAATGGCTCTCTTAGATGGTAAGGTAGTAGGTTGTCCATCACTAACTATCTCCTTACACTGACCTAATAAATATTGAACCTCTATGAGTAATTCTAGCTTCTTGTCCTATTTCTCAATTATAGTTTTCACACTAAAGAAAATCCCACTCCTTCACCTTCCTCTAGTGTGATAAAGAACTTATTTTATCCCAAAAAGAGAACATTAGGTCCTACTGATATCATTTCCCCTTCTTCTAATATTGACTGAATTTTATATGTGACTCCATCCTTCTTGAAAGAGTATGAGTTTTTGGCTTCATTATGAATGGCCCACCTATCAAACTACCATGGTCTTCCCAATAAAAGATGACATGCATCCATGGGAAAGACATCACATAACACCCTATCCTTATAGCTCCCTATTGTAAAGTCTATCCAAGCCTTCTCATTAACTAAAACATGCTAGCCTTTGTTCAACCAAGTGACCCTATAGGGGTTAGTATGTGGGATTATTTGTAAATTTAACTTGATAACTAACTCATTAGAAATAATTTTATTAGTGGACCCAGAATCAATGATAATTTTGCAAACCTTACCTAAGAATTTGCACTTGATTCTAAATAGGGATCTCCTTTGGCTTGGTTCTTCTCTGATTGGTTCTTTGATGAGATTCCTTCTAATCATGAGATTGTCTCCTACCTCTGAATCGAACACCACTTATACAACCTTGCTACTTGAGGTCTCTTCTTGCACATAAATTACTCTTCTTTCTCCACTTTGATTTGAGGAACTCTTTTCAGGATACCTATATGCAGGATGCCCAAACTGATGACAATTATAACACTTCATTAAAGAGAGATATGACCCCCTTCCTTTCCCACTAGATCTTCCTCTAAAGTTTCTACTTGAGCTTCTACCCCTATTATAGCCACCTCTTCCACTATTTTCTTACCCTTGTTGTTATGTGAGTTTAGTCTCACCTTGGGTTCTCTATTTTGAACTTCTTCCTCCAAAGCCTCCTCCATGACCTCTAATCTCTCTTCCTCCGCCTCTACCTTGACTTCCCATGTCATTATTTTTCTTAAGGTTCTCTTCCACTTTGAGAGCTAGTTGATAACACTGATGAACTATCTTTGGGATCAAGAGGCTTATTTCCTCTTGTATATTCCACCTTAACTCATTAAGATACCTGACCACTTTTAGGCTTTCTTCTTCCATAACATGAGACCTCAGACATAAATTGTGAAATTCCTTTGTATAGGTACTCACTTCTAGGTCTTTTTGCTTAAGGTTTTGTGTCTTCTTGTGTAATTGTACCTCATATTCTTTTGGAAGGTAGGTCTCTTTGATTTTAGCCACCATTCCCTTCCAAGAGGAAATAGAAGCCTTACCTTCTTTCTCTCTCTTATTTTTTACAAACTTCCACCAAGTTAGAGAAGCTCCCCTCATCCTTTCCTTGACCACTCATCCTTTCCTTGACCACTTTAACTTTTTGGGCTTCACTAACATTTTCACACTCAAAGTGATTCTCCATCCCTTCCATCCACTCCATGACTAACTCTGCTTCCATTCTTCCACTAAATAGTGGTATTCCTTCTAGGGACTTGCCACTCATGGCCTATAATTCCCTCAAGAAAGGTTCCTCCTATAGTACAAGGTCTGGTTTAGGAACTTTTTCCTCTTCTTCCAACTCTTTACCTTTATCCTCCACTTCTCTAACCTTCTCACTGGCTATTTCTGTCTTAGTCTCTACTACACCAAGTTTTCTTTCAATCTCTACTAATATTTACCTAAGGATTATATTATCCTCCTCCTGATCTTCCACTTTATTTTCCAACTCTATATTGGTAACCATCTTGTTCTCACAAACTAATTCTAAATCTGACATACAATCTTTCTAGCCCAAATTATTTTTCTCTGATACCAATTTGACAAGGTTTACCTATATCATTCTCTCTCTAGACCTAGGTTCTTCTTCTTCTAAGGTACCTATATGACTCCTCCCAATTCTCCTAAGAGTCTTTTCTTTTGTATCCACAATACCCTTACTTCTAGGTGTTCTACCAAGATTGCAACATCCTCTATGCTCCTCAATCTTCTTGACCTTTCAACTTCAATACACCTCCAAAATAACCAAGAAACCTTGTAGGGGTGTCGAGGTCTTAAAATACATGTTAAAAAGTTTTCTTGATAATTATTTTCCATATCAAGATCCTTCTTGTCAATAATTCCCTCAATCTTCACCAAACAAAAAATTCTGGCCTTGTAGCCCTAGAGCCCCAATTAGGTCTCCCATTCCTAGTTTTTAGGCTTTCTTGAATAATTTTCCTTAGGAAATTTCCAAATAAACTCCTAAAACATAAATAAATTTCATAACCCTAAGATATTTTGTGGGTCTCATACTCCCATGCATCCATACAATACCTTCTTCACACCATGAGGGTTTAGTGAGGGTTTTGTCGAAGTTTCTATAACTCATTGTGTGACTGATCCAAAGTGTTATCAAATGGATTGGTCAAGGATCCTAATATTCATCAAGGATATATAGTGGAATAATTCACACCCCCAATATTTTGGATTCAAAAATTCAATCCACCCCTGCAAGTATTCTTCTCAAACACTTACCTTGCTCCTAGCTGGGCATTGATAGGGCTTGCCTAGGACTAGGTCTTAAAATTAGAAAAAAACATATTTTTGTCCCCTTCTTGATATAGTAAAATTTAAATAGTATCCACTCTCATATCCCAAAGGTCCATGATGATTACATAGTGGAATCTCAAGAATGAGCCATTCTTTTGACTCCTACTATGTATAGGCCAGAGAACTGGCAAAACACAAAATATTTACAAAACCTACCAAAAAATTCACATAAACACACCAAAATGTACATGAAGAAAGGAAATACACTATTATGAAACAATATAACAAAAATAATGGAGGTTTAATCCATTTGAGTCTATTTTCTTAGTGAAACACCTAACTTTGACTGAAAGTACACTAATTCTTGTATTAAAAAAAATGCTTAACTCCATCCAACCTTGGAATTCAAGCCTACGGGTGCTTAGGTAGTCCAACCCTTCATGTTAAAACATTTTTTTTCTCAAGAAAACCTAATTCCTTCATTGTAGCTCTTAGGACAAAATTTGTCATGTAACTTTGCAAAGTTGCAAAAGTTGTCTTGACAACTTTTTGACAATTTTGCAAATTTTGATATTCTTGCTATCCATAGTATTCCAACCTATCTAGAATGATGTAAAAAAAATTCTAATGCCATATTAGATTAATTTTTCATACTCCACACATTTTGAGTCTTTTATCACCTTAGACTCTTTTTCACCTATCTAGGTCCCACAAATAACTAAGTGCATCCTAAGACCAATTAAGACTCAACTGTCCAAAACTAAAACACAAATAACCTACCAAATAAAAAACATCACAAAAAATCTCTAGGAGTCCTTACTAAATCACTGACTTGGATAGAGTCAGTACAAGCCAAAATTGGATAAGGCACTTGACTAATACCTTAGGTGCTTCTGCACCATTAAGGTCCAAATTTAAGTGGTGACTTGAGCTAAATTTGGGCATGGCTATAAGGAAGTCAGAAGATTTCCAGTTAGATTCAAATCATAAACAAGTATGGTGACAAATTATCCAATCCAAGACCATATGGATTGAACAAAGGCATAAGGGGTGTGAAGTTTGGTGATATGATAAAAGATATATACAACTCTTTGACAAATCTTGTAAATGGTTTGGATCAAGACTAAGTTGGAGATGAGGATTGGAATTCACAAAGACTAAGTTTGAAGCTTGATGAACCCAATTTATTCCATATTTTCACCCAACCCCTTATGAAGAATCAAAATATTATATACTATTGTAGACACCTAAATTTGATTACATAATTAAGTAATCCTATTTAGTTCTCTCCTACGACATTAATCGATTTAATTTATGTCATCTCCTAATTAATTAACTATAGTCCAATCAATAAAATAGAAATCCATACCCATTTAATTAATTATATCCCTATTCCTCTATTAATCTGAATTAATAATTTTATCTATTTAAATTAATTCATAAATCCCATTACTCCCACTTTGAATTAAATAATATATTTAAATCCAATTTAAACACACGACTCCCAATTTTAATCCCTAACCTAATCTATCAAAACTACCAAACCCCTAGTTCCAACTCAACCAAATCCATTCACACATGCTAAAACTTCTTAATTAGATAATGAACCATGATTAACTAATATAACCCTCTACTTATTCTCTATCCCCCCATCACATCCTCCTAGTTCTACTCATTCTCTAATTTAAGCCTAATCAACTACTAAACATTTGCACAATCATAATCCATGGACAAAGAAATACTAACCCAACCTAAGTCAAACCTCATGTCACATTCTCATATCCCCCAAATCTCTCATCTCATGTCAACCTTAAATTCTCTTATATTCCTCTTACACACTCCACCCTTTTCTTACACCTTTGTCCCATCTCACATCTCCCAAAATGGTCACATTCCCCCATTCTTCCAAACCTCTCTCCTTGTGACACATGTCACAATGAGAGGCATTTGAGAAAGCACAATCTATGTGCTCTCTCTCAAATGCATCTCCACCCTTCCCCATGTTCGAATCTTGACCATTCATTCCACCCTCCTCTTGCCTATAAATTGAGGCTCCTTCTCCTTCATTTTCATCCACCTTTTATGCATTGTTATATCATAACATTGCCTAAAAATCCATAAGAATAACAACATTGTAATGCCAAAATCAATCCAAAACTTAACTCTTAGAATCTTGAGCAAGAATTGAGCACACATACCAAACCAAGGATTGGAAAAATCTACACTACAAAGGAGGCTATTTGGGTTTGAGGTTTGCATTCCCTTATGAAAAATTGCAGAGGTTGGGGGAGTTTCTTCCCATGGAGGAACTTCCCTTCTTAAATGTTTGGCTAATATTATTTAATAACTATTTTAAATTTAATTAATTAGGTAGGTAGTTTCACACATTGGTGAAAACCAACTTACCTACCTTTCCCGTACTAACTTACCCCAAAAAAGAATATTAAATAATTTAACTCCACCTATATATTATTATTATTATTACTATAATTAATATCAGCTAAATATTATATAAATATAATACATTTAGGTATGATTCTCAAGGAAGTCACTACCCCAATGGAAACTTGGGACCCCTTACAAACCGGAGGTCCCAAGTTCCACTCCCACCATCTACACTAACAAGACATATACAAGAGAGAGTTTAAGAGAGAGAGAGATAAGGTAGGAGTAAGTAATTAGTTTTATTTATTATTTTTATATATTAGTTATTTATTTTATTCACTTGGAATTTATTTTATTTATTTAAAGCCACAATAGGCACAAAAATACCTAGAATCACAATCATCACTAATACACTCATGATCATAACTACTTATACATCAATAAATGAATATATATATGTATGCATATACGTGTGCAGGCCCATATATGCATACTTTGTATATATGATTAACACATAGAGAGAGACAATAACATCATAATCCTACATAT
The DNA here is from genome assembly GCA_027943335.1 of Chamaecyparis obtusa. Lineage (NCBI taxonomy): Eukaryota > Viridiplantae > Streptophyta > Pinopsida > Cupressales > Cupressaceae > Chamaecyparis > Chamaecyparis obtusa. The sequence continues at coordinate 770,772 of BSBK01004454.1, forward strand.
CTCATAACCATATAAATCAGATTGACATCAAAGGATATATAAAATAAGGAACTCAAATCCACCCAAAACCAAACCAAAAGACTGGACAAAATAATCAAAACCATAGGGTTTTCCCATGTGTGAACTTTGGACCATCTCCAAACAACAACAACTAGTTCAAGGATTTTTAAGGCACGCTCAGACCTATGTAACCAGGTGGAGTTGATGCCTGGTGCCTTCACACACTTGCATCATCGAGAAGCAAAAGAAACACATATACATATCTATATACAAATAATGACAGACAAGGAAGGAGTTCAAAATGGTGTAGATCTCCCATAGGAGTGACTATGACTGCCTCCCCTCATCTGGAAACCACACCAAGAAGGATACATATAGATCATAACATGGATTAGCAAGGTTAGAATAATAATCATAAACATGAATATATGCAAAAAGTATGAATCATTACTTAGCAAGATAACTCTTATAATCAACCACAAGGAATAAACTAGATCATACATACATAAGCATAAAAGATAATGATCATGAGCATATAATTCGAGCGAAAAATTATAATCTACAAGTTTTGAAATATATTATTATCTAAATATAGTAAGGTAAGGGAGAAACATAAAGTCCATATATGCTAGAATTTCATAATCCTATCCAACTTCAATGTAACAAGTAGAACTACTAGAGAGGGTACTACAAGTACAAGGTTTAAGTGTTAGGTCATAACCCATCACATAATTATGGTTAGTCTAATAGAGATAGTCATGGTTATTCAGGTAATCATTGAATGATAGTCATGTCAATCACAATCATAATCAAATAATCAAACCATTAAAGAGATCTGGAAACTATAGAATTTTTTTATCAATTAAAGTTTAAGTACCCAAGTATCAATATTGACCCTAATTTATCCAAGAGTTCATAACCATTAATAAATATTAACTCATATAAATCTATTAAGTGCCTCGATATCATTAGGACACCATGCAATCATAACAAGAGATGAGTACACATGCAAGAATATACCAAAAACATTTATCACTACATAAATGAAGGTTAAAGTATTATGGTTAAGAATGAATTTATTATTCAACCTTTAAACAAAAATATACTCTTATTCAAGCATATAAGTTTGTACAAAATTTCCCTAACTTCTGAAGGGATATCAAACCTGTTAGGGTTGGAGGGGTGTTACATCCTCCCCCTCCTTAAGATTTGACTTACTCCTAAAAGTTAGAAGGTACTAAACTTTAATTATTCATAAGTTGTAAAACAAAGTCATTTAATTGAGTCAAAAAGTTTTTTTTTTTGCTGCTCCTAGCTCACTAGTACAAATTAGCTTGGATTATGAAAAAACTATAATTTAAATTTTTTTACCTTCCCTTATCAATCTTCAAAATTTATATCCATTGAAAATAATATGAAAGACAAGAATCGATGCTAACTTCTCCACTTTGTAGAAAACTCTAGAGAACAACTTGAGCAATTATAATGATAAGTATTATGAATCGTGATGGTTTAACCTATGAAACAATATCATAAGCCTACTCATACATGTAAAATTTAATTACCATAGGGTTCAAAATTCACATTCTCTATTACTAAAGATGAAAGATCAACATTAAAGGGTATATAACATTGATATTTGTTTCCTTCAAAACAATTTACTATGGTACATATACTTTGCAATTGTGGACTAAAACATCATGGGTATTCAAAACTTGTCATGATGTGTTTATAATGACAATAACATAGGGTACACCCACATTTACAGAGATATATTCTAAGATATCTTTTATAATTTTTAATATAATAGTTATAGTATTTGACTTACAAAGAAATATTCATGCTCCACTAGTACATTTGACCTTATTTTTCTACCAATTATTTCGACCAACAAATTAAAAGGTTTTGGTTGGTCGGATTATAGAAGGAAAACTTTGATTTTTTTTAAATTTATGTCCGTGTTGGTCGTAATTTTAACCACTACAATATTGGTCAAAATTATGACCAACACGGGCATACCTTAAAAAAAAAAAGGTTTAATTTGTCACTTCATTATTTCCCACAGTGAAGAAGGGTAGCGCATGAAGGAGGATTATTTTCATTATTCATTTGGACCGCATTATCTCTCCATTATTCCCATGGTGAAGAAGGGCAACATGCGAAGGAGGATTATATACATTTTCATTTGGACCGCATTATCTGCATTGTAAGGATTTTCATTTAGTTTTGTTCCGCACCTGCAGTTATGCTCTTGTATGAAGTGTTAAGAAAATTTATATACTTGGTACAATCCATTTACAGTATCTTATTTCTTCTCTTTGGGGATAAAATTTGATAACACCTTGTTCAATATTTGTTCATAAATATTTAGTTTTAATGCCCTTCTCAAAAATAACATTCTAGACACACGACAAGGAACCATTACAAGATATTTATATACCTGGTTAATTAAAACAAGGAAAAAATAATCTTTCAGTGCATATGAAAGAAGGTTCTCATTGGGTCATTTGGAGGTATTAGCAGTCTAGTTATAGCCATCAATGACATAAACTGGCATATTTTAGATTTTATAGTGCATTGAGTACGGTTAAGACTTTGAATATAATCTTTCATTTGTTATAAATTGTCCTGTCTCAAAGACTTAGGGAACACACTCTTGGAAAAGTAGAGCATAAATCAGAAGGAATTACTAATCCTTATTACTTGGTCTATTGTTCTCATTTCCCAACCATAAGCCTCAAGCTATCTACCATAGTTGGCATCCCAAGTACTTAAGGTGTAGTTTGTTGTGAGGAGTTTGGGGTTCCACTACTTTGAGAGATAACAAATGATGTTGTTGTTGGGGATGTATTAATTTTGGTTCTTGTCTCGAGTGTAGTTGGTACTTTGTCAAATTATGCCAACAAATGTCCATTGTCAAGGAGACACTAACCTAGATTTCCTTTGAAAGACTCTACAACTTTACCTATCAAGAAATTTTTGAAATTGTGTTACTTTGCTTAATTATACAAGGTTTTGTTGACTCACTAGCTCATGGGAAGAATATATGAGGGTCTTTGTGTTGTAATTAGAGATAGGATAGATCTAAAATTTTGATACTTGAGTTCACAATCATAAGAAAAGGACCAATGAGATAGTTTTGGATTTGGACAATAGGTTTATTAAGAATATGAGGAAGGTACGATTTAATTTAGGGCCCAACAAAGCTATGTGCCTAGTGTTGTATTATTGTGCTTTTGATGAAAAGTTTGGGTATCACCTTGAAAATGAGAATCCTAAAAATCTAAGCAATAACTATACCATAACTATCAACATTGAAAACAACATGGGAGAATCTAGTAAGCAAATCAAAAGGAGTTAGGATTTCCTAACAAGATAAAGGTTCCTGATGCAGAGGGGTGTGATATATTTCTTGAGAAACCAAATAGGCCTAACAAAACCCCATTTACAAATAAACTCATCATAGAAATCACTCCCTTGATTCCCAACCAAGGAAAAGTCTTGGATAAGGGTTAGAAATAATAGATTTTCAAGTTTTTAGGGCCTTACCACTTACCTCTTCTTCTAGATACCAAACCCTCATTCCTAGGGTCATTAGGCTAGGGCTTTTTCAAAAGGACCTTATAAAATATCTCTAGATCACCCCAATGGATCTAACACACCTATATGGACTCCAATAACAATTATCCATCACAAAATACACCCATTCTTAAGGGTATTCACTCACAATAATGACCGGTGCAAAATCGGGCACCCTTCAATCAATATTTCACCACCCTTGTTTGGTTTCTTCAACTCCATACACCATATCCCTGCATTCAAACATTATATTACAAGGATATTATACATTAATTGACCCCTCCCACCAATCACCTTAGTCACAGGGGTGGGAGTGATGTAGAGGTGGTGTGTAATTCTTCTAGCCCATACCCTAATTAAAATGCAACATCAATCAGTTAGCAAGTGAGACAGCTTCGTACATCAAACATCTCTTGAAGGATTCCCAATCTAGGCTTCTCTCAATGCACCTAGAGACACTTATATGTCCAATCTTCAAACAAGACTTCCAAGCTTCTTCTAGTACCTTATAACGCCTTAACATGGATAATGTACCATGTTCCACTAGGCCTCCAAGTCTAGTCAAGTAATATTCAATCCTACCTCCTCAATTAGCCTTCTAGGCTTATAGCCCTTACTAGTCACAAATCTGCCATTTTCTCAAAAATGTTCCAAAGAACTAAGGAAACTCTTTATTATTTTAGATACCATTTTGGGTTCTACAAATTGTATCTAAACCCTGGGATAGGTTCCTTTTGGACCATCTACTAGATCCAGTACCCTATTAGAAACCAACTAGGCCTAATTCACCCTCCATTACAAAAAAAATCATAAGTATACTCCTTCCCTTAACTCAAAACCAAGGTAAATCCTTCCTAAGGTTAAGAAACAATATATTTTTAAGGTTTCAAGGTCTCATCCCTTACCTATACTTCTAGCCACCAAACCCTTACCTCTAGGGTCATTTACCTAGGGTCTACTTGAAAAGACCTTTACCACTTCCTCCAGATCAATAAAATTGATCTAAAACATGAAAATGGACCCAAAAATCCATAATCCATCATCAATAGCATCTAACCCTAAGGGAATTCATCCTCCATGTGACTGGTGCAAGACAGGGCATCCATCAATCAATAATCTCCATCAATCTGTGGCCTTCTAACCACATCATCCCTTATCCATTCATTAAGAAATTATGTTACAAGGATAAAATACATCATGACACCTCTCCCAAAAATGTCAAAATGTTGTTTATGGCTCCAATACCACTGAACAGTGAAATGCCAGTCAGTTACTTGGCCTTAGTAACAATAAAAAAATACTAAAATAATTGCATAAAAATGTAAACACAACACAAGAAAATGCAATTACATCACTGTCCAATCCAAGTGACATTTATTCAACCATTTAAATTTATTGGTCTCCTGACTATACCCACAGGAAGATTTACAATATGCAAAGAACTTGGTTATTTTTATTGATTAGAATCATTACATTTGTCATTATTCACACCATAATCCACATCATAGTGTCAAATCATGTGGATATTAATACAAATAGACTCCAACCTCTTCAAAAATTGACTGTAACTTACCTAACTGGCTAAAATTATCTCCAAACAGTCCCCTAACCGAATGTCTTACAAAATAAATATTAAAAGTTGTTGTCAAGTTGACAACCAATGTTGTCAAATTGACACATGAATCTAATGTCCATTCTAATTAGTTTTAAAAGTTTTAGAAACAACCTTTTCAACCATACTAACCCTTTAATCCCACATGAGCCTTATAGGCCATAATTGCATTAAAATGCAATTTTACACTTTTTGTATCTTTTGACTTTTGAGTGCAATTACATGATATTAATGGTATTAATGGCTATATTAAAAACCTAGATGACCTCATAGGTACTTACCCCTTACATTTATCCTTGGATCAACCAAGTGACCCCAAGGTCACATATTTAACCCCTATGCCATTTAATGGCTTACATAGCATCTTTTGTGATCCCATTACCCAATGATAAAAACTATTACAAAACATGATGCAAATAACATAAAATGACCAATCATGGTCTATTACATTTACAAATGACCCTAAGTGGTCATGTTCCATCTTTCTAGGATCTAGAGTGACCTTGGTGTACCTCCATTGTTCAGGCTCCGACCTTGGTGCTCCTGCACCAGGGAGAGTCAATCCATTCAAGGAGACTTCAATCCAAAATTGCTGATTGAAAAACAAAGCCTAGGAACAGTCAACACAAAATTGATTCCTCTACCTTCAAATGCAGATGAAATGATACAAAAATGTCATGGAAGTATAATAAAATCACAATAATATGTTTCCACTCTATTTTCCAATCAAAACATATTAATTGAAATAATTTGAATTCATTGGTTTGATGACTGTACCCACGGGTTCAACAATGATTATAGAGAAATTTTTTTTGTTTATTGATTGAAGAACATATTCAATGGTCCCCAAACACATCAACCTCTACACACATTATCCACTCACATGGATCTCCTCTAAAAAACCCTCAAACACTCGACAACCAACTCCAATAACTTACTTCTAACTCCTATAATAGTCAAAACCGACTGTTCCTCTAATGCAAACATAGAAAAATTATAATTTTCTATTTTCAAGTTGACAACCAAGTTTTCAACTCAACAACATGATAATCAATTCCTATTTTTGGACATTTTAAAGGTTTATAAACAACCTCTTAACTTACTCTTAGCCCCATAGCCCCTTTATGAGCCTTCTAAGCCACATTTGCATAGAAATCCAAATTTACATCTTTTTGCACTTTTATGAAGACATCTAGGGACTATCCATAATGCAGGTCAACGTGGCTTTCCATGATATAATATTTCCTCAAGCTTGGCTGCACCCTTCATATTGACTGCAATGATCATTGCTATTGGGAATTATTTAATAAGGTTATAGTAGTCATTATAACAACCATGCGACTTGTTTGTATGTAAGCACCTTTGGCACCTAAGGCTTAATTGATCATTTTGTAGGTTCATAAGGTAGAAATGCATTAAAATTTTATGTAATACCCTATATGGATGTCCTTGGGCCACTAGAGCCGCTTCAAAAGGTCATGAAGTCACATTGGGTCAGAAAAGCCTATAAAGGCTAATACATGTATTAATGGGATATCATAGGCAATTGATGAGTTCAATAGCTTAAGGGTAGGATAAGGGATTTGGTTATGTTTGAGTTTATAAAGGACCATCTCTATGATGTAATAGGGGAACACAAGTTCAAAATTGTCAATTTGACAACATGGTTGTCAAATTGAAAACAAATCATATTAATTGTAAAGGGTCAAACACTATGACATTTACATATTATGACACTCTATTCCATAAAATATGGTCCTCATGTGGACAAATGCTTCAAACCTTGACTGTCCCAAGGGCAGGTGACCCTTCCATGACACTTTCCAAGTAATCTAAGTTCTAATCTTCCTTCCCTAGTTGCAACCTACAAACAAACATCTTTGAAAACATTCAATACATAAAAACATCCCTCTCTACATCCCCTACCATCTATGGTAGTGAGGGATCACATCAATACACCATTGTATCAAGTTTTTTTGACTATTGTACACCCTGACTATACAGGAACAATCAATTGAAACATGGACCTAATTAGTTTTAAAATTCACAAGAACCATTAAAAAATACAAAGGAATGATTAACCACCATTTCTTATTCCTTTTCTATCCACATTTGCATCGAGAGAAGAGATTAAGACACCCAAAGTGAGGATTGTGCCTACACAAACAGACAAGAAGAGTACATTAAAATTACATTTCATTGATCAAAAGTATATTTACATTGCTTCTTCTAATCTTCAATCACCTACCAAACTCCCCCTACTCCTTTGTTCAAACTTACACATCCTCAAGGAAAATAAGCCTCTTATAAACTGATTACAAACTTCCTTAGATCGGTAACAATCAGTTATTGACTGTTTGCAAACAATTTTTTGTTAACCTTTGTTTTCTAGTTAACAACTATTTGTCAACTTTGACAACCTCTTACCCCTTAGGCATTTATATTATTGCCATAACCTTTTTAAAGGTTTTTAGGATTTCATCTTACTTTTGAACCCTCAAACTACACTTAAACCCTCATTTAGCCTTTTAGGCCTTATTTTTCCAATATAGGCAAATTTCACATTTTTGCACTTCATGTGCATTTACATCATTTTGATGGCTCTAGTGGCTAGTTTACACTCATTTGGACCTTTATAGGTCATTATCCCAATGAAACTAACCTAGGATCAACCTAATCACCCCTAGTGACCCCTAGGTACACTTAGCCCTTACAAATTCCATGAGAATCAAATGAATGTAAAATGGCCACTAGAGCCATCAAAATGATGTAAATGCACATGAAGTGAAAAAATGTGAAATTTGCCCATATTGGCAAAATAAGGCCTAAAAGGCTAAATGAGGGTTTAAGAGTAGTTTGAGGGTTTAAGGGTAGGATGAAGTCCTAAAAACATTTAAAAATGTTATGGAAATAATATAAATGCCTAAGGGGTAAGAGGTTATCGAAGTTGACAAATAGTTGTCAACTAGACAACAAAGGTTAACAAAAAGCTATTTGGAAACATTCAATAAATGACTGTTATTGGTCTAAGGAAGTTTGTAACTGGTTTGTAAGAGGCTTATTTTCCTTGAGGATGCATGAGTTTGAACATAGGAGTAGGGGGAGTTTGGTATATCATTGAAGATCAAAAGAAGCAATGTAAACATACTTTTGATCAATGAAATGTAATTTTAATGTACTCTGCTTGTCTCTGCCCGTGTAGGCACAATCCTCACTTTGGTTGTCTAAATCTCTTCTCTCGATGCAAATGTAGATAGAAAAGGAATAAAAAATGGTGGTTAATCATTCCTTTGTAGTTTTGAATGGTTCTTGTGAAGTTTAAAAGTGATTAGGTCCTTGTTTTAATTGACTATTCCTATATAGCCAGGGTGTGCAACAATCAAATAAACTTGATACAATGGTGTATTGATGTGATCCCTCACTACCATAAATGGTAGAGGATGCAGAGAGGGATTTATTTATGTATTGAATCTTTTCAAAGATGTTTGTTTTCAGGTTGGAACTGGGGAAGGAAGATTGAAGTTCTGATTTCTTGGAAAGTGCCATGGAAGGGTCACTTGCCCTTGGGATAGTCAAGGTTGAAGCATTTGTCCACATGAGGACCATGTTTTATGGCATAGAGTATCATAATATGTTGATGTCATGGTGTTTGACCCTTTAGACCGAATACAATTTTTTGTCAAGTTGACAACTCAACAACTTTGAACTTGTGTTCCCCTATTACATCATAGAGATGGTCCTTTATAAACTCAAACATAACCAAATCCCTTATTCTACACTTAAGCTATTAAAATCATCAATTTCCTATGATATCCCATTAATACATGTATTAGCCTTTATAGGTATTTCTGACCCAATGTGACTTCATGACCTTTTGAAGTGGCTCTAATGGACCAAGGACATCCATATAGGGTATTACATAAAATTTTAATGCATTTCCACCTTATGAACCTATAAAATGATCAATTAAGCCTTAGGTGCTAAAATGGATTACATACCAACAAGTCACATGGCTGTTATAATGACTACTACAACCTCATTAAATAATTCCCAATAGCAATGATCATTGCAATCAACATGAAGGATGCATACAAGCTTGAGGAAATATTATATCATGGAAAGACACATTGACCTCTGTTATGGATAGTCCCTAGATGTCTTCATCAAAGTGCAAAAAGATGTAAATTTGCATTTGTATGCAAATATGGCCTAGAAGGCTCATGAAGAGGATATGGGGCTCAGAGTAAGTTAAAAGGTTATTTATAAACAGTTGAAATGTCCAAAAATGGGCATTGGTTGTCATGTTGTTGAGTTGAAAACTTGGTTGTCAACTTGACAACAACAAATTAACATTTTGCTATGTTTGCATTAGAGGAATAGTCAGTTTTGATTGTTGTAGGAGTTAGAAGTTAGTTATTAGAGCTGGTTGTCAAGTGTTTGAGGGTTTTTTGAGGAGATCCACATGAGTGGATAATGTGTGTAGAGGTTGGTGTGTTTGGGGACCATTGAAGATGGTCTTAAATCAATAAACAACAAAGCTTTCTCTGCAATCATTGTTCAACCCATGGGTATAGTCATCAAACCAATAAATTCAAATGCTTTGAATTAATATGTTTTGATTGGAAAATAGAGTGGAAACATTTTATTGTGATTTTATTATACTTCCATGACATTTTTGTATCATTTCATATGCATTTGAAGGTAGAGGAATCAACTTTGTGTTGACTATTCCTGGGTTTTGTTTTGCAATCAACAATTTGGGATTGAAGTCTCCTTAAATGGATTGACTCTCCCTGGTGTAGGAGCACCAAGGTTAGAGCCTGAACAATGGAGGTACACTAGGTACACTGTGGATCCTAAGAAGATGGAACATGACCACTTAGGGTCATTTGGAAATGTAATAGATCATGATTGGTCATTTTATGTTATTTGCATCATGTTTTGTAATAGTTTTGATCATTGGGTAATGGGATCACAAAAGATGCTATGTAAGCCATTAAATGTGATGCAGAGGCATCCAAGGTTAAGGCAGGGCATTCTGTGTCCTCGGTGAAACTACATGAAGTGTTTGTATTTTGGCCGGTGTTACTCGGTTGTAGCCTTGACCAATGGTCTCAGTCATTGAAGGAAGCTAGGTCATTGAAGGAACTTGGTAGTCTCTGGTGCTCAGTGAAAGTGTTACTTGGTCATGCTTGTAGATCAGTAGTTTTGACTTACCAACTGGAGTTCTATGTGATTTGTTGAGCCGACTTGATGAATTTATTGTTGGTAGCCATTGTTATGGGGCCGAAATGCTAAATTAAATGTTTGTATACATTTGTAAGTCGACATGTGGTTGATGATTAGTATTTAAGGAGGGCTTGGGTAGATGTTTAGGGAGAGAAATTGGAGGGAGAACAACTTAGTAGATCTGGGATATTAGATGCAAAGCTTGAGAGTGAAGTTCTGGAAAAGTTCTTGATGTTCTTGTAGATCAGATTGTAATCTAATAGTTGTAATAACAGAGCTAGTGTTTGAGGCTTGGAGACATGGAGATTTCTTGGTGGCTTGTGAACTAAAGTTTAGATCTACCTTAGGGTTTCCATTAGCTTCTAATTGTCTTCAAAGCTGAACTAGCTTAGTTTGTTTTGGATCTAGTTGTGGATCTTGCCGAATTGTTTTCTGATTGTAATTGGCCCTAACCCGGAAGGACTTACAGCTAGGCATGTTAATGAAAATAAGTGTTAAACACTTACCTTGTGTTTCATTGTTGAGTGATCCACTATGTAATTCTGTTGGCTACAAGGTTTGGACTGTCCTTCATTGGATCCCCCATCCTTGACTGCATCAAAATGGCATAGGGGTTAATGATGTAACCTTGGGATCAATTGGTTGATCCAAGGATAAATGTAAGGGGTAAGGACCTATGAGGTCACCTAGGTTTTTAATATGGCTATTAATTCCATTAATATCATGTAATTGCACTTAAAAGAGCAAAAGATGCAAAAATTGTAAAATTACATTTTAATGCAATTATGGCCTATAAGGCTCATTTGGGGTTAAAGGGTTAGTATGGTTGAAAAGTGTTAGGAATAAGGTGTCTCAACCTTGGATAATTCCTATTCTTATTATTTGTTTTGTAAAATGTATTTCTTGCAAATAATGTTGATGTGTCAGCATCTTGAATTGTGTGTAAGGAGATCATGGCTAAAACGGTTATGATGAATTCCTATGACACGTAAGAGCTATGTCAGGAAGATTCAATGATAGGTGAAGACATGTGGCAACTGATAAATTTGAGTACTATACACTCTTCCCCAATCGTGGGGTTCGGGGCATCGCCGTTTAAAATTTTTTTGGGGTTCCTATTTTCTTAGAGAATGGTAAAACCCTAATACAGTTATCTTTGGGAGTAGCCCTAAAAAGTGAAGCGCATGATATAAGTTTTTTTAGGGTTGCGAAGAGATATGATGAAAGTGTATTGTTGGAACATTTTATGCTGCTGTGATTTGTCTTCAAGGGTTGAGAAATCTTCTGAAAGAACTTGCATTGCAAGTGTATTGTAAGCTGTAATAGTTTTGATCAATACATTGTGCAGGTTTTGGAGTGCTGGGGTTTTTACCGAAAGGTTTCCCCAGGGTATATCATTGTGTCATTCTCTATTTTTCTATATGTATGGTATGTGGTTGCAATATCTTTGTTAAAGTAGTTAACGAATCTGAAATTGTAAGGATTTAAAAGAATTTGCACAATACTCTCCTATAGAGATTAGCGTAGGAAGCTATTTTCGCACTTGAATTTCCTTACAAAAAGGTTGTTTATAAACCTTTTAAAAGTCATTAGAAGGGACATTAGAGTCATTTTTCAGGTTGACAATATTGGTTGTCAACTTGACAATAACTTTTAATCTTTATTTTTTAAGACATTCGGGTAGGGGACTGTTTGGAGATAGTTTTAGCTAGTTAGGTAAGTTACAGTCAGTTTTTGAAGAGGTTGGACTATATTTGTATTGAGATCCACATGAGTGGACACTATGATGTGGAGTATGGTGTGAAGAAGGACAAATGTAATGATTCTAATCAATAAAAATAACTAAGTTCTCTGCATATTATGGATCTGCCCATGGGTACAATCAGGAGACCAGTAAATTTAAATGGTTGAATAAATGTGACTTAGGTTGGATGGTGATGTAAATACATTTCCTTGTGTTGTGTTTACATTTTTGTACAATTATTTTAGTTTCTTTTATTGTTACTAAGGCCTAGTAATTGATTGGCATTTGACTGTTCCAGGGTGTTGGAGCCACAATCAACATTTTGGGATTGTAGTCTTCATTTATGAATTTACACTCCCACCCATATGGCTATTGTGATTTGTGGGAGAGGTGTCATGATTTATTTTATCCTTGTAACATAATTTCTTAATGCATGGATAAGGGATGATGTGGTTAGAAGGCCACAAATTGATGGCGATTGCTAATTGATGGGTGCCTTGTCTTGCACCAGTCACATGGAGGATGAATGCCCTTAAGGATAGATGCTTTTGATGATGGATTATGGATTTTTGGGTCCATGATGATGTGTTAGATCAATTGGATTGATCTAAAGGAAGTGGTAAAGGTCTTTTTGAGTAGACCTTAGGTAAATGACCCTAGAGGTAAGGGTTTGGTGGCTAGAAGTATAGGTAAGAGATGAGACCTTGAAACCTTGAAAATATGTTGTTTCTTAACCTTAGGAAGGACTGTCCCTTGGTTGTGAGTCAAGGGAAGGAGTATATTTATGATTTTCTTTGTAATGGAGGGTGAATTAGGCCTAGTTGGTTGCTACTAAGGTACTGGATCTAGTAGATGGTCCAAAGGAACTGATCCTAGGGTTTGGGTATTATTTATAAAACCCAAAAGGGTATCCAAAATAGTAGAGTTTTCCTTAGTTGTTTGGAACATTCTGGAGAAAAGGACATATTTGTGACTGGTAAGGGCTACAAGCCTAGAAGGCTAATGGAGTGGATAGGATTGAATATTACTTGACCAGACTTGGAGGGATGGTGGAACATGGTACATTAGCCATGTTAAGGTGTCATAAGGTACAAGAAAAAGCTTGGAAGTCTTGTTTGAAGATTGGACATGTTGGTGACTCTAGGTGCATTGAGAGAAGCATAGATTGGGAATCCTTCAATGGATGTTTGATGTGAGAAGTTATCTCACTTGCTAACTAATTGATCTTGCATTTCAATTAGGGTATGGGCTCAAGAAGACTTACACACCACCTCTGCATTACTCCCTCCCCTATGAGTAAGGTGATTGGTGGGAGGGGTCAATTAATGTATAATATCCTTGTAAGATAATTTTTGAATGTAGGGATATGGTGTATGGAGTTGAAGAGATCACACAAGGGTGGTGAAATGCTGATTGAAGGGTGCCTGGTGTTTCACCAGTCATTATTGTGAGTGAATACCCTTAAGAATAGGTGTATTTTGTGATGGATAATTGTTATTGGAGTCCATATAGGTGTGTTAGATCTAGTGGGGGTAATCTAGAGAGATTTTCTAAGGTCCTTTTGAACAAGCCATAGTCTAATGACCCTAGGAATTAGGGTTTGGTGTCCATAAGAAGAGGTAAGTGGTAAGGCCCTAAAAACATGAAAATCTATTATTTCAAACCCTTATGCAAGACTTATGTAGTCAAGCTCAGAGATTCCAATTAAGGACTGTCCAAACTTGTAGCCAACACTAGCACAATGGAATTACACAAGAACAAAACTAGATCTACAAGAAAACATATGTCTTTATTCATCGACTAATTGATTACATGCAATGTGCCAGGCTGTAAGGCCTTCCCGGTTATGACCAATTACAAAGAAAGAAATAGTTCTACAAGATCACACAGGATCCAACACACTTCTTCTCATCTTGCCTAGGTCTGCAACACAACAGGACACTGGTAGGCACTCCAAGAAAGATCTAAACCTGTACTCAAAATTCCAAGCAATCTTTTTGCTACTTAAGCTTGCAAGCTACTAACTTTGCTAGATCTAATCTGAACTCCAGATTGATGCCTAAAAAACTACCTGTAATACACCAAAAATGGGCTATAAGTTCATTAATCTCCTGATTCTTGAAGTGTCAAAGATGAATAAGTATCAGAACAACTTGAGATTTAGGTTTATTAAATCAATTAAGTTGAGGATAAATCACTTTATTTATTTATTTAATTTAGGATTATGCTCTACTCCCTTTTTGGGTAGTACCAAAAACTCAGATCCTTGAATCTGGAACTAGTCTCCATGTGGTATATTTTGTCACCTTTAGAGAGGGTTAACCATAGTGGACATTCCCTTAATTGGGTCAACCACATTGATGGAACCTCAAGTGATAATAGCCATTTTTGCCATGGTAGTGACAATTGCTATATAAATGTCCTCGTGGAAGAAATCTCCACAGGTGTGGTCTCTTGTTGGGCTATCATATCTCCCTACCAGATCCTGAAAATTAAGTTCTTGGACTGTGTCAAAACCATGGTGCACCTGGATTGGAGTTCACCCTCTTGAGATCATAAAAGTTGCAGAGTCAGACCATTACTAAAAACCCTAGTGAGGCCATATTTTCATTTTTCTAGGAATATGTGCATTATTGCAAATTTTTTTGGAACATACACTATTAGCACTCCTAGGAATTAGCACAATTTAGTCACTTGATTGTTCATGCACAGGGTTTCTTTGTCCCTTATTCATTGTTTTTAGATGTGCTTGAAATCACTTGCTTGCTATTTTGCATGCTTTCTTACCTATCTGGTTACTAAGAATGAATCAATTTGCTACAATCTTCAAATCTGGACAAACAATTTTGTAAACAATCTGAAATTGAAAATGTCAAAAATTGCAAAATATGATGTCAAACACTTTTCTGGAGTCAACAGTCATTTTGTAAAGTCAGAAAGTCATACGACTTTTGGCTATTGTCATTTTAGAACCCTCGAATTATCGTATGGTATCAGGTACATTATCGTATGAGTTTTGTTGCTAGTCAGTTCCAAAAGTCAAAATTCCTACAATCAACTATCGTGCGAGTTTGACAACTATTGTATGAGTTTTTCAATTGTCATTTCATGCTATACCCACTCTTGTATGAGCCTATAGAAAGTTGCTTGGGAAATTTTGAAAAGTTGTCAGAAAGTTGTCAGAACTATCAGAGACCTAGCTTTTCCAGCCTATTTCCAGAATCTATCAAACAAATCACCGTGTCAGGAACAGAGTAGCAAATACTGAGAATCCAATCATTTTCCTAAAGTGGCCTTTGGAATCTGATTTAGCCTTCTATTTAATTGATTTGAGTCCTTTTTATCTTGTGTCACAACCTTGTCATAACTATCAATCTTCAATCAATCATCAAAATGGCTAAGTGTTGTGAACTTGTGTCTGCTATCTTTTGGAAATCCACCCATACATCCAGGGCATAGTCTCCTTCATTTACATCTAATCCAAGCTTCAATCAACCAAACCTTGACAAGGTTGCATCATTTCATCTTCTTGAATCAGATCTTTCTTCAGTTGTCTTCATCACATTCTTTTGTTTCACCCAAGGTTAATGGTGGAAACTAGAGCTTCCTCTCATAAGAAATCTAGAGAAGCATCCCATACCTTACCTATAACTACTACCAAGGGTCCAAATCTTGAGAAAATCTACAATTTTGGTCTTTACAAAGATGATGGTCTTGGCAACTTTCAATTAAAATCTGGTTACATTCCTCCTTCATCAACTCACGAAGGTAATAAAAAAACTCCTCCTCAATCTGTCCTAGGGAAAACTCTTACCATGTCTCAAGTAGGGACAAACTTTGGCTCTCAAAGAGCTCAATCTCAACATGGTGCAGATCAGGAACCCGCACCTGAAGAAATTGCTCAATATCAAAATGATGATAACTTCAAAAGAATGATGAAGCATTTCTTGAAAGAAGATAGAGAAGCATACTTTTTACAATTAGCTCATCAAGGAGCAAAACTTCCTCCCAACTTTAATGTTGAAGATATCATTACACATGAGGAAGAAACTCCACTCACAACTATGATGAAACAAATGCATGCCATGCAAGTCAAACTTAATAACCTTGAGAAAGAAAAGGAACCCAAGGAGTTCTCCATGGAGGCTCTATGTCCTTTTCCATTTGAAAAAGACTTGTACATGCCACCATTCCCAAAAAGAGTGGAGATTCCAAAATATGATAAGTATGATGGACACTCTAATCCTCAAGATCATGTCAGAGAATTCTATACACAATCTATGGAGTTCATGCATGAACCAACCTATTTGATGCGTCTCTTTCCTTGATCTCTAGGAGGAGCAGCCATTCATTGGTTCTCTAGATTGTCTTCTACTATCAAAACTTTTGAGGAGTTGATCAAATTGTTCTATCAACAATACCCCTACAACATTCAACATCTAGTCACCATGATCGATATCTACAATCTTAAACAATATCTAGGAGAACCATTCCTGACATTTCTCAAGAGATGGAGGAAGAAATTCTCTCTATATGCTAGGCCTATTCCAGAAATTGAGAAACTGGAAATCTTCATCAATAATCTTGTCCTAGAGATCAAATACCCCTTACAAATGAAAGATCACCCATCTTTTGATAAAATGGTAGACAAAGTGATCAAAATTGAAAAAGTACTTGTGAAAAAAGGAGACATCACACTTCAAAAGGACAAGTATGAATCAGGGTCTAGTTCTATAGACAAGAACAAAAACTAGAACAAGAATAAAGGCATTGTCACAGATGGTGTTGTTGATACTATTCATGACCCATCAAAGGCACCAACTTTCAATCTAACTATTGGCACCCAAGACATCAAAGCTTCAGAGCAAAAGGTGTCCAAACCATCTCAAAAGAAGCTAGAATACAAATCTTGGTCCGTTGATAATAAATGAAAGTTCACTCCTCTTGGAGAATCTTTAGAATTAGCTATGAGAACTCTATTGGCTAATAACATAATCTCTTTGCCTAAGATCTGACAATCTGATCCTGATCCTAAACCAAAATGGTGGAGAGAGAATGAATTCTATGATTTCCATCGAGGTAAAGGTCACAAAACCAATAACTGCTTACACTTGAAACATACTATTCAAGATTTCATTGACAAGGGAGACATAATGATTAACAATCATAAGAGCAATAATGATCATACATCATTCACTGAACCATTTTTGAAACATGGTCAAGAAGTTTCATCTTCTTAGCCTAATATGGGGGCAAAGGTCAATTATGCTTACCCTGGAAATTATTTTGTTATCAATATGGTTGAACCTTGTCTCTTTGAGCATTGCAATGTCATCACAATTGTGTGATGAGATAAAGATCATACCTCAGCTAACATAGTTACTCGATCACAAGCTCAGGCACATCTGAACGGACAAATCCCAGATTCATAAAATGTCCCTAAGATGCCCTTCAATCTTTCTTCCGCTTCCAAAGAGAAGGCTACTTCTAAATCTTCCAATCTTAAAGATATGAGGCCAACATCTTATAGCATTGTTCAAAAACTCCAACACACTAATGCAAAAATCTCCATGTTTGAGTTGCTTCAAATATCTCCAGCTCATAGAGCTATTCTAGACAAAGCTTTGCTCGGATCCAATGTTCTTGATGACCTTGATTTAGACAGGTTCCAGACTATGGTTGGACATCTTACATCTCCACAATATATATCCTTTTTAGAGGAAGATGAAAAATCCTTGAGTCACCCACATAACCAGCCCTTGCATATAGAAGTCTTGATCCAGAACCATAGAGTCAAATGTGTGTTGATAGATGGGGGTGCTGGCCTAAACATTTGTTCTTACAGTTTGGTTACACAATTGGGATTTTCATAATTAGCTATTGATCCTAGAAAGAAAATAACTATAAAAGCCTATGATGAACAAGAAAGATCTTCTAAAGGCACCATTGTCTTACCTATCAGAGCAGGTCTAGTTATCAGAGATATTATATGTCAAGTTCTTGATCTACCTTTGGCTTACAACATTCTTCTAGGGAGACCATGGATACATGAGATGAAGGCTATTCCTTCTACATTTCATCAATGCTTGAAATTTCCTTATGAAGGAGTAGAAGTACTATTCTAGCAGACATATCCACCACTTGCAATACTTTGAAGGAAAGTGCAGATAAACTTGTGCCTAATAATAGAGAATCTTTCATTGAGCCAACTAAAGAAGCGTCCACATCTAAAATGGAAGACATTACAAAAGAGGTCAATATCAAAGAAAATGGTATGGGAGAATATACTATAGATCCAGTCTTATCTTTGAAATCTCTCCCTATCTCACCTAAGTCTTATGGACAATCTTTAAAACAGTCCAAACCAGACTCTAAAGAACCTCTCGAGGCATATAAAAAGAATTTTTTAGCAGAACAAGTCTCCAAGCAAGAGTTTGAAGAGGATGAAGCTGTGCTTGCATGGCTATACAAAGATGAACCTAAATCTCAAGTTGTTCAAACTAGTGATTCTACAATATCCAAAATCCCTTCTACGACATATGGTCTAGGAGATAAACTGATAGCTAATATGGGATATCTAGGTAAAGGTCCTCTAAGAGTCAGAGGAGAAGGTCTTATAACACCTATTTCACATATTGGTAGGGAAAAAAAAGATACTGTTGGCTTAGGCTTTAAAAAGAAACCCTTCCACCTCAAAGGAAATTGTTCCCATGTCATAGAGCAAATCGCACCAGGTGAACCCCTTCTTAAGAAGGGATAAACTAAACCATCAGATAGTGATTTTGACAGCTCAGAACTTGTTCCTTATGAGCATTTGCTTAAAGAAATCAAGAACCTCCTTGAAGCTGAAGATGATCCAATAAAAAGAATCAATGTAGTAGAAACAAAAGAACCTACTATAGAGCAAGAGATAGTTGCCACACAAGAACCAACTAATCTCAAAGACAATAAAATAGACAAAGAGGAAGGTGGTAGCTATTCTAAGATAGACTCCCATGAGTATGAATTCAAATCAGAATCTGAGGGTAACCCTTTTTGGGGTATTCATCCTGACTTTACTCATGTTCTTAGATTTCCTAGAGGCATAGATGAAGAATCTAATGACTATGAATGGGGAGCCATTCTAGAAGAGGATGAGCTTAATACAGAGAAACATGTTGATGTTATTCACCAATATGCACCTAAACCCAATGTAAGTCTAGAGTGAAATGATGAACTTATAGAGTCTGGTCCACCTATGGCTGAATTGGATTCCCACAATGACATTGAGCCTATTCATGAATTGAATGTATTAAGTTTTAATATCATCTTTGAACTTGAGCATTTGGTTAGGACCAATGATGACAGATCCATGTCTTTAAACACTATCTACCAATCTTTCCCCATTTTGACTATCCAACATCCTGAATTTCTTGATCAAACCTCCACAAATCTAAGCCATGGTATTTATACCTTCCCAAATGACTATGCCCTTGCTTGTTACCTCAATGTAGTTGAGCCTATGAGGACTTCATTAGTGAACCAAGCATTAGCATGACAAAGTTGGACATCAAGTATCTTAGTCAAAAAATTAAGAATAAGAATAAAAAGAAAAGGAGTTATGAGGGTGAAAACCACTTTGTGGCAGTCTCAAAACCTACAAAAGTAAAAATAAAAGATGTATTCAAAGGTGAAAACATCTCTAAGGTGCCTAAGGATGAGATATTTGATGTCCTTCTGAGTCATTTATAGGACATATCTCTATTTCTAATTGAGCCCACTCAATCTATCAATTTGGGAACAACAGAAGAACCACAATTGATCCATATAGCACAATCTTTATCAGAAGAAGAGAAGAAAAAATTTACTACATTCCTAACAGAAAAGAAGATCAACTTTGCATGGAAATATTTAGCTATGCTAGGGTTGGATCCTAATCTTATAATGCATCATTTATCTATCGCTCCAAATGTCAAACCTGTCAAGCAAAAGTTGAAAAAGATGCATCCTCATGTTGCACTCTTAGTAAAAGCTAAATTAGAGAAGCTCCTGAAAGCCAGATTCATCTAAGTTATTGAATATGCAGAGTGGATCTCTAATATTGTACCTATTTCAAAACCAGATAAATCAATCAAAGTGTGCATAGACTTTAGAGCTGTAAATAGAGCATGCCCTAAGGATGATTTTCCATTACCTAACATTGATATGATAGCGGACATGACTGCGGGCTTTGAGATGTATTCTTTAATGGATGGTTTTTTTGGATATAATCAAATAAAAATTGCTCTAGAGGATCAAGAGAAAACTAATTTCACATGTGCATGGGGAACTTTCTGTTGGAATGTCATGCCATTTGGGCTTAAAAATGCTGGTGCTACATATCAAAGAGCCATGACATCTATTTTTCATGACATGATGCATAGGACTATGGAGGATTATGTTGATGATACTTTAGCAAAATCTATGATTAGAGCTGAACATCTAAATGACTTGAGCAAGATACTAGACATAATGGAAAAATTTAGTCTTAGACTAAATCCTAAGAAGTGTGCTTTTGGTGTCACTTCTGGAAAGCTCTTGGGATACATAGTCTCAAAGAAGGGCATTGAAGTTGATCCAGCTAAAGTAAAGGCTATCATGGAAATGAAACCTCCAAAGAATATCAGTCAAATGAGGATATTGCAAGGAAGAGTTCAATCTATCAGAAGATTTATATCACGGCTACCGGACATATCACAACCTTTTACAAAAACATTACATAAAGGTGTGACCATTGCATGGAATGAAGAATGTGAGAAAATTTTTAACCATATCAAGAAGTATCTATCAAATCCTCCTATATTGATGCCTCCCATTCCAGGGAAGCCTTTGATCTTATATGTCTCTGCTATAGATACATCACTGGGGGCATTGCTAGCACAACATGATGAGAACAAAAAGGAAAGAGCTATATACTATATCAGTAGAACATTGGTTGCATATGAGAAGAACTATTCAATGATTGAGAAAGCTTGTCTAGCTATGATCTTTGCATCATAGAAATTGAGACATTACATGTTATCTCATACCACACATTTGGTAGCCAAGATTGATCCACTCAAGTACCTACTAAGCAAAGCTGCCCTCATAGGTAGATTAGCCAAATGGGTTATGCTCTTAAGTGAATTTGACATTGAATATGTGGAAAGAAAATCTATCAAAGGATAGGTTATTGCTGATCAATTAGTAGATGCACCTATGATTGATGATACACCAATGCAAATGGAATTTCTATATTCCTCTATCATGACTCTTTCTTTTAGAGAATGGCAGTTATTCTTTGATGGCTCCTATATACAGAATGGATCTGGAGTAGGCATATTGTTCATAACTCCTCAAGAATACTCCATACCTAAAGCATTCAGATTAAAGTTCCCTTGGACAAACAATATTGTAGAATATGAAGCCCTTTTGAATGGTATGAAAATAGCAATTGAATGGAGAGTAACAGAGCTACACATTCATGGAGACTCACAACTTGTTATCCATCAAGTCAATGATGTGTACCAAACTAAAGATGAAAAGCTCATTCCTTACAAAATAATGGTAGATGATCTAAAGAAGTATTTCATATCTATCACATTTGAGAAAATACCTAGAATGGAGAATAAGGTTGCCGATGCAATGGCAACATTATCTACTTTATTACAACAACTTGAACATGAGCTACGCTACGAGTTCCTGGTAGAAGCACTATCTTATCCTGCATATGATTCCCCTGAAACCCACACAATCTTCACTGTTGTTGGTCATGATTCATCCCGCTACAAAAACCTATTTTCCTATCTCCAAGACCAAATCATTCCTGATACCTTTAACCACCATGAGAAGAGATACCTTATCTGTTATGCCTCTTGATATGTCATCATTGGTCATGATCTGTACAAATGAGGTCTAGATGGTACACTACTTAGATGTTTAGAATGGGAAGAGTCTCAACGTGCGTTAGAGGAAGTCCATGATGGTATTTATGGGTCACACTCAAATAGTTTAACACTAGCTTGAAAACTTATTAGGGCTAGGTACTATTGGCCTGAAATGGAGAAAGAGTCTATCAAGTTTGCTAAGAACTGTCAAAAGTGTCAAGTGCATGGCAACTTAATTCATGCTCTAGGGAGAGATCTAATTCTCTTTACTACACAATGACCTTTTCACCAATGGGCATTTGATCTTATAGGGGCTATACATCCTCATTCTTCTAATGGACATACCCATATAATCATAGCTATAGATTATTTTACAAAATGGGTAGAAGCAGTCCCTTTGACACAAGCAACTGGAAAACAAATATCTATGTTCATATTGAACTATATCATATGTAGATATGGGATACCTCATTCCATAATCACAGATAATGGTGGACAATTTAAGAATAAAGACTTGGATGATTTATATGCCAAATTCAAGATTACACAACATTGGTCATCTATCTACTATCCTCAAGGGAATGGTCAAGTAGAGGCTTCTAATAAGAATCTATTGAAAATCTTGCACCATATAGTTAATAAAATAGGAAGAGACTGGCATCTCATGATCAATCTAGCTCTTTGGGCCTACAGAACAAGTTTCAAAACACCTGATGGGGCTACTCCTTTCACTTTAGTTTATGGGTCTAAAGTGGTACTGCCTATTGAGGTTGAAATCCCATCATTAAGAATCAGAATGCATAGTCTAGTAACTGATGATGACTATAGAGTGTCTAGGTTGCAAGAACTTAAACTACTAGATGAGCGCAGACAAGCAATGTATGATCATCTCAAAGTATATCAAAAGAGAATGTCTAGAGGTTACAAAAAGAAAGTCAGACACAGAGAATTTCAGGTTGGTGATCTAGTCTTGAGAGAGAATCCTAAAAATCAGTCACATCGAGAATGCAAGGGGAAGTTTGAACTCAACTGGCTGGGTCCCTTTGTAATCACTGCTACTTTTAGCTCTGGTGCCTATCAACTCTCAATGACTGAAGGAGAATAGCTCTGAGAACCAATCAACATTCTCCATCTAAAGAAATTCTATGCCTAAGGCATTCATTCTATGGTAAAATGTCCTGAAAAAATTATAAAAATTGGAAAAAGTCCTGAAAAAATGAACATCTTGGTGAAAACCTAGCAATAGGCACCTTGATGATTCACAAAAAAAGTGAAAAATATCAAAAGTACAAAAAAAAGTAAAACATATCAAAAGTACAAAAAAAATTGAAAAAATGAAAAACACAAAAAAAATGAGAAAAAGAAAAAGTGCCTTGGTGAAAACCTGGAAACAGGCGCCTTGGTAGCAAAAATAGAATCTCTACCAAGATGGTGAAAACCCAGCAAACAGGTGCCACTTGTTTCAAAATGCTCCATCTATCAGTGCAATCTTGGTCTTTCCCAGCTTTCAGTCTTGCTTTAGTTTGTACATATCTCCCAGTTTGTTTATGCTTTCCTATTTTCAATAAGTCAGTTTGTACACCAATCAGCTCAAGCGTCTATACCCTATCAATGTTAAAACTTGGGGGTAGTCAATGTCATATCCTATGGCCTCCAATGTATCTTAGATGTATCATATCTAGTTAGAGTCCTTTGAAGTTTCATTTGAGTCAGTCAGTCAGTCTCATCTCCAAAAAGGATTTTGCATCTACAACAACGCAATCAAACATCAAACACAAACTGAAAACAATCTATGCTTTTTACAATGCTTTTATCTCCTTGTATGCTTATTGATTTGCATTGATATTTTTGCATATTATGTCCTTTCGATCTCTTCAATGATGTCCTTTACATGATTTAGAGAGTGATGACTGGGGGCATAATCTTTTCTTTGTTTTCTTCTTGTATGTGACAATCTAATAACTTTGGAAATTTTGGATTGAAATGATGTCCGATTGTAAGAGCCTCTATCTCAAATTGGATGGCCATCTGTACCTCGACCATTGATACCTAGAAAATTCAAAGAAGTTTGATTTAACTATTGTCTTTTTGAGTGAGTTCTTTCTCCTATTGTGAAATGCAATCTTACCTAAGGATGTGAACGATAAAGGGTCACTACGGGTAATTCACATTAGATTTCAAATGACCTCTTGATTGCTTGATGTGTTTGTACCATAAGGTGTATTTAGGTCATCATGATGTTTAAGTTTTGATGCTTATACAAATTGCTATATCAAAATGGACATGATATTCAGGTCATCCTGGCGCTTATGCTTTGATGCTTATATCTAATCTGACATTCTGAAAACAAAATCAATATTCATATATCCATGGTTGCCTAATCAGTGGGTGTTGTATTGATTCTTGCACATAAAAATTGATATTCATATGTCTATAGTTTCCTAACTAGTGGGCATTGTATTGATTTATCTAGTTACCTAAAAATTCAATGATGAGAATGATCGATACATGATCAGTGACTAGGTCCTAGGTCTTAGGTTGCATTTCATTCTGCATGTCTCTTTGCATTTTTCATGTTTGCATGATCTCACAAATGGCTACACAACTTCAACGCTGAAACGATTCTTCAAGCACATCTTCAAATCTAACTAGAGCCGAATCTCACATGAAGGTTCCTCCAATGAAACAATAAGTAGAATATTTTTTGGGATCAAAATTGAAATCTGAGATCATTTATCTTATTCACTACTTGCATAATCAACCTTCTATCATCACAAAAATCCAGTATTCAACTTAACTGATTATCTTACATCAAACTATCAAAATTTCAACTGGGTCAACTATGGTCAACTCATGGTCAAACCTAGTCAAACTTGGTCTTCTAGACCTCCAAACGATGCAGAATGCATTCTCAAACGTGAATAACCACTTCTCAAATCAATTAACATGCTTCTAGACCATTCAATGCTGACTTTTCTTGTCAGATTTCAATTTTCATCCCGAAGGGGGCATGGTATTGCACATCATTCAAAGTTTGTAATCTAAATTTGAAATCATATCTTTCCTCAGTAATCAAGCCAACAACCATGTCTAGTTGTTGATTCATCAAAAGACCTCATCACTTGGGGAAAATCAATCATCGATCGGGGCATATCAGATTCATCAAGATCCATATCAATCTGGTATTCTCTTAATCTTGTAAATTGTATCAGTTTTTGCAACTATCGGTTCAATTGTGTTATTTCCTTGGTTCTTTAGAAACTGAAGGGTTCAGATGTGATACCAATGTGATTCTTATCAATAATCAGGTCTGGAATCGGTCACTCACTTCTTCGCAATCATAAGGTTCAGAATCAAGCATTTTGACACTTTTTCACAATCATCAGTTCATTGCTGTTATAATTAACATTATCTTTGGTCATTTAAGACCTATCATCTTCATATCAAATTTCAAATCAGTTTTTGTTTCATATCAATTTCAATTTCAAACATTAGTTTCAACATCATACACAGATTGTCTTTGAACCACTGCGCTTCGCACGACAATTCAAAGAGGGGCAAAATGTAATACCCCAAAAATGGGCTATAAGTTCATTAACCTCCTATATCGACACATCGAATGAAATTGACGTCAAAGTCCTAACCAAAGGCACATCTGAACATCATCGAATCCTAATTGATTATCCTAAATTCTGCATCGGGGAATATTCCTAGTAATATTCTTAATTATCCTAATTATCTTTAATTTGATAATTATTTGGTGATAAATCCTATTTATCCTAAAGTTTGATTAATTGAATATTCTCAATATTTAATTAATTAGATTTAATACTACCACTTAATTATTTAATTGAATTTAATTATATTTATTCCTAAATTATTATTATTTAAATTTGACAATAAATCAAATATCCTATGACTGATTGATTAAATTCTTATTTAATTAATTAATGTCAATTGTCATATTTAATGATATTATTTGGAATAAAAGTTTAATTTAATAATTGATTAACCCATAAATCAATTGTTTTATTTTTAAATCAGTTAAGTTGGAAATAAATCACTTTATTTATTTATTTAATTCATGATTAATTATGCACATTCAAAAAGCAGTTAAACTTGAAATCAGAAAATCAATTCAAGTTGTTTTAAAAATAAACTCAACTCTCTTTTGAGTTAAAAGTTGATCTCAACTTCTGATTTAAATCAAAAAGCTATTTTTGCATGATTTATTGTGAGTTAACTATCTTAAATTCCTTGTTGACTCAGAAATCAACTAGAGTGATTTATGGCTTTTTCCATGCATCCCCAAAGCCCTGGATTTCTATAAAACCAAGGCTCAACTCTTCAATCTCATATCTCATAATTTTGCAAATTTATGTTGGCGAATTGGTGTCTGAAGAATTGAAGCTTCTTTGTGAATCAACAAATTTGTGAGATCATTCATATTTTAGCATATCATTGTTAGATTAATTGCATTGCATATCAGTTTTTCATTCTAGAATAGTTTCATATCCAGATTTCTCATTTTATTGCATCTAAAATCCAAAAAAAAAAAAGATTGATTTTCATCCAATTCATATCTAGATTCTGCATTCAAATCCTTCATTTAGGTGTCATCAAGGTCACTGATCTTGGTCCAATCTGAGAATACATACTCACATCTATTAGAAGGCAGTAAATTGCCTGGTTAGTTTAGTTTTCATTACTTGCATGATTTCGATTTCAGCTAACCTCTAATGTTTTATTGAAGTGTTGTGTCTACAGCTAGGTACAAATTTCACACACACACTACCCAAACATCCCCTTAAATAATAATTGCCAGCCACAAGTCAACTTTACAAACAATTAAATCCCAAAAGCCAGTCGGCTTCCAAATATACAAATATTAAATGCCAAACATCAGTCGTCTCACAAATAACTTCACAAATATTTAATTCACCAAGTCGGTCTCTAGATCCACATAGGAAAATGCAACACACTAGATCTAGGTCCCCACATGTCCAATGGTCAATCCATAACATGAGGAACATGACCCAGATTAAATGCACCAATCGGCCAAGCTGATTCACCAAGAACATCCATTGGTAAGCTAAATTACCGAGCATTAGGAAACATATCGAGCAACCATACCAATTGAGCTCTCCAAGCATTACCGAGCACCAACAATGTCAACCAAGCACCACAGACATTGTTGAGCACCAGAAGTGCCAAGTCTCCTTCAATGACCGAGCTCCCTTTAGCAATCAAGTCCTCTAGTGATCGAGCCACTTCAATAATCAAGTAATAGGCATAAACAATGAGACCTCATTGGTAACCGAGCACCGAGCAAAAAACCACCAAGTCACTGAGTGACCAAAATCAACCAAGATCTACCAGAAATTCCAATTAAGAATCACCACCAAGACCACTGAGCTCCATCGGTGAAGCCTAACAAGCTTTGACTGAGAATCACCATCAAAGACTGAGAAATGCCATTCTTCTACCAAGATTACCTACCAAGTAACCAAACATCGCCAGATAGTTATTAAGACTACCAGAATCTTTAAGCATCGAGCAAGAAGCTAGGATGCCACTGCATCAGATTCCCAGGGTACAAAGAAAAGTGTGTCTGACACTTTCTCACCAAAGGGAACATCTAAAAAACACCAACTCCACTTCATCTTCACCAAAGGTTTCCACTCCATCATAGGAAAGAGAACCAATCTACAACCCAACCAATAAGTATGTTCAACATCCTGAACAAATTGAGCCATCAATCCATCACCAAGGATCAAGGAAGAATCCCATCTCAAAATCTCCCCACCAAACTTATCACTGTCAACCATCAACTTAAGTCCACAACCAATAAACAACATTAGCACCACAACACCAAAAAAAAGCAATTTGGTAGCATCAACATCACTGAGGTGTTCAAGAATAGGTAACTCCATGCCAATAACAATCTAATCAAGCACAACTAGATTCTCTACAAATTCCATGTCAGGCATAACTGACTGAACGTGAAAACCAATCTTCTCACCAGCCTCAACAAGATCAACAACATCATCGGTAATCATAGGTAACTCAGCAAAAAGCACAAGTTTCTTTGCAGGCTTGATGTCAGAATCCACCAACTGACTATCAAAACCAATTTCACATACCTCTTTAACCTCCAAACTGTCATAAGAAACCTTGTCAAGATGTCTTCTCTCACGAACTAGTCTACGAACTAGCCAAACAACTTTCCTATGGATCGACATGGTCCAACTCTGGTAAGCTCTACAAATCTTAACAACAGTTTCTCTCACAAGGTTCTTAACTTAGTTCTCCATGTGGTTCAACAAATCCACTTCCAATCGAGAAAACCTCTCATAAATCACATCACCAAGGTCCAATCCTCTCAGAGACATCTCCAAAGATCTTTAAAAACCTTCTACAACAAACCCTAACACTAACCACCTTGTGAAAACCTCCAAGTTGTATGCAAGTCAGATCAAAACCTACCACCTTGCATGGACAACCAAGGCATGATTTCACAAGTTTAATGTCACAAATCTGCAACTCAGATTGCACACAATCTCTTCACCGACAAGATCAACTTCACAAGATCAACCTTGCTAGGTCAACCTTCTACTCCAACAAGATCAAACTCTCACTCTGATACCACCTTATGCAATCAAGCTCAGAGAATCCAATTAAGGACTGTCCAAACTTACAACCAACACTAGCACATTGGAATTACACAAGAAAAAAACTAGATTTGTAGGAAAATAGATGTCTTTATTCATCAACTAACTAATTACATGCAATGTGCCAAGCTGTAAGGCCTTCTCGGTTACGACCAATTACAAAGAAAGAAATAGTTCTACAAGATCACATAGGATCCAACACACTTCTCCTCAGCTAGCCCAGGTCTACAACACAACATGACACTAGTAGGCACTCCAAGAAAGATCTAAACCTGTACTCAAACTTCCAAGCAATCTTTCTGCTACCTAAGCTCGTAAGATACTAAATTTTCTAGATCTAATCTAAACTCTAGATCGATGCCTAAACAACTACCCAAACATCCCCTTAAATACTAATTGCTAACCACAAGTCAACTTTACAAACAATTAAATTCCAAAAGCCATTCGGCTTCCAAATATACAAATATTAATTGCCAAACATCAGTCGGGTCACAAATAACTTCACAAATATTTAATTCACCAAGTCAGCCTCCAGATCCACATAGGGAAATGCAACATGCCAGATCTAGGTCCCCACATGTCCAACGGTCAATCCATAACACGAGGAACATAAACTAGATTAAATGCACCAGTCGGCCAAGCTGATTCACCAAGAACATCCGTCAGTAAGCCAAACTACTGAGCATCAGGAAACATACTAAGCAACCATACCAAATGAGCTCTCCAAGAATTATCGAGCACCAACAATGTCAAACGAGCACCACAGACATTGCCGAGAACCAGAAGTGCCAAGTCTCCTTCAATGATCGAGCTCTCTTCAGTGACTGAGTCCTCTAGTGACTGAGCTACTTCAAAAATTGAGAAATAGGCATAAACACCAAGACCTCATTGGTAACCAAGCACCAAGCAAAAAACCACCAAGTCACCGAGTGACCAACATCAACCAAGATCCACTAGAACTTCCGACTTGGAATCACCACCAAGACCACCGAGCTCCATCGGTGAAGCCTAACAAACTTCAACTAAGAATCACGATCAAAGACTGAGAAATGCTAGTCTTCTATCGAGATTATCCATCGAGTAACTAAACATCACCAGATAGTTACCGAGATTGCTAGAATCTTCAAGCATCGAGCAAGAAGCCAGGATGCCACTACATCAAAGACTGTTCCTTGGTTGGGAGTCAAGGGATTGAGTTATATGAAGATTTTCTTTGTAAATCAGGGTTTATTAGGCCTATTTAGTTTCTCAAGAAAGATATCACACCCCTCTACATTAGGCACCTTTATCTTGTTAGGAAATCCTAACACCAATAGTTTTGATTTGCTTACTAGTTGCTCCCATGTCATTTTTGATGTTGATAGTTATGGTATATGTATTGCTTAGAGTTTTAGGATTCTCATATCCAAGGTGATACCCCAACTTTATAGCAAAATAACAATAATGAAACACTAGGCACATAGATTTTTTGGGCCCTAAATTAAATCACACCTTCCTCATATTCTTAATAAACCTATTGTCCAAATCTAGAACTATCTCATTGGTGCCTTTTCTTATGATTTTGAACTCAAGTATGGAAATTTAGGATCTATCCTATCTCTAATTGCAGCCAAAAGACCCTCATATATTCTTCCCATGAGTTAATGAGTCAACAAAACCTTGTATAATTAAGCAAAGTAACACAATTCTAAAAATTTCTTGATAGGTAAAGTTGCAGAATCTTTCAGAGGAACTCTATGTTAGTGTCTCCTTGACAATGGATATTTGTTGGCATAATTTGACAAAATACCAACTACACTCAAGAAAAGAACCAAAATTAATACATCCTGAATAATAATGTCATTGTTTATCTCTCAAAGTAGTGGAACCCCAAACCCCTCATGAAAAACTGCACGTTAAGTACTTGGGATGCCAACTATAGTGGATAGCTTGAGGCTTATGGTTGGGAAATGAGAACAATAGACCAAGTAATAAGGATTAGTAATTCCTTTTGGTTTAGGCTCTACTTGGCCAAGAGTGTGTTCCCTGAGTCTTTGAGACAAGATAATTTATGACAAATGAAAGATTATATTCAAAGTCCTAATAACCATGCCCAATGCACTATAAACTCTAAAATATGCCAGTATATGTCATTTTTGGCTACAACTAGACCACTAAGACCTCCAAATGATCCAATGAGAGCCTTCTCGCATATGCACCGAAAGATTCTTTTTGTCTTGTTTTGATTAACTAGATATATAAATATCTTGTAATGGCTCCTTGTCATGTGTCTAGAATGTTGTTTTTGAGAAGGGCATTGAAACTAAATCTTTATGAAAAATTATCAAATTTTATCCCCAAAGAGAAGAAATGAGATACTATAAATGGATTGCACCAGGTATACAAATTTTATTAACACTTCATACAAGATCATAGCTATGGGTGAGGAACAAAACTAAATGAAAATCCTTATAATGTAGATAATCCTCCTTTGCGCACTACCCTTCTTTGCTATGGGGAATAATGGAGAGATAATGTGGTCCAAATGAAAATGAAAATAATCCTCCTTCGCGCGCTGCTCTTCTTCGCTGTGGGAAATAATGAAGTGACAAATTAAACCTTTTTTTTAAAGTTTTGTTCGTGTTGGTCACAATTTTGACTAGTATTGTAGTGGTTAAAATTACGACCAACACAGACATAAATTTAAAAAAATTCAAAGTTTTTCTTCTATAATCCGATGAACCAAAACCTTTTAATTTGTTGGTCAAAATAATTGGTAGAAAAATAAGGTCAAATGTACTAGTGGAGCATGAATATTTCTTTGTAAGTCAAATAATATAACTATTATATTAAAAAATTATAAAAGATATCTTAGAATATATCTCTATAAATGTGGGTGTACCCTATGTTATTGTCATTATAAACATATCATGACAAGTTTTGAATACCCATGATGTTTAGTCCACAATTACAAAGTATATGTACCATAGTAAATTGTTTTAAAGGAAACAAATATCAATGTTATATACCCTTTAATGTTGATCTTTCATCTTTAGTAATAGAGAATGTGAATTTTGAACCCTATGGTAATTAAATTTTACATGTATGAGTAGGCTTATGATATTGTTTCATAGGTTAAACCATCATGATTCATAATACTTATCGTCATAATTGTTCAAGTTGTTCTCTAGCATTTTCTACAAAGTGGAGAAGTTAGCATGGATTCTTGTCTTTCATATTATTTTCAATGGATATGAATTTTGAAGATTGATAAAGGAAGGTAAAAAAATTTAAATTATAGCTTTTTCATAATCCAAGCTAATTTGTACTAGTGAGCTAGGAGCAGCAAAAAAACAAAACTTTTTGACTCAATTAAATGGTTTTTTTTTACAACTTATGAATAATTAAAGTTTAATACCTTCCGACTTTTAGGAGTAAGTCAAATCTTAGGGGGGGAGGATGTAACACCCCTCCAACCCTAACATGTTTGATATCCCTTTGGAAGTTAGGGGAATGTTGTAGAGAATTATATGCTTGAATAAGAGTAGATGTCTGTTTGAAGGTTGAATAATAAATTCATTCTTAACCATAATACTTTAACTTTCATTTAGGTAGTGATAAATGTTTCTGGTATATTATTGCATGTGTACTCATCTCTTGTTATGATTGCATGGGGTCCTTGATGAACTAGAACTGATTGAATACTTGAATGACTTGAAGATCAGTGATTAGAGATCACTGAGTTACTAAAATGATATGTAAGATAATTAAATTAGTCATTATGTTGTCATTGATGTCAACTAGTTTTGACCGTTTATATCATGTAGGCTACAAACATCTAAACATCTGTAAAAGGGATAAAAGATGAAGAATTGAGATATCTACATGGAGAAAGATGGATATGACAGATGAGGACAAGGAATACTTTGGGTAACTTATTGATGAGTCTATGATCTCATATTGTTGACTTGATTATGTTGCATTAATCTATTATGGAGAAGGAAGAAAAATTGTACAAGATAATGTGGTCAGTAAATGAAGACTTCAGTATACACCGAGCCAATGTAGTGTATACCGAGTGACAATATTAACCGATCTTGTATTCGCCGATGAATTTCTTTGTTAACCGAGTATGGATGAAAGTATTAAATGCTTAGTTTAGCCGAAAGAAAATGATGAGCTAGAAATTGTTATGATTTCAAGATTGAGGATAAAGTTTTTTATGAGATCCATGGCTGACAAAATTTAGAGAAGATCTAAAGGATCGAATTGAAACATGTTATTGACACAACTACCGAGGAAGGTTTAAGAGGCAAAATCAATGAAGAATAATAAGTGACAAAATCAATGAAGAATAATAAGCGACAAAATCTAATGGTTGATATGAAAATGACTTATCTGTCTATATAAGAGATATGAGTTTCTTTATTGAAACATGTTGGAAGATAGGTGACTATATAGATTTTGTGTGAATATAGTTTCATGCATGCCTAATTAGACTGGTTGAAGGAGAACCAAACTGCAGAACAATACCGAGCGTCAGAGAGCTATTACCGAGTAAAAGTAAGTTGAGGAAGTGAATTGAAATATTGATCAAAGGATTTGTATGGGCTTAGAATAGATCTAAACATCTACAAATTTATTGTAATCAGATCAACTACTATTTTAATTTAACCATTGATACATAGAATCTCCTAATTGATTGGACTTAACCGTCTTATGTTATGCCTCTATGTCATTCAAGGAATATACATTGTTATCTTATTGAACCCATAGTGAATGTTGGTTGAAAGTTAACTACTATTCTTAAATCCTCTAACAAGGTCACACATAATAGTGTGTTTGTAACGTTTAACAGGGTTGGCTCTTCACCGAGCTCACTTCAGAAGAGTGAAAATTATTTTGGGTTACCGGTCCCAGGTGGTTTTTCCCTTAGCAAGGTTTCCATGTTAAGTCATTGTGTTATGTGTTTATGTGATGATTGTTTTATTGTCATACTTTACATACTGCATATTTGATTTGGTTATTAATCACAGTGAGTTAATTAACTGGTAATTGGTAAAAGGCACAAACAGTTTAATAGTTTATGTTACCGAGTTGCATAATTTATTGAAATTGTTTTGAGTATTACATCTTTGTATTTGGGACTGTAGGATAACTGATCTAACTGATCCACCCCCCCCTCTCAGTTAATCTAACAATTGGTATTAGAGCACATTGGTTGCTTGGAATAAAGTTTTAAGGACTTCAATAGAAAGATTACAAGATGTATAAGAGGGAGGTGCCAAAGTTGAATAAGGACAACTTTACCATATGGCAAAGCCGGATGAGACTTCACATATCTGGAATTGGTGATTCTACTATAACTTTACTAGACAATGGCTACTTAAAAATGACGATTGGAACTTTAAATCTTGATTAGTTGAGAGACCAATATGAACACAACATTACTATGATAGAGATTGCTACTGCTCTATCCGATGCTAAATTTGAGGATGTCAAGACTTGTACTGCTACAAAGCAAATGTGGGATAAACTTGCTCTAGTCTATGGTGGTGATGAAAATGTGAAGAGAGACAGATCTGAAAGCTTAAGAGGTAGATTTGATGATATGAAAATGAAGGAAGGAGAAAACATTACGCAATATTTAAACCAAATCAAAGAGGTAGTCAATGCTATCCGAGGAGCTAGTGGTGTCATTGATGAAGATACAGTGGTAAGTAATATTCTAAGAACCTTGTTGCCTACTTATGCAATTAGAATATTTGCTATACATGAAATAAGGTCTGCACCTGGTAGAACTCTTACTCTTAATAGTCTGATTGGTAAGTTAACAACCTTTGAGTTGAACAATTTTGATAATAGTGTTGTACCATCTATTGAGTCTTCTTTTATGTCTTCTCTGAAGATCGGTAAATGTAGCAGTAGACATAATATAAGGAATAACAATGATAGTAATAATGATGATGAGCTTGATGAACTTGAAGCTCTTATGGCCTGGAGACTACCCAAAGGTAAAGGTAGATATAAGGGAAAGTTACCTTTAGCTTGTTTTAATTGTAAAGAAGTTGGCCATATTGCTTCTAGATGCCCCAATAGGAAAGAGGAAGATAAAGAACAAGAATGATATGGTGATGGAAGCTATGGAAGAAGAAACAATAGAGGTTACTGATAGTACAATATAAATAATCAAGATCACAAAGATAAGGGCAAAAAGGCATGTTATTTGGTTGAGGATGAGGACACTGACACTGAAACTGATGATGATGTTGAGGTAGTGTTTGTTGCAATGAAAGATGATTCTAAAGAGGAGGAAAGGTATGTAGAAACAACACCCATTTCTAAAGTTAGTAAAAATGATACTTGGATCATTGATAGTGGTTGTACACATCACATGACTAGTGATGAAGATAAGTTTGATCATCTTGATTATAATAATGGAGGATCAGTAAAAATGGGTAATGACACACCTTGCATGGCTAAAGGAAAAGGATCTTTATTGATAAATGATAAAATCAGATGTGATAATGCTTATTGGGTAAAAGGACTAAAGTACAATTTTATAAGTGTATTATAGCTTAACAACTTAGGTCACCAAGTGGCATTTGAAAGCAAGGTGAGAATCTACGATGGAAGTGGAAAGATTTTCGGAACAAGAGGACAATCAAAAGGTAACTTATTTTATCTTGACAATGCTGAGACTTTTTGTTTACTGGTGAAAAATTAAGATGCATGGTTATGGCATAAAAGGTTATGTCATGTAAATTTTGATAACATGATTAAGATCAGTAGAAAAAGAAAAGTTAAAGGATTGCCTAGCCTAACTAAACCTGATCATGTTATGGGTCATCAATGTTAGAAAGGGAAGATGACAAAATCTAGTTTTAAAGGTAAAGACTATTAAAAAAAAAGAATCTTGAAGTTAGTTCACACCGACCTATGTGGTCCCGTGAGAACACAAAGCTACTATGGAGATAGATACTTTATTTTGTTTGTTGATGATTATACTAGATTGATGACTGTCATGTTTTTAAAAGAGAAATCTGAGGCATTTAAAATGTTTAAATGGTACAAGACTAAAGTAGAAAAAGAAACCAGAAAATAATTGAAATGCTTAAGGTTTGATAGAGGTGGTGAGTTTATTTTTGATGAATTCACTAACTATTGTAATGAGCATGGCATCAAAAGGCATGTTTTTGCACCTAGAACACTGCATCAGAATGAAATTGCTGAAAAGAGAAATAGACCTATTGTTGATTGTGCAAGAACATTGATGATGGAGAAAAATGTTGCACATATGTACTAGAGAGAAGAAGTTAGAACATATGTATATGTCCTGAATCAAGTTCACCTAAAGAAAGACATAAACAAGACACCCTATGAGTTATGGTTTGGATACACACCAAGTGTAAGTTACTTCATAATTTTTGGTAGCAAATGTTTTATTATAAAAGATGATAGGTTTGGGAAATTTGACTCTAAAGGTGATGAGGGAGTATTTCTTGGATATTGTACTAAAAGTAAATCTTACAAGTGTCTGAACAAAGTTACTAATAAGATGATCGAAAGTGCTAATGTTAGAGTTGATGAATTTGCTGATAAAAATGATGAAGAAATCATTAAGGAGCTGGAAGACTATGGTAGATTTTCTTATGTTGAACATCCATAGTACCTACCAAAGCCACATGATGAGTCAACCGAGCATAAGGAAAATAACACCGAGGAACAACAAAGGGAAACCGAGGATCAAGAAGAAGCTGTTGAGCAAGGAAATGAACCTGAATAGAATGAAGAACAAAAAAGAGATCAAGTGCTAGCAAGATTTGTTAGAAGACATCATCCCGAGAATCAAATCATTGGAGATAGGCAAGCTGGCATGCTGACAAGAAGGAGGTTAAGACAAAATGTATGCTTAGTTTGTGAGTTTGAACTGAAGAATGTTAAGGTTGCAGTTGAGAATGATGAATAGATCAATGCTATGAATGAAGAGATTGAAAAAATTGAGAAAATAAGACATGGAATTTAGTACCTAGGCCGAAAGATAAAAATGTTATTGGTACTAAATGGATTTTCAGAAATAAAATGAATGAAAATGGAGAGGTTACAAGGAACAAAGCTAGACTTGTTTGCAAGGGATATGCACAAGAAGATGGTATTGATTATAGTGAAACTTTTGCACCTATTTCTAGACTGGAAGGAGTCCACATGTTATTTGCATATGCTGCACATAAGAAATTTAAAGTCTATCAAATGGATGTTAAGTCAACTTTTCTAAATGGAATACTAGAAGAGGAGGTCTACATAGAACAACCTGAAGGGTTTGATGATCCGAATTAGAGAGACATGGTATGTAGATTGCACAAAGCTTTCTATGGATTAAAATAGGCACCAAGAGCATGGTATGAAAAGTTACATACTTATCTTTTAAGTATTGGTTTTGTAAGAACTAGTGAAAACAACAATTTGTGCATGAAAGGAGGATCTGATGATACTATTTTGATTGCTAAATATTTATGGATGATATAATCTTTGGAGGAAAAGATCATATTTGTAAATCATTTGCTGATGAGATGAGAAAGGAATTTGAAATTTCAATGTTTGGAGAGATCAAATTCTTTCTAGGCTTACAGGTTATTCAATAGAATGATGGAATTTTCATCACACAATCAAAGTACATTAAGGAAGTATTGAGAACATGTGGCATGGAAGATGCTAAACTAGTAGGAACACCAATGGTTACAGGCTACAAATTGACAAAAGATGATGAATCTACAGAGGTAAATTAAACATTGTACCGATTTATGATTGGTAAACTGATGTATGTAGTACATAGTAGGCCTGATATTGCACATGCAGTGGGGATTGTGGCTAGATTTTTTGCCAATCCAAAGGATTCACATATGGTTGCAGTGAAAAGAATCTTGAGATACCTAAAGAAAATATAGGAATATGGTTTATGGTATCCTAAGGAAAGAAAATTTGAACTAAGAGTTTACATCGACATAGATTGGGCTGGAAATATAGATGATAGAAAGAGCACAACCAGAGGAGAATTTTTCTTTGGTGAAAGAATTGTAACTTGGAAAAGTAAGAAACAACCTTGTATTTCTTAGTCTACTACTAAATCAGAGTATGTTGCTACTGCTACAAACTATTCAAACATTGCTTATATCAAACAAGTGTTGAAAGGAATGAATGAGGTAATCACTGAGCCAATGATTATATATTGTGACAACACTAGTGCTATAAATATTTCTAAGAATCCTATGATGCATTAAAAAAAAAGCATATATCAATTAAGTATCATTACTTAAGAGAAAAAGTACAGGAGAAGCAAGTCAAACTGGAATATGTTACATTAAAAGAGAAACTTGCTGATATTTTTACCAAGCCTCTATAGAAGGAAACTTTTGAATACTTGAGGACTAGACTTGGGGTTCATCCCCTATCTACCAGTCACTAATGTGATTTGGAAGTTGCATCAACCTATTCTTATCAGAAGATCATTCATGTTGATGCAATACAACTCACACTTTGGATTATGTCTAAGGTTGTGAAAGATTTGAGGAGCTAGAACAAAGAATTTTCATATCAGTATACAGAGATACATTGTCTACACCGAACAATAAAGAGTTACTTGGATATTGTAGAGCTCTATGTTTTATGTTTTTCTTTTGCATTATTGTCAAAGGGAGAGATAAACAATATGTGAAATAAACATAGAGATCAATGAGATATCTATCTAAGGGAGAGATAATCTAAGAAATTCAGGGAGAGATTTGAATATTTGTTGCTAAGAAAAAAAGGAATCTAAGAGCTGAAAAGATCAAATCCGTAGAGGAGAGTCTGCACTTGTAATGCTGTTATGTAATGCAGTGATTAAAGATATTAAATATAAAGCTAGGAAGAGCTTACCAAGCTACAACATTTACTTACATAGTTGTAGAATACATGTTTGGTATGTGTATGACATATTTTCATATTGCTTGTGTTGCCATCAATGCCAAAGGGAGAGATTGATGAACTACAATTGATTGAATACCTGAATGACTTGAAGATCGATGATTAGAGATCACTGCGCTACTTAAATGATATGTAAGATAATTAAATTAGTCATTATGTTGTCATTGATGTCAACTAGTTTTGACTATACTTATCATGTAAATTACAAATATCTAAACATCTATAAAAGGGAGAAAAGATGAAGAACTGAGATATCTGTTAGCGGTTTTTCTTGTATCCCTCAACTCTAGAAGAGAAATATGAAAACCAAACATAGGGATCTTTGTCCAGTAACACAAATCTACTTGTTCATGCAAACTGAGGGGCAAGAAAAGACTAATTGATGAGGATTTGATACTCCTTCTGCTTCGAGTTCTGCACACTCAGGAGGGTGCACCTAAAATATGATAAGATCTGCATACATAAACACTTACTCACTATAACCTTTTATGCAGATATGAAAATTAGTGGATAGTTCTCAGGCTTATAAAACATGGGAGTTCAACTCAACCAGTCTTATACAGGATCCCACCTGTATGATCTGCTAAGAACTAGGAAAATGGCCAACGTGACAACAAGGATAAACTCCTTCTCTTCGAGCTTTGAGCTCAGGTAGGCTAACCCTTGGATTCATTTCTTCAAAGAATCACTAACAACACTTGTATTCAAGAAACACAAGACATAAACATGAATGCTCTCAAACATGAAATTAAAGATGGATTGAATTTTAAAGGTTGATGATGAAAACTGCAAAGCAAACCAGGACCAGTGCCTTGTTCATTGGGCAACAGAGTCATACAAACATACATTCACAGAAAACCTTAATCCCAAACTCAAAGAAACCAAGTGAAGTGCCTTACAAATAACTTCTCTCACTCCAATTCCTGGACATCAAATTCATATACAAACCTATAATTCTCAGAACTTGAAATCAAGACTTACTCTCTCCTTGAAAGAAACTTGAATTCAAACTCACAGGTACCTTATAACTGGTATACTGACATGCCTTACAAATCAATACACAAGAATTAAGATCATGCATACAAAGACATCAAACAAGAACTGAATCGGGATTCCCATTGTTCTCATTAAAATTTATCTGTAACTATACATTTACAATACAAAGACACACAGAAAATAAGACCCAAAGCCTGGAAGCTGCTCTCCAGCATAAATTTCAACATCCATGTTACAATGAGAAAAATCCAAGATATAACAATTGAGAGTCCATTCCCAAAACCAATTGACAGCTGTCCCTCTTGCATAAAAATATCTTCAACATTCCTCATCTCCCTGCAACTGATTTCCAAGCTGATGCACATTCTCCAAAAACTTCCAATCTGATCTGCAACTAATCATGATTCCCAGATTTCAAACCTGAACTACTCTTATCAACTGCTTTGAAATTGAAAATAGTCATTACCATTGGAATCCTTATTCCGAGACCTTTCCGAAAACATATAACACTTATATGTTTTGTTAAAAAATGAATTTCCAGGCCCCTTTTCCGTGAACAGCTATCTTTTAAATTTTTGAATTTTAATCATATAGTCCAGACTATGTTAATTTTTTAAATCTTTTAAAATCTGGCAATTTAATATCATTTTATGTATTTGCCTCAGAAAGCACCAGATAGCACCACTTGTCATCACCTCATTGCATGCTCAGACTAACCTCAGGTTAACCCACTGATTGGGAGAACTAGCGACCATATGCATTCTCTGAATCTCCAGATGATCAGACTAACTGTAGTTAACTCTGGAGAACTGGCGAAAGCTCTATTCTCCAATTCTCTAAATCTTTTTTTGACCATGGTTATCATTTGGAGAATGGGCGATTGAGTGTATTCTCTAGTTCTCTGAATCATTTTCACTAACTGTCAAGTATTTGGAGAACTAGAGACTAAGCATTCTCCAATTCTCTAAATGTTTATGACTTAACCATTTGCATTTGGAGAACTAGAGACTAAGCATTCTCTAGTTCTCTGAATCATTTTCACTAACCCCCAACCATTTGGAGAACTAGAGACTAAGCATTATCCAATTCTCTGAATGTTATCTCTTAACCACTAACCATTTGGAGAACTAGAGACTAATTGCCAACCATTTGGAGAACTCGCGACCAAGTGTATTCTCTAATTCTCTGAATGTTATCTCATTAACCATTTATATTTGGAGAACTAGAGACTAAGCATTCTCTAGTTCTCTGAATGTTATCTCTTAACAACTAACCATTTGGAGAACTAGAGACTAAACATTCTCCAATTCTCTAAATGTTTATGATTTAACCACTAGCATTTTTCGCCAGCACTTTTATGCAAAATTTAGTGCTTTATGGTCATTGGCATGCATCCCAATGCACTAGTTGTGCACACTCTTGAGAGCCTTCTTCTCTTTATTCATTTCATTATGTGAGTGGTATATCTTTTAAACACTTGAAATGGTCACTTCTTGAGCAATGTGAGATTAAACTTTTTGGAAGCATTGCTGATTTTTTATTGCTGCGAGTACTCAAAGGACCATAACTTTTGATTTTCAAACTGGGTTTTTCTAAAAGTTTTTTTGTATAATGCACACATTGTCATCTCAAACATATGTAAAATTAAGCCCGACCCAGTTTGTATTTTTTGAGTTATGGTAAAAAATGTGACTGGCTATGCATTCACACTTTTTTTTTAACTGGCTCTTGCCTTCAACCCCTTTTTTATCTTCTTTTTCTCCACATGCTTTGCATTTGTCTATGATATTTGGCATCACAACATCACTTTGCTTTGATTTTCTCAAAATTTGAGACATGACCTTGATGCATTGCCCTCTAAAAAACAACAATGATAAATGAGCACCAGTAACACTAGCCATTTCTACGTACACAAATATCTTGTACCCAATCTTAGTGATAACTCACACTGGTGACACACTCCTTTTCTCTCACACATCATGACATTATCTTGTTTGGGCCATTTGTTTCACTTTTATCCTTTGCAAAGATTGCCAAATAATGTTAGCTGACATCTGAGAGCGGCCTTAAAACTGGCCAATAGCCATCATAGGGTCATGTCACTGAGCACACATGTTCACCTCCAACAAACAAATATGCATGTCAAAGAAGAAATCTCGAAGAGACCCAAGCCACAAGATAAAACTGACCAAAGTTAGCCACTTAAAACATTGCCTTTCTGCTTTGTCTGAAATCACTTAAGTTGGCTCTAGAATTGGCTTTGAAAACTGACCAAATCACTTGAACAAATC
Source organism: Chamaecyparis obtusa (assembly GCA_027943335.1). Classification (NCBI taxonomy): domain Eukaryota; kingdom Viridiplantae; phylum Streptophyta; class Pinopsida; order Cupressales; family Cupressaceae; genus Chamaecyparis; species Chamaecyparis obtusa. Next base: position 812,720 of record BSBK01004454.1, read on the forward strand.
TCACCGCGTGACTGACATAAACCTTGAGATACATAGAATCACCCTGCAAAATGGCATCCCTTGACTGTACCCGAGGTGAAAGTTATTAACCTCTGAAGTTTCCCTTTTCATTCTGCTCCTGCAAACACACTGTCAGAACCTGATAAACTACATCTGGAATTAGCCTTGAAAAGTGCACGAATGGATTGGCAAGACGCTCGAATCAGAATGAGATATAGTACAACTTGTCAGAAATACAGGACAACAAAAATTTGATAATAGGATCATCCTGTGAAAAGTTATTAGCAGGCAAAGAAGGCCTCTAACAAAATTGCAGAAAACATAACTGGGCAATTTGCACTTTTTGCAAACAGAAAAGATCTGGCAAATTGACCAAATGAATACATCAAGAGCCACAATCTTACAGCATGGAAGTATTTTATGTCTACTATACACTAAGACAAACATACTGATGACTCGATCAATAGGGTATGAGTTATTCACAGTCGAAATAGGGCTCTGGAAAATTGGTGAATAACCAAACAGTGCAAAACACGAAAGCTGCAAATGGAACCAGCTTCAATTTCTCATCAGATGGATTCATCATGAGCTACAAACTGACAAGGGTAGAGTAAAACTTGTCTATAATGTAGGGAAATGATTAAAACCTTTCTACCAATCCACCGGGTAAAATTTATAACATGTCAAATAGGGTTCCTGACAAAACTGGGAAAAGGGCCAAGTGCAGAAACTAGAAAACACCTCCGGAAGGGGATGAATAAACGGGGTCAAAACTTATCATAGAGACCTAAAACCTGACACATAAAGAGTATGTAAAGTGTACAACAAGACGCTAGGCTCATATTTTCATGACGCTCTCCAGGGTGCATTTTACTCAACCTCAAAGTAACCCTTCCCAGTGAATTTTACACTTAAGCAGTTTCTAACTTAAAGACCTAGAAACGAACTGATGCAAACCCATTTGAACATGCCATCTAAGGACTCAAAACAACTCGATAGGATGAATGCAAAGCACTGAACACATAGACCTCAAGATATGACCCCGAATATGCTCATACTAGCATGCAATACAAAGCCAAAATGAGCACCTAATCAAAATTTTACATGGTACCTCAAAACTGCATTTTGAGTACCAACATTGGCTCTGTGTGGGGATGGTTGAGCGTAAGATCAGCATAAGAATCTCAGAATCTCTGGTTGAGCAGACCACCCCAAAAACTAGCTTCTCCTTATCACTCCAAAAACAACTTCATCTTCTTATTCCTCCAATCCATTATTTGGTTCTGAAGCTCCTTTATTGAAAGAAACTACACTACTGCTAAAAGGAAAGCGACTACAAATGTACAAACATGAAGCTTATTTACAAAGGCTCAAAGCCCCAAAACTGAAATCAGTCCTTACCCCGATCAAATAAATAATTCTCATCTCCATACAACGGAGGCAGACTGAGATCATATGTTTCATCCAGCTGGTTAGAAACATCATGATTCACTTTCAGCATAATACAAGAAAAGTGATGAATACACTCACCATTATCCAACAAAGGAAAGCTATCAGGACACCATGGGTACTGATCATTTTGTGACACTAGAATATCACCCTCTTTATTTTGACTGTTATGCTGAAAATTGGAGCATTCCAACTCAGTATCACGACTAAGAACACCATCATTCTGATCATTAGTTTGCAAGAAAGAATACAACATTTCTATCTCATCACTTTGCAAACCAACATAACACTTTTCAGAACAAAATTTTGATTGCATAAATCCGGGAACATTTTGCTGATCACAAATTATATCAGCATCATTTGGAAGGGAACAAACTCCGTCAGTGAGTAACTCATTAGGCACTAGAACATCTGAGAATACACTTTCAGTTTTACCACTTTCTTCAGTATCAAAATGTACACAAGAGCCACAGTTAGCAAACTCATGCAAATTTGGACATGCACTAGCACACTCATCATTGTATTCATCAAAAATGACATTATCAAAACCATGACAATGAAATGCACTTGAATCTTGCTGATTTAAAATAGGAGAAGAGACGTCAAGATATGTTTCACTCATCATGCCATCATCTGAATCACTTTCATCAAAATTTATATTTACCGGGCATGGAATTCTGGAAACAAATTTAGTACCATACCTTTGAAAATCAGCATCCAAGAAACTTGAAATCTGCTCACAACTCAGCAAGCACTGAACATCACATTTCACTTCTTCATTCTCACTACTGATGCTGCAAATCTCTTTTCCATCTAAAACCGGGACTAAATTTATTTGTCTCACATTACCTTGTGTGAAGAAACTACTGCAGGAACTAACATTTGCATTATATCCATGTTCTTCATGTTCACACAAAACATCACTAAATTGAAACAAATAGTCATTAACATCATGCTGAGAAAAGGGGAAATCTACAAGCTCAAGAAACTCACTATCAATTAAAGATTTATCTTCCATTCCTTGACACTTATAAGTTTCATCATCAGCACAATAACCAGCACTACAACCATCATAGGACTCAGCATCCCCAAATGAACTAGACTCAGCATCATTGAATTCAACATTTATAAAAGAGTCTGTCCAGTCCTTAACATTTTTAGTGCTTCATCCTTTAAGGACGTAGTCCAACTAACTGATTCAGGCATTGAAAGTTCTAGAAACATCTCAGCATACTGGGATTCATGAAAATCTAAACCCACAGGAAGCTCACTACATGCAATAAGAAACTTCTTGTAATAAGACAATGTAGACTCTTCATTTCTCTCTCCTATTGCACATCTTAACATCAATATACAATTATGCTGAATCTTTTTATTTATCCAATGGAGTTCATCATTATAACTCTCTAAATCTGATTGAAAACTTTCAGATCTAGAATCATCCTGACTTATCAAAGCTGGGAACTTCATTCTAACACACTGACAAAATAGTAAAGTTTATTCTCATGACAATATTTTTGTCCAATTTCATGCAACCACTAACTTCACATAAGCATAGCCTATTTCTGATTTCTTGAAACTGAAACTTCAACCATGAAGTATGACAAACTTTGAAACTAATTTCCCTTTTCTTTAGTGACTGGTTCACCTATTTAGGGACTATTTGTACTTTGATAAAAGATTACCTAGAAGTGTTGTTGCTGGTGTAAAATAATGATCTGAAACCTTCCTCAAATCACCTTTAAAATCTTTGTAGAGCCGCCACCTCTTTTCAAAGGACAAAATTTGAACCAGCTGAGAACCTTCTCTCAAATCTGGACCATCTTTATCAGCAAACACAAAACAACTTCACAGGATTTTTGTTTGTCAGGATCACAGAATACATCACAACTTCAAATTATAAAACACTGATCAAACAGAGATTCAGAGTCGCCACTCTCATTCAGTGAGAGAATATAACAATTTTGAAAAGAATTAGACTCTATAACCAAACTAGACCAGACCTTGGGATGATTCAGCAAAGCAAGGAATTAGACATCTTAACTTGCTATTATTTATTTCTTCCCCAGCAGAGTCGCCAATTTGTTAGCGGTTTTTCTTGTATCCCTCAACTCTAGAAGAGAAATATGAAAACCAAACATAGGGATCTTTGTCCAGTAACACAAATCTACTTGTTCGTGAAAACTGAGGGGCAAGAAAAGACTAATTGATGAGGATTTGATCCTCCTTCTGCTTCGAGTTCCGCACACTCAGGCGGGTGCACCTAAAACATGATAAGATCTGCATACATAAAAACTTACTCACTACAACCTTTTATGAAGATATGAAAATCAGTGGATAGTTCTCAGGCTTATAAAATATGGGAGTTCAACTCAACCAGTCTTATACAGGATCCCACCTGTATGATCTGCTAAGAACTAGGAAAATGGCCAACGTGACAACAAGGATAAATTCCTTCTCTTCGAGCTTTGAGCTCAGGCAGGCTAACCCTTGGATTCATTTCTTCAAAGAATCACTAACAACACTTGTATTCAGGAAACACAAGACATAAACATGAATGCTCTCAAACATGAAATTAAAGATGGATTGAATTTTAAAGGTTGATGATGAAAACTGCAAAGCAAACCAGGACCAGTGCCTTGTTCATTGGGCAACAGAGTCATACAAACATACATTCATAGAAAACCTTAATCCCAAACTCAAAGAAACCAAGTGAAGTGCCTTACAAATCACTTCTCTCACTCCAATTCCTGGACATCGAATTCATATACAAACCTATAATTCTCAGAACTTGAAATCAAGACTTACTCTCTCCTTGAAAGAAACTTGAATTCAAACTCACAGGTACCTTATAACTGGTATACTGACATGCCTTACAAATCAATACACAAGAATTAAGATCATGCATACAAAGACATCAAACAAGAACTGAATCGAGATTCCCATTGTTCTCATTAAAATTTATCTGTAACTGTACATTTACAATACAAAGACACACAGAAAATAAGACCCAAAGCCTGGAAGCTGCTCTCTAACATAAATTTCAACATCCATGTTACAATGAGAAAAATCCAAGATATAACAATTGAGAGTCCATTCCCAAAACCAATTGACAGCTGTCCCTCTTGCATAAAAATATCTTCAACATTCCTCATCTCCCTGCAACTGATTTCCAAGCTGATCCACATTCTCCAAAAACTTCCAATCTGATCTGCAACTAATCATGATTCTCGGATTTCAAACCTGAACTGCTCTTATCAACTGCTTTGAAACTGAAAATAGTAATTACCATTGGAATCCTCATTCCGAGACCTTTCCGAAAACATATAACACTTATATGTTTTGTTAAAAAATGAATTTCCAGGCCCCTTTTCCGTGAACAACTATCTTTTAAATTTTTGAATTTTAATCATATAGTCCAGACTATGTTAATTTTTTAAATCTTTTAGAATCTGGCAATTTAATATCATTTTATGTATTTGCCTCAGAAAGCACCAGATAGCGCCACTTGTCATCACCTCATTGCATGCTCAGACTAACCTCAGGTTAACCCACTGATTGGGAGAACTAGCGACCATATGCATTCTCTGAATCTCCAGATGATCAGACTAACTGCAGTTAACTCTGGAGAACTGGCGAAAGCTCTATTCTCCAATTCTCTAAATCTTTTTTTGACCATGGTTATCATTTGGAGAATGGGCGACTGAGTGTATTCTCTAGTTCTCTGAATCATTTTCACTAACTGTCAAGTATTTGGAGAACTAGAGACTAAGCATTCTCCAATTCTCTAAATGTTTATGACTTAACCATTTGCATTTGGAGAACTAGAGACTAAGCATTCTCTAGTTCTTTGAATTATTTTCACTAACCGCCAACTATTTGGAGAACTAGAGACTAAGCATTATCCAATTCTCTGAATGTTATCTCTTAACCACTAACCATTTGGAGAACTAGAGACTAACTGCCAACCATTTGGAGAACTCGCGACCAAGTGTATTCTCTAATTCTCTGAATGTTATCTCATTAACCATTTATATTTGGAGAACTAGACACTAAGCATTCTCTAGTTCTCTGAATGTTATCTCTTAACCACTAACCATTTGGAGAACTAGAGACTAAACATTCTCCAATTCTCTAAATGTTTATGATTTAACCACTAGCATTTTTTGCCAGCATTTTTATGCAAAATTTAGTGCTTTATGGTCACTGGCATGCATCCCAATGCACTAGTTGTGCACACTTTTGAGAGCCTTCTTCTCTTTATTCATTTCATTATGTGAGTGGTATATCTTTTAAACACTTGAAATGGTCACTTCTTGAGCAATGTGGGATTAAACTTTTTGGAAGCATTGCTGATTTTTTATTGTTGTGAGTACTCAGAGGACCATAGCTTTTGATTTTCAAACTGGGTTTTTCTAAAATTTTTTTTGTATAATGCACACATTGTCATCTCAAACATATGTAAAATTCAGCCCGACCCAGTTTGTATTTTTTGAGTTATGGTAAAAAACGTGACTAGTTGTGCATTCACACTTTTTTTTTAACTGGCTCTTGCCTTCAACCCCTTTTTTATCTTCTTTTTCTCCACATGCTTTGCATTTGTCTATGATATTTGGCATCACAACATCACTTTGCTTTGATTTTTTCAAAATTTGAGACACGACCTTAATGCATTGCCCTCTAAAAAACAACAATGATAAATGAGCACCAGTAACACTAGCCATTTCTACATACACAAATATCTTGTACCCAATCTTAGTGATAACTCACACTGGTGACACACTCCTTTGCTCTCACACATCATGACATTATCTTGTTTCGGCTATTTATTTCACTTTTATCCTTTGCAAATATTGCCAAATAATGTTAGCTGACATCGAGAGCGGCCTTAAAACTGGCCAATAGCCATCATAGGGTCATGTCACTGAGCACACATGTTCACCTCCAACAAACAAATATGCATGTCAAAGAAGAAATCTCGAAGAGACCCAAGCCACAAGATAAAACTGACCAAAGTTAGCCACTTAAAACATTGCCTTTCTGCTTTGTCTGAAATCACTTAAGTTGGCTCTAGAACTGGCTTTGAAAACTAACCAAATCACCTGAACAAATCTCACCGCGTGACTGACATAAATCTTGAGATACATAGAATCACCTTGCAAAATGGCATCCCTTGACTGTACCCGAGGTGAAAGTTATTAACCTCTGAAGTTTCCCTTTTCATTCTGCTCCTGCAAACACACTGTCAGAACCTGATAAACTACATCTGGAATTAGCCTTGAAAAGTGCACGAATGGATTGGCAAGACGCTCGAATCAGAATGAGATATAGTACAACTTGTCAGAAATACAGGACAACAAAAATTTGATAATAGGATCATCCTATGAAAAGTTATTAGCAGGCAAAGAAGGCCTCTAACAAAATTGCAGAAAACATAACTGGGCAATTTGCACTTTTTGCAAACAGAAAAGATCTGGCAAATTGACCAAATGAATACATCAAGAGCCACAATCTTACAGCATGGAAGTATTTTATGTCTACTATACACTGAGACAAACATACTGATGACTCGATCAACAGGGCATGAGTTATTCACAGTCGAAATAGGGCTCTGGAAAATTGGTGAATAACCAAACAGTGCAAAACACGAAAGCTGCAAATGGAACCAGCTTCAATTTCTCATCAGATGGATTCATCATGAGCTACAAACTGATAGGGGTAGAGTAAAACTTGTCTGTAATGCAGCGAAATGATTAAAACCTTTCTACCAATCCACCGGGTAAAATTTATAACATGTCAAATAGGGTTCCTGACAAAACTGGGAAAAGGGCCAAGTGCAGAAACTAGAAAACACCTCCAGAAGGGGATGAATAAACGCGGTCAAAACTTATCATAGAGGCCTAAAACCTAACACATAAAGAGTATGCAAAGTGTACAACAAGACGCTAGGCTCATATTTTCATGATGCTCTCCAGGGTGCATTTTACTCAACCTCAAAGTGACCCTTCCCAGTGAATTTTACACTTAAGCATTTTTTGACTTAGAGACCTAGAAACGAACTAATGCAAACCCATTTGAACATGCCATCTAAGGACTCAAAAAAAATTGATAGGATGAATGCAAAGCACTGAACACATAGACCTCAAGATATGACCCCAAATATGCCCATACTAGCATGCAATACAAAGCCAAAATGAGCACCTAATCAAAATTTTACATGGTACCTCAAAACTGCATTTTGAGTACCAAAAATATCTACATGGAGAAAGATGGATACGATAGATGAGGATAAGGAATACTTTGGGTAACTTATTGATGAGTCTATGATCTCATATTGTTGACTTGATTATGTTGCATTCATATATTATGAAGAAGGAAGCAAAATTGTACAAGACAATATGGTCGGTAAATGAAGACTTCAGGATACACCGAGCCGGTGTAGTGTATACCAAGCGACAATATTAATTGAGCTTGTATTCTCCAACATATTTATTTGTTAACCAAGTATTGAGGAAAGTATTAAATTCTTAGTTTAGTCGACAGAAAATGATGAGTTAGAAATTATTTTTATTTCGAGATTGAGGATAAAGTTTGTTATGAGATCCACAATTGACAAAATTCAGAGAAGATCTAAAGGATGAAATTGAAACATGTTATTGACACAACTGCCGAGGAAGGTTTAAGAGGCAAAATCAATGAAGAATAATAAGCAGCAAATTTGATGGTTGATATGAAAATCGTTTATCTGTCTATATAAGAGATATGAGTTTCTTTATTGAAACATGCTAGAAGAAAGGAGACTGCAAAGATTTTGCATGAATATAGTTTCATGCATGCCTGATCAGACTAGTTGAAGGAGAACCAAACTGTAGAATAGTGCCGAGCATCAAAGAGCTATTACCAAGTAAAAGTAAGTTGAGGAAGTGAATTGAAATATTGATCAGTGGATTTATATGGACTTAGAATAGATTTGAACATCCACAAATTGAGTTTTATTATAATCAGATCAACTACTATTTTAGTTTAACCATTGATACATAAAATATCCTTACCGAGTGGACTTAACCATCTTATGTTATGCCCCTATGTCATTCAAGGAATGTACATTGTTATCTTATTGAACCCATAGTGAATGCTGGTTGAAAGTTAACTGTTAGTCTTAAATCCTCTAACAAGGTCACACCTAACAATGTGTTTGTAACCTTTAACAGGGTTGGCTCTTCACCAAGCTCACTTCAGAAGAGTGAAAATTATTTTAGGTTACCGGTTCCAGGTGGTTTTTCCCTTAGTAGGGTTTCCACATTAAATCATTGTGTTATGTGTTTCTGTGATGATTGTTTTATTGTCATACTTTACATACTACATATTTGATTTGGTCTATAATCACAGTGAGTTAATTAACTGGTAATCGGTAAAAGGCATAGACAGTTTAATAGTTTACATTACAGAGCTGCATAATTTATTGAAATTGTTTTGAGTATTACATCTTTGTATTTTGGATTGTAGGATATCTGATCTAACTGATTCACCCCCCTCTTAGTTATTCTAACATTCCTAATGATATGGAGGCACTTAATAGATTTATATGAGCTAATATTGATCAATGGTTATGATCTCTTGGATAAATTAGGGTCAATATTGATACTTGGATACTTAAACTTTAATTGATAAACAAATTCTATGGTTTCCAGATCTCTTTAACGGTTTGATTATTTGATTATGATTATGATTGAGATGACTATCATTCAATGATTACCTAAATGACCATTACTATCTCTATTAGACTAACCATAATTATGTGATGGGTTATGACCTAACCCTTAAACCTTGTACTTGTAGTACCCTTTCTAGTAGTTCTACTTGTTACATTGAAGTTGGATAGGATTATGAAATTATAGCATTTATGGACTTTATGTTTCTCCCTTACCTTACTAGATTTAGATAGTAATATATTTTAAGACTTGCAAATTATGATTTTTCCCTTGAATAATATGCTCAGGATCATTATCTTTTATGCTTATGTATGTATGATTTGGTTTATCCCTTATGGTTGATTATAAGAGTTATTTGGCTAAGTAATGATTCATACTTTTTGCATATATTCATGTTTATGATTATTGGTCTAACCATACTAATCCATGTTATGATCTATATGTATCCTACTTGGTGTGGTTTCTGGATGAGGGGAGGCAGTCGTAGTCACTCCTACGGGAGATCTACATGATGTTGCACTCCTCCTTGTCTATCATTGTTTGTATATAGATATGTATATGTGTTTCTTTTATTTCTTGGTGATGTAGGTGTGTGCAGGTACCGAGAATCAACTCCACCTAGTTACATAGGTTTGAGCATGCCTTAAAAATATTCAAACTAGTTGTTGTTGTTCGGAGATGGTCCAAAGTTCACACATGGGAAAATCCTATGGTTTTGATTATTTTGTCCAGTCTCTTGGTTTGGTTTTGGGTGGATTTGAGTTCCTTATTTTATATATCCTTTGATGTCGGTCTCGTTTATATGGTTATGAGATATGTAGGATAATGATGTTATTGTCTCTCTCTATGTGTTAATTATATACACAAAGTATGCATATATGGGTGCACATGTATATGCATACCTATATATATTTATTTATTGATGTATAAGTAGTTATGATCATGAGTGTATTAGTGATGATCATGATTCTAGGTATTTTGGTGCCTATTGTGGCTTTAAATAAATAAAATAAATGCCAAGTGAATAAAAGAAATAAATAATATATAAAAATAATAAATAAAACTAATTACCTATTCCTACCTCATCTCTCTCTCTCTCTCTCTCTCAGAATCTCTCTCATGCATGTCTTGTTAGTGTAGAGGGTGGGAGTGGAACTTGGGACCTTTGATTTGTAAGGGGTCTCAAGTTGACATTGGGGTAGTGACTTCCTTGAGTAGCATACCTAAATATATTATATTTATATAAGAGTTAGTTTCTATTAATTATAATAATAATAATAACACTATATAGGTCGAGTTAAATTATTTAATATTCTTGTTTGGGGTAAGGAAGAAACTCCCCCAACCTCTACAACTATTCATAAGATTATCTAATTAGGATCGTTCCCTGTAACTGGGGGAAATCTATGGGGGAAAAAGGGAAGGGTTTAAAAAAAAGAGGAATTTAGGTGAGAGTTGGGGAATTTCTAAATTAATTTGCAAAGAGAGAGAGAGTAGCATTTTTATTCAAATTACTGTGATAATATTGGTGAGAAGAGAATAATAATATTGAGAATTTTGATGAGAGACCTAGTAGTGAAGGATCAAAGGAGGGCCTGCATGAAGGGGTAGAGAGCATTGGAGATTGGAGGGATTCACCCAATATCAAAGGGCTTCTTCAGAGGACTCTAGGTAGGATCTGGAACTAGAAAAGAATCCCATGTATTTGTGTGTGTCATATATTAAACAACATGAATATGAATAGTACATGTGTTTGAGCACTATATTAAACAATTCATAGATATGGATGTTAGGTCCTATGTGTATATTTTGATGTTTGTTAATTCCAACTTTATTGAATTTTTGGAAGGATTATAGTGTTATCCTGTATCATGTAGGTGTGTTCAAGAGTTGTACATCCCTCTACACTTACCTTTATGCTTTTATATTTGGAATCATTGTGATAGCTCTACTTTTATTGTATTGCATCTTTTGTCTTAAGGGTTAGGGTTTGTCCTAGTGGTATGAGCTGCAAGAAAACACCGAAAGAAACCCTAAGGGAGGGATGTCTTTGAGAAGTTATAAACCTTACATAGCCTATTTTGTTGAGTAAGGTTCCTAGGTTCCCTAGGTGAGTGGCTCAACACATGATCTGACCGAGGAGGCTAGAAGGATAACCTTTGGGTGAGTTTGGAAAAGAAAACCTAATATAATTCAAAACTAGTTGGGAATGGGTAAGGGATTTAATAAAATTTTAAAAAGATTAAAAAATGGATAAAGGCCCGCATAGGTCCTGTTGGAGTACCAAGGTCATTGTAGCTATTGGGGCAAGCCACATGAGGGTGCCATGGTACATGATTTCTAGGGAGGATCCCAACACATAGGACTATGTGATGACACTCACTTGGTTAGCATCCCATGGAACTCCTCTCTTGCGATTTTTTTTGTGTTTCTTTGTTTCTTCTTATTTTTGGTTTGGGCAATCTTCCCTCAACCTTAGATTGCCCTAGTTTCCTTGTGTGAACAATGGTTCTATCTCCTAGCATGGGGGAGTGGACCTTTGTGGATCCATGTGGTTGGGTGGTGATCCTTTGTGAGGTATTGTTCGTGTTTGTGCTATTCATGAAGCACTGAAGTTGTTGAAGACATTATCCCTATTCTACATGTTGTATCTTGGAAAGAAAATTGTAAAGATATTGTAAAGTGTTATTCATATTCATGTAAGCATATAAGGCCTTGTATTGTAGAAGATATATTGTAAGAATTCATGTAATTGGGAAGGGTATCTCTAGCAAAATTATGGGAAAGGAAGTCGAGATGTATTATTGTCGTTGAAAGAAAATTACTGTTAAGAATATGGAAAGTGTAATTCTTGAAAGAATACATGAATTTAAATGTGTTAATGTTATTTCATGCTGAAAAAGAAAGGAAGATTTGTTTTAGTACACTTGTCTCTCTCTCTCTCTCTCTCTCTCTCTCTACTTTCTCTTATGTGGTTAAATGGATTAGAGGAACTCTATCTTTAGTTTATGTTAAATCTTAATGCACTATAAAATGTGTTTTTAAAGGAAAAATCTTGTAAGGGAACTTGTTAGGACTAAAATACCTAGTTAACTTAAGTAAGTCAAAAAGAAAAAAATATGCACTTTTCTCTTATTTTTGTCTTGTCCTTTTGGGTTCCCTAACAGGGCATGACATGAGATAACATCTTTTGAGCTAAAAGGAATGATCCGCGTGGGTTAGACTTTGATAAAGCATGGATAGAATAGGTAAAGATCTTGGAAAACTCTTTCCGAGATATCCTTAATTTGGTGTAATTTTTTTATAGCAAGTATACAATACTGTTATATGTATAGAGACTCTACATTTTTGCACACCTTTTCCATTGATGTCAAAGGGGGAGTAGTAGTATGAAAAATATATAAAAGGAGATATAGAAGATACGCAAAGGAGAAAATATATAGATAAGGACTTAGTACTTTGGTATTGGGCACTTAGTCATTTTTCACTAAGTGTTGCCATCAATGCTAAAGGGGGAGATTGTTGGAAAGTGAGTCATTCAAGGTTGTCATCTTATGGAAACACTACCGTTATGTATGATCACCTAGAGTAAAACACAATTTTTGTGATAAGGTGTTAAAAAATGACTAATTCCAGGAAGAAGTTTACTGGGTACAAGAGTACAGTTTTGGGCAGCAAGCACTACATATGATAAAATAAGTCTTGCAAACTTAGAGTAAGGTATTTTAGGATGTAGTAGACCTTTAGTTAAGGTCTCTTATGTTTTGGAGTTCAAAGATGATAATTACAAGTAGTTGAAGTCATGCGTGTTGGAAACTAAAATTGAAACAATTGTTGTATTGTCATTGATGTCAAACCTTAACTGGTAAGACTGTTGCTACTTAGGAAAGTACTATATCTATTGTGAGAAGGGAAAGAAAGGATGATAACAATAGAACCTAGGGAAAGGTTGAGTTATCTTGATACTGCAAAGTGTACTTGATTATGTTGCACAATGATGAGATAATGTATTGTTTATCTTAGTAAGATTGAGGACTAAACTGGTAGGCTTGACCAAGCAAAAATGAAGAAATCATGTTTAAGCCGAGTTATGACATAGTCGACCCAGTTAGTGGATGCTGAGCAAAAATCTAGTGTCGACCGAGTATCAGTAAATTGCCAAGGAAGACAGTATTTGTCAAGGAAACAATTTTAGTAGTGATCAAGCATTTTACATGGAGACCAAGTGGATGATCACAGTATTGACCGAGCATCAACAATTTTATATTTGAAGAGAATTCAGATTTGGAGCCGACATTGTTGAATTCTTGGATTATGTAAAATGTGTTGACTTTATTTATTGATTGTATGGAAGCATTTAATGCTTTGTAAAATTTTTTATTGTAAATCCTTATGAGATTTGAGATGATTCTAGAAGAGGAGACGAAGAACATGAAGTGGGTAGATTCAATGAATTTGACCTAACCCTAAGATCTATGAAGGAGATTAAGCGGAAAAAGATAAGTTAACCTAACAAAGGAAAGTATTAAGGGAACCAAAGCATTAGGTATGTGTATGCATTGGTGAAGGAGATGCTGGAAGAATAGTAAAGTTTTATTGACTGTATAAGCAAAAAGGCTGAAGGAAAAGTGTGGTGATTGCTTGAAGGAAAGTTTTGAGCAGATCAGAAGTGGAAATGGAAAAGTTTCAAAGTCAGTAAACCAACATTTGTGTATGGAATTGGATCTAATATTTTCAAAGTGAGTTGTATGTTTTTAGATCAATACTACTGCTACTTTCTAACCATTGTAACAGTCAAAATCCTTTTACCAGAGGTTGACCTAACAGTCATATGTTAAATCCTTTGAACAATGTTGCATTCTAATGGAGTGTATGTAAGTCCTTTAACTAGGCTCACTTTTAATAGGGTGATTGAAATCCTTTAAGCAAGTCACACCTGACAGTGTGTATTGTAACCTTTGACAAGGTTGGCTCTTAACCGAGCTCACTTCATAAGAGTGAAAATAATAGTAGCATGTTAGAAAGTGGTTTTTCCCATATTGGGTTTCCACTATAAATCCTGGTGTCAATACTTGTGTGAATGTTTTGGTTTGAACATTTTTGTGTTTTACAAGTTAGATACAACTGGGTAGTGGACTGCTGAGTTATATGTTTCTATTATTGAATCAGTGATGACCGAGTTTGATTTGGTTGCTTGATCTAATTTAAGGAAAAGTTTTTGAAATTATTTTATACATCAGGACCTGAGAACAACTGATTCACCCCCCCTCTTTATTGTTCTAAATCATATTAACTATTGGCATCAGAGTTGTGTTGCTTATTGGTGTTTACAGAAAGCAAGTTTAAAGGGACTTGAAGCAAATGATCAAGATGTATAAGGAGGTACCAAAGCTGAATAAGGAAAACTTCCCTACATGGAAAAGCTTGATGAAGCTACATCTGGCTGGTATTGGTGATTCTAAAAAGTACTACATTAAGCATGACTATGTCACACCTATTGCACCTTTGACTTTTGAGGAAATGCGAGCCAAGAAAGAACACAATCAGGCAATGCTGGAAATTGCATCTGCCCTAAGCTATTCAAAATTTGAGGATATTAAGGACTGCACAAATGCTAAAGATATGTGGGGCACTCTTGCAAAGATCTATGGTGGTGATTTATATGTACTGAAAGCTAAAGCCAAGAGTCTTAGAGGTAAGTTTGATGAAATGAGAATGAATGAAGATGAAAACATTGCACAATACTATGGTAGAATAAAAGAAGTTGTGAATGCTATTAGAGGAGAAAATGGAACTATTGATGATGAGACCATAATTGGAAAAGTGTTAAGAACTCTACATCCTATATATGCTATTAAAATCTTAGCTATTCAAGAATCTAGATGTAACTCTACAAATGTGCTTACTTTGAAAGGTTTGATTGGCAAGCTGACTACTTTTGAACTATCTAATTATGATAATTTCACTGTTGGTAGTATTGGAAATGTTGAATCTACTTTTAAGTCATAGTTATTTCTGAATGAGCCTAAGAAAGAAAAAGAAAGATGCATCAGTGAAAGCGAAAGCAAAAGTGAAGATGACAGTGACACTTTTGATGAAGATCTTGAAGATCTAGAAGCTCTTATGGCTAGAAGACTAAGAAGAGGAAAAGGAAAATACAAAGGTAAACCCCCTATTATATGTTTTGCATGTAACAAGGTCAGTCAAATAGCTGCTAGATGTCCTGACAGGAAGGATAAAGATGAGGAAAGAAATAGAAGACATAAAGATAGAAGAGATGACAAAGGCTATCAAAGGTACAAAGACTACAAAGAAAAAGGTAAGAAATCCTGTTACATTGCTGAAGAAGAGACTGACACTGATTGTAATGATTTTGAAATTGAGGTAGTCTATGTTGCAATGAAAGATGAATCTGATGAGGATGAGAAAACTGCATTGATTTCCTATGTGAAAAAGAATGATAAATGGATTATTGACAGTGGTTGTTCACATCACATGACTGGTGACAAAAGTAAGTTTGTGACCCTACATCATTATAAAGGTAAAAGTGTAACATTTGGTAATGATGCACCATGTCCTGTTAGAGGAAAAGGATTAATTAAACTGAATGATAAGATCTCTTGTGAAAATGCTTATTGGGTTGAAGGACTGAATTATAATTTGTTAAGTGTTGCTCAGCTCAACAGAACTGGTTACCAAGTGAAATTTCATTACAAGAAAGCTAAGATATTTGATGCTACTGGTGCATTGATTGGAAGTGGTGAGCAGACTAGGGGTAATTTATTCTATCTTGACCTATCTGAAGAAATATGCATGTTTGCACAACTTGATGACATTTGGTTATGGCATAAGAGGCTATGTCATGTTAACTTTAACAATCTAGTAGAGATAAGTAAGAAGAAGAAAGTAAGAGGTCTACCTAGATTGAAGAACCCTAAGAATGTGATGTTCAAAGAATGCCAGTTAGGAAAAATGACTAAGTCAAGTTTCAAGAGAAAATCCTTTACTTCTGAACACATTTTAGATTTGGTTCATACTGACCTTTGTGGACCTATGGGTGTACAAAGCTACTGTGGTGCTAGATATTTTATCTTGTTTTTTGATGATCATACCAGGATGATGCATGTAATGTTTCTCAAAGAAAAATCTGATGCTTTTCAATTTTTCAAGTGGTATTTGGCTAAGGTTGAGAAGGAGACAAGTAGGAACCTAAAATGTCTTAGATCTGACCGTGGTGGAGAATTTACATCAAATGAATTTAATCTATTTTGCAATGATAGAGGAATAAAAAGACAGATGTCTGCACCTAGGACACCTCCATAGAATGGTATAGCAGAAAGAAGGAACAGATCTATTTTGGACTGTGCAAGGACATTATTGATTGAAAAGAATGTGGCATAGAAATACTGGAAAGAAGTTATAAGTACATCTATTTACACTCTTAACCGGGTACATATCAAGAAAGGTACAAATCTGACACTCTATGAATTATGGTATGGGCATACACTGAGTGTTAAATACTTTAGAATCTTTGGAAGCAAGTGTTACATATTGAAAGACAATAGGAATGGAAAGTTTGATGCTAAAAGTGATGAAGGCATATTCCTAGGCTACTCCACAAAAAGTAAAGCTTATAAGTGTTTGAACTCTAACACTAACAAAATTATGGAAAGTGTGAATGTAAAAATTGATGAGTATGTAGAAAGAAATGAGGCTAATAGCAAAAGAGAACCAGAAGATTATAGATCTTTTGTGTACATTGAAGAAATAGAAGAGGCAGGTAACAGACCTGCACTTGATGCCGAGTCTCGGGCAAGTGATGCTGAGTGACAGACAAATGATGCTGAGCGTCAGGAAAATAGTGCCAAGAGAGAGCAAGAACATGAAAAGCTACAAGATAATGCTTCTGAGGATCAAGAAGAGGTTGCTGAGCATTCAGAAGCTGAATCTGACAATCTTGTTGGGGAACCTGATGAAATAGAAGAGAAAAATGCTGAACCTATTTTGGAAAAATATGTAAGAAGACATCACAAGCTTGAATAGATAATTGGAGATAGAGACACTGGAATTCAGACCAGAAGCAAGACAAAAGATCCAACATGCTTACTATGTGAATTTGAACCTAAGACAACTAAAGAGGCATTATAAAATGAAGACTGAATACAAGAAATGAATGAAGAGATTGACCAGATTGAGAAAAATGAAACCTGGACTCTGGTGCTGAGACCTGCAGATAAGAATGTTATAGGAACAAAGTGGGTATTTCAAAACAAGTTGAATGAAAAAGGTGAAATCACTAGGAACAAAGCTAGACTAGTATGCAAAGGCTATGCACAAGAAGGAATTGATTATGGGGAGACATTTGTCCCTGTAGCTAGATTGGAAGGAGTAAGAACTCTGCTTGCATATGCTACTTATAAAGATTTCAAGGTATATCAAATGGATGTCAAGTCTGCATTTTTAAATGGTATACTGGAAGAAGAAGTTTACATAGCACAACCAGAAGGTTTTATTGATCCAAACAGAAGACACATGATATGCAAACTGAACAAAGCTTTATATAAATTGAAACAAGCTCCCAGAGCATGGTATGAGCAGTTACATAATTATCTGATATAGATTGGATTTTCTAGGACAAATGACACAAGAAATCTGTATATGAAAGATGAAGAAGGTAGAGGTATTTTGTTGGCCAAAATTTTTGTTGATGATATCATTTTTGGTGGACAAGATGCATTGTGTAAAAGTTTTTCACATGAAATGCAAACTGAATTTGAGATGAGTATGTTTGGTGAGATCAAATTATTTGTTGGTTTACAAGTATATTAGATGAAGAAAGGTATTTTCATTACACAGTCTAAGTATGTTAATGAAATACTAAATTTTTTTGGAATGGAAGATGCTAGACCAATAGGAACTCCTATGGTTACTAGACAAAAGTTATCTAAGAATGATGATGCTACATAAGTTAACCAGACTTTGTACAGATCCATGATTGGAAAACTACAGTATACTATACATAGTAGACCTGATATTGCATTAGCTATTGGGATTGTGGCAAGATTCTCTACCAATCCTAAGGAAACACACATGATAGCGGTGAAAAGAATCATGAGATACTTGAAAGGAACTATTGACTATGGGTTATACTACAAGAAGGATGACAAATTTGAACTTAGAGTATATACTGATGCTAATTGGGTAGGAAATGTAGATGACAAGAAGAGCACTATTGGTGGAGATTTCTTTCTTGGACAGATATTAGTCTCTTGGACAAGAAAGAAACAAAATTGCATTTCCCAATCTATTGCTGAAGCCGAGTATGTTGCTGCTGCAGTAAATTGTTCAAATTTGATATGGATAAAATAGTTGTTGATAGGCATGAAAGAAGAAATCATTGAACCTGTTGTTATTTTCTGTGACAACACAAGTGCTATCAATATTTCTAAGAATCCAGTAATGCACACTAAGACCAAGCACATAGCAATCAAGTATCACTATTTGAGAGAATTGGTACAAAACAAGGAAGTCCGAATGGAATATGTGAATACAAAAGAACAATTGGTAGACATATTCGCTAAATCTTTACCTAAAGAAGCCTATGAGTACGTGAGAAGTCAATTAGGGGTCCTTCCCCTAACTGAGGCTGCCTAGACAAGCTAGGAGCACTGCATCAAATATGATACAATGGAATATTTGACACATTGATGCAAAAGTTTGTCACACTTTAGGACTTTCCTAAAGTTGTGAAGAAGAAGCAAAGACAACAAATTAGTCATAAGCATGATGACAAAGGGAGAAACACTGTGCTGAACATATATATCTACATCTATTGGATGTATGTTTGAGTTGCTGCTTTGGCATTTTTGTCAAAGAGGGAGATTGAACTGAAATGATACTATAACACATGTCACTGAAAGAAAGGGAGATTGTACTAAAATGAAAGATCAGGATAGAGGGAGATCTAGATACTTTTGACGGTCACAGAAGTGAGATTTATAGATTTTGAATCAGAATGAAGCTAAGGATATTATAAAATTTCTCTGATGGACAGATAAGTTTTTTTTGGATTGGTTGGTAATCCATGTGTTATTCAGGTGATATCATATGGTGTTGCCATCAATGCCAAAGAGGGAGATTGTTGGAAATTGCAATTGAAACAATTGTTGTATTGTCATTGATGTCAAACATTAACTGGCAAGACTGTTACTACTTAGGAAAGTACTATATCTATTGTGAGAAGGGAAAGAAAGGATGATAACAATAGCACCTAAGGAAAGGTTGAGTTATCTTGATACTGCAAAGTGTACTTGATTATGTTGCACAATGATGAGATAATGTATTGTTTATCTTAGTAAGATTGAGGACTAAACTGGTAGGCTTGACCGAGCAAAAATGAAGAAATCATGTTTAAGATGAGTTATGACAGAGTTGACTGAGTTAGTGGATGCCGAGCAAAAATCTAGTGTCGATCGAGTATCAGTAAATTGCTGAGGAAGACAGTATTTGCCGAGGAAATAGTTTTAGTAGTGACCGAGTGTTTTACATGGAGAACGAGTGGATGATCATAGTATTGACCGAGCATCAACAATTTTATATTTGAAGAGAATTCAGATTTGGAGCTGACATTATTGAATTCTTAGATTATGTAAAATGTGTTGACTTTATTTATTGATTGTATGGAAGCATTTAATGCTTTGTAAAATTTTTTATTGTAAATCCTTATGAGATTTGAGATGATTCTAGAAGAGGAGATGAAGAACATGAAGTGGGTAGATTCAATGAATCTGTCCTAACCCTAAGATCTACGAAGGAGATTAAGCGGCAAAAGATAAGTTAACCTAATAGAGGAAAGTATTAAGGGAACCAAAGCATTAGGTATGTGTATGCATTGGTGAAGGAGATGCTGGAAGAACAGTAAAGTTTTATTGACTGTATAAGTGAAAAGGTTAAAGGAAAAGTGTGGTGATTGCTTAAAGGAAAGTTTCGAGCAGATCAGAAGTGGAGATGGAAAAGTTTCAAAGTCAGTAAACCAACATTTGTGTATGGAATTGGATCTGATATTTGCAAAGTGAGTTGTATGTTTTCAAATCAATACTACTGCTACTTTCTAACCATTGTAACAGTCAAAATCCTTTTACCAGAGGTTGACCTAACAGTCATATGTTAAATCCTTTAAACAAGGTTGCATTCTAATGGAGTGTATGTAAGTCCTTTGACCAGGCTCACTTTTAATAGGGTGAGTGAAATCCTTTAAGCGAGTCACACCTGACAGTGTGTATTGTAACCTTTGACAGGGTTGGTTCTTAAACGAGCTCACTTCAGAAGAGTGAAAATAATAGTAGCATGTTAGAAAGTGGTTTTTCCCATATTGGGTTTCCACTATAAATCCTGGTGTCAATACTTGTGTGAATGTTTTGGTTTGAACATTTCTATGTTTTACAAGTTAGATACAACTGGGTAGTGGATTGCTGAGTTATATGTTTCTATTATTGAATCAGTGATGACCGAGTTTGATTTGGTTGCTTGATCTGATTTAAGGAAATTTTTTTGAAGTTATTTTATACATCAGGACCTGAGAACAACTGATTCACCCCCCCCTCTCTATTGTTCTAAATCATATTAACAATGTGATGATAGTGAAGCAGCATTACAAAATAGTTGAATGGTCACGATGATTGAGGGAGTGTAACATGGAATCTAAACATGCTAAGTTGGATTTGGATTGGGTCTTATCCTTATTTTGGTAATGTATGATTTCCAAATTAGTATTTACTTTTTACATAAGTGTTGGTCTCAATTTTGATGTATTTGGGAGAATATTGGGTATATGATAAAGTATATATATGAAGAGCCTTTTTGAGAAGTAAAAGATGTGATATATGGTTAAATGAATGGATGCATTATGATGTCAGAATTAGAAAGAAGTTGATGTGAGCTACAATTGGAATTACTTATCAATAGAAGATGCTTGTATAAGCTCATTTTGATAAATAATTGTTAATAGAGAATATGATTTGATTGTAAGAGCAATATTCTCATTGTACACCCCTAACAAGGTTTTTTTATTCCTTTAACATGAAAATGTGATAATGTAATAATCATCTCCTGATAGGACTAGGTCTCCTAACAAGGACATAATACTTTTATTACATATTCATGGATACCATCCCCACTGAGGTTTTCCCTTAACAGGGTTTCCTTAAGAAAAAAATCATGGTGTTATGAGTTGTGTATTTTGTGTTTATGTTCTTTTCATTTCTGTAATTGTTTGTTTATTCTAGAAGTTTCTACGTTTAAATTTAAAGTGTTGTAATACTGATTCACCCCCTCTCAATATTACTTAATCCTAATAGTCTTCTATAGGATTCCATTTCTTCCTCAAGGATCTCTCTTAAGCTATTAGGCTTCTTCAAGGAAACTATGCCCTGGTACCAATTGTTAGATATAGAAGACACTAAGAGGGGGGTGAATCATTGTAAACAATAAATGCACCAATAATGTGATTACGCTTTTAAACAACTTCCATACAATGAAACATGCAATAGAATTAAAATAATTTAAGAATTCACAAAGAATAAGACATAATACCACAATTTTTATTATGGAAACCCTTGTTAGAGGGTTAAAACCATGGTGGGGATGGTGCCTAGAAATCTCTTTAAATATAGTAAAAATATTTTCCCTGTTAGGAGCTTACAATTCTCGGTTAGAGGTTCACTTAGTTATAAGTGACTAGCACCCTATTAGAAGTACCAAAAGACCCGCTAGGATCTACCTTGCTAAAGGATTTAAAAATCCAACTAAGAAGTCACCCTATTAAAGGATTTAACAATAAGAACTATTAAATTACACCTTCTTAAAGGATTTAATTTGTTGTAACTATTAGGAATACAACAATAACTTGATCTAGAAATATAGCAACTCCTTTTATTAATCAAATCCTTTGTAATCTTTGGATGCTAGTGCATTTCACTATCTCTATCTTTGATCACAACACCTAAATCCATGATTGCAACCCTAAATCAAATGATTTAGTCCACCTTTATACTGGTGTTTTTAAGTTGGCTAAAACTTAGAAATTTTTTTAGAAGTTGGCACACCAAATTGACAAAAATCATAGAAAACCATGCCAGTCATACCTAACATGTTAGATCAAAAAACATTAACCAAAATATATTCACATGTCGGCCCATAAATCAACCACCTTGATCATATTATCATTAGGAACCAAGTAGTAGCACAAATAGTTCACACTAAATACAACACCAAAATGATAACTCACCCAAAACATTGAGTTAACAGTTGCAGTTGTAGAAGTATACTTCTCTAACCTTGGTAAACCACTAGGAATGATCACATCTCCAAAAGTGTCCTCTAACTCAATCGCTACTCAAACAACTCTTTGATATTGTCTTCCTATTCACTAGTCAAAGTGCTTAGTAAAAACTACATTTTCCTCTTCATCTTGTCCATCGGTATCATCAATTCTAATAGAGTTGATAGAGTTTCCATCAATGAAAAAATCCAAAAAATCAAACTCCAAAATGCATCATAATGCCAACACTTATTTCCCTCTAGCAGAAGCCCTATGATTTTTTCTATAGTGTTCTCATCAATTTTGATGCTTCAGCCACCAATGGTCATTTTACTATCCCTCCACTCCTTGAAAATTTTAGTAACTGTAGGGTTACAATCATGGAGTCACTCCATATAGGGCATAATTTTACCCACCTCCAGCAAATTCCAAGACTTCAATCTTCTTCTATTGATGACAAGAAGGTGGCTCCAACATTTTCTTGTTACAATCCATAGCTTCCTTATCACAGTCACTGTGATAAAAGAACATGGAAACATTGAATCTAACAAGCGTCACTTTCACCAGTAAAATAACCCAAATGAGGGTAAAATAGAAATTTAACACTCATAAAGCATTCCACTTTCTCTCACTTCTAGCCTTACATGTGAGTAATCTAATACTCCATTTCATATCATTGATGTTTTTAATTGTAAAAGAGTACAAATTATTCATTATTCCAAGAACTTTCCTTTCCATGTTATTTATCATAATAAAAAAATGCCTTTTCTTTGTATAAAAATTCACTCTCCTCGTACCATCTGATTGAACCATTGGCATTAACAACCACATTTACCACCTAGTCAACACTTGTGTTACTCTCCCTATAAACATGAGATATATGCCATTTTTTGAAAGCTTTGTTTATATCCTTGGAGGCATTAATAATATTTTTAACTATCCAAGGAGTGGTGATGCCCTTTAGGCATTTTATGATATTTTTGGAATCCCCTTCTAACCACACTTCAGTTAAATTCAAGTTTTTCACAAGAATAAGAGCTTGGTAAGAAGCCATGGATTCCAAAAGGTGATTAGTCTATATCCCTAAGGGGATATAAATAGAAGCAATACAAAAACCATTCTCATCTCTAATAAATCCTCCTCCTCCAACAGGCCAACGATTACCTTTAGCTACCCCATCAAAATTAATTTTCACCCATCTAGGAGGAGGAAGGATCCACATGTAATTATCCCATGAAGAAACACTACTCACCAGAGGGGAAGAGGAAATATTCTAGTTGTCCAAAACACTTTGTTCAACTTTATTGAGAGGAGTATTTATATTCACTTAAACTTGTAAGTTCTCTCTAATAACTCTGGATATCTTTTCAAAAATAATCTGGGGAGGAGCCAATTTATCTATGAAGATTATGTTATTTCTCTCCTTCCATAAGCCCCACAAAATATGGGGGATAAATAAATTCTAGAGGGATATAATAGCCTTACTACTATAGGGACAACTCCAACCTTTAAAGAAATCTTGGATTGTCTGGGGGAAGACCTAGACGAGCTTTAAAATCAAAAAATATATTTGACCAAGCATGAGTTGGAAAAGGGAAATGGATAGATAAATAGTTGATAGATTATTCATTTTACAAGAAAAGATAGCATCTATTAGGGATGAATAACCCTCTACAGTAAATATTATTAGTTGTAAGAATTTTATTTTGGATAATAATCCAAAAAAATATGTTAACCTTAAGAGTTAGGCCTTTAGTCCAAATCACAGCCCAAAAAGGAGGTGGATCAGGGGTTCTAGATAGAAAAAGGACAAAAAAAGAAAATATGTAGGAGCCAACAAAGGTGCCTTTCCATATTTCCTTTTCAACAATCCCCATCCTTAAGATCCTAGAATTCAAAGTCTACTATAGTTGAAAGAGGTTCGGGTTGAGATCAGAAAGATTCACCGAATGATCAAATTACCAATAATCAACAACTAGATCGCCAAATATGTCTTTACATCTTTGCACAAAGGGTGCTAAGGAAGAAAATTCACATAGAGGAAAATCCATAATCCATACATCTTCCTAGAACTTAACCTTTCTCCCATCCCCAACTGACCAACATAACCAATAGCAGCGGTAGACTTAGTCTAAAGGACATTGTTCCAAATTTGGGATCCAAAAGGAATATCTTACGACTTTAGGATCCCTCCCAAAGAAGGGACATTGAAGAGGTGATTTATTCTCCAAATGGAATTCCATTCCTCTTTCTAATTAAAGGTTCTCCATATTTTCTTAGAAAGGGGTGACTTGTTGAGGGTCCTTATATTTCTTAATGCAAGACCTCCCTATTTTTTGGGTTTACAAAAATTCTCCCAAGAAACCAGAGTCATTCTTTTACTATCCTCAACTCCAAACCATAGAAAGTGCTTTTGGATTCTTTCTATAGAATCAAAAAAATTCTAGGGATTTTAAATAAGCTAAGGGAATACATTGGCATACTTTGAAGATAAGCCTTCAATAACTGGACTTTTCTAGCTTGGCTCAAGAGAGACCCTTTCCATCTTGATAGCTTCATGTAGAATCTATCCGCTAGAATATTCTAGAAGGAATCCAAAGGTTTCCTAAGGAGAGGGATACCAAAATAAGAAGATGGGAGTTGACTTATCTGGCACCCCAGAATACCAACAATAGGACTCTATCTTTCCACAAGATTGTTAATGAAATATAGAGAACTCTTACCCCAATTAATTAGTTGTCCTGAAGCCTTTCTATACTCATCAAGAGTCTTCTTGAGAAAATTTTCCTCTTTAATAGTAGCATCCCTAGAGAATATTGTATCATCCAAAAACTGGTGGTGAGAGAAAACCAACTTAGTAGAGGAGGGCCTTAACCCCTGTAAGAAACCCCTACTAACCAGGTATACTATTGTTGCAAATGGAATGAAGCAATTTTTTTCGCCTTTAGTTGAGACTCCTAAGAATGATAATTGTACTAGTGTTAGATTTTGTTTGGTTAAAGGTAGGTAATTCTTAGATGGATTGAAAAATGATAAAGTATATTATGGCTTCATTCCTAAGAAACCTAATATAGAATCAATAGAAAAATAACTTGAAGAAATAAAAGAATTGTTGAATGAGTATGCGGATATAATCTGAGATAATGTGCATGATGGATTGCCACATGTGGGAAGTATTAGTCACTGCATTGACCTAATCCTTGGAGAAAGTTTACCAAATAAGGAAACACATCGGTTGACAACAACAAAGAATGAGGAATTGAATAGACAAGTACAAGAATTGTTAAATATAGGATTGACTAGGGAAAGTTTAAGCCCTTGTGCAGTACATGTAGTATTAGGACCAAATAAAAATACAAAATGGAGGATGTGTATTGATTCTAGAGCCATTAATAGGATCATAATGAAGTACCAATTTCCTTTGCCTAAGATGGATGACATAATTGATTGTCTAAGTGGAGCCATATATTTCACAAAGAGATATTTAAAGAGTGGATATCATCAAATCAAAACCAGAGAAGGAGATGAGTGGAAAAATGCATTATAGATAAATGAAGGATTTTTTTAATGGTTGGTGATGCCTTTTGGATTAAATAATGCACCAAGCACTTTTATGAGGTTGATGAATGAGGTATTGAAGAAATTCTTGGGTAAGTTTTTGATTGTTTATCTTTATGACATTTTGATTTTCAGTAAAAGAAAGGAAGATCATTTGTTGCATCTAAGTCAAGTATTAAGGGAGGAGAATTTGTTGATAAAAAACAAACTACTTTTTTTTAATTAAAGAACATATAATGTATTTGGGATTTGTGATATCTAAAAAAGGATTGAAAATAGATCTTGAGAAGGTTAAAGAAATATTGGAGTGTCCTACACCTACAAGTGTTGGATAAGTGAGATCATTTCATGGATTGACAAGTTTTTACCAAAAGTTCATAAGAAATTTTAGTTTGATTTGTAATCCTATGACTGAGATAATGAGGAGGGACCAAAAAGAATTCAAGTTGACACATGGAGCACAAAAGAATTTTGAGTTGTTGAAGCATAAAGTGATTGAACATCCTTTGTTAGTCTTACCTAGTTTTAATAAAAAAAATTAAGTGGGTTGTGATGTGAGTGGAAATGTAATTAGAGAAGTGTTGACTCAAGAGGCTAGAATGATTTCCTATTTTAGTGAAAATTTGAATGATGCCAAGAGAAGACTTTTAGTTTATGATTAGGAATTTTATCCCATAGTATAATCTTTGAAGAAATGGAGACATTACTTGTTGCCTAAGGAGTTTGTGTTGTACACTGATCATCTAGCATTGCAATATTTGAACAGTCAAAGTAAGTTAATTAGAGACAATTGACATGGGTTGAATTATTACGGAGTTATACATTTGTGTTGAATAATAGGAGTGGTAAAATAAATAATTTTTTTATGCTATGAATAGAAAAAGATCTTTGTTGACATAGATGAGAATTAAAGTTTTGGAATTTGATGAGTTGAAGACCTTGTACAAAGGTGACCTTGATTTATTATAACCTTGGAAAGCTTGTAGAGAACCTACTGTAGTAGACCGAAGAAAATGGTTAGACTATTTCATCTAGGATGATATGTTATTTAGAGGGATTCTATTGCATATAACTAGAAGTTCTATGAGGGATAATATGTTAAGAAAAAGGATTATGGAGGATTAGTTGGACACTTAGGTGTTGACAAGATAATGGCTTTAGTAAGTGAGAATTAATTTTGGCCTCAAATTCATAAGGATATGATAAATTTTGTTCAAAATTGTAGAATCTATCAAGTTACAAAAGGAAGTAGTCATAATACTATATTGTATACACCTTTGAAAGTGCCAATAAGACCTTGGGAGGACATTAGCATTGATTTTGTACTTAGATTACCAAAGAAACCAAGAGGTGATGATTCTATATTTATGATAGCGGATTAGTTTTTAAAATATGGCTCATTTTGTACCTTGTAAGAAGACAACAGATGAAGTGCATGTAGCTGACTTATTTTTCAAGGAGTATGTAAGGTTACATGGATTACCTAAGAGTATAGTTTTAGATAGGGATAGTTAGATTGTTGGTTATTTTTGGACAACACTTTGGAAGAAGATGAAGATAGAATTGAAGTTTAGTTATACATTTCATCCATAGATAGATGAAAACTATAGGTAGTGAACAAGAGTTTGGATAACCTACTAAGATGCTTCATTGGAGAAAAGTCTAGAAATTAGGTTTTGATTATAGGGCAAGTAGAATTTGCATATAAAAATTTAATAAATAGGAGCACAAGGAAGATACCATTTTAGGTACTCATTGGTTTTAATCATAAGGGTGTGTTAGAGTTGAGGGATGTCAATCATGAAGACATGAGGAATGCAGAAGTAGAAGAATTTGTAGAGCATACGAGTAGCTTTCACAATCAGGTCAAATGAAATTTGGAGATAGTGAATCCGAAATATAAGGAGAAAGAAGATAAGAAGATATGACATAAGGAATTAAAATTGGGGGATGAATTAATGATATATATGAAGAAAGAAAGGTTTCCCATTGGAACTGTAAGAAATGAAAGTGTGTTTAAAGGAATACAATAACAATGAAAGCACTCAAAAAAAAATGTCAAAACCACATACAAGATTAGACAAAAGAGAGATAAAAAATAAGAAGAACTAAGAGAATGAAAACCTCCTAACCTAAGAAAACTCCCTTTGATGTGTAGATTTTGTCCAATGGATGAAATCTATGCTCAAAGTGTTTCTCAAGCTTCAAAGGACGTGGGGAGAATTTGGCATTATCAGTTTATGGATATGATTTTTGTTTTTCAAAATAGTATGGTAACATTTCTCAAATGGTGGATGAAAATAAAGGAAGAGAGCTCTCAAATTATAGGCAAGAGGAGAGACAAATGAATGGTTGAGATGAAAACTTGAGAAAGGGCCAAGATGCATTTGAGAGAGAGCACATGGATTGTGATTTCCCAAATGCATCTCATTATGACAAATGTCACAAAGGGAGAGGTTGGAAGATATGAGGGAATGTCAGCATTTTGGGAGATGTGAGAGGGGACAAAGGTGTAAGAAGGAGATGGAGTGTGTAAGGGATGTGCAAGAGCATTTAAGGTTGACATAAGGTGAAGGAATTGGGGGATGTGAGGATGTGATATGAGATTTGACTTGGGTTGGGTTAGGATTTCTTAATCCATGGATTATGATTGTGAAAATGTTTAGGAGGTGATTAGGCTTGGATTAGGGGGCAAGTGGGAGAATTAAGAGGATGTGATGGGAGGAGAGATAATGAGTGGAGGTTTGGATTAGCTAATTAAGCGTGATTAGTATGTTTGAATGGGATGGGTTGAGTAGGAACTCAAGGTTAGGTTGTTGGGATGAGATTATTTTAGGGGTTAAAGTTAGGATCCATGTGCTCAAATTGGATTAAATGCATTATTTAATTCCAAATGGGAGGAAAAATGGATTTATGAATTAAGTTAAATAGATGAATGCATTTATTTAAATTAATAGAGGAGAGAGATTTAATTAATTATTAGACTATGGATTTGTCATTTAGATAATTAATTGGATTATAGTTAATTAATTAAATTAATTAACTAGGAGATGACACAAATTAATCAAATAAATAATATTTAATTAATAAATGCCTTAGGAGAGAAACTAAATATGATTACTTAATTATGTAATCAGATTTAGGTGTCTATATTTTGCCCCTCTTCGACATAGTGTTAAAATAACACTATTTCAAAGACATTTAAAATAATAAATGATGTGAAGAATTTACGAGGTGATGAAGTTGCCAAAAATATGGGTAGGAAGGTCTAGACTGGGCGATGCCCCCTTGAGAGGGTGACAGGGAAAGAAAAAGGGGCCCAGGTGGTGTCTCCAAAGGAAGGGCTTAGACATAGCAGGCCAAAAAGGGGCATGCACTAGGAAGAAGAGGGTGAAATTAGGCTAGAAAATGATAAGAGGTAAGAAAATGGGAAGAATGGGTGTCTTGGGGGGCTCTATGGAGGTAAAATAGGTTGCGAGAGGCCCTTAATAAGGGTAGGGAGGGCAAAAAATAGGTCATTTATGCACTTCAGAGCTTAGAGATATAGTGATTTTGAGCTCTGATTTGGCTTATAAAGATAGCATGAGGAGGGAGACCGAGACATTATGCAGACATTGTGAGGAGCATTCAACAACATGGGGCACTAGACTGACAAGTAGGGTTGAAAAACCAATGTTGTGGTTTTCCATTTTTGCATTTATTGCATGTTTTAGTTAGAAAATATGCGATCCCACAGGCTCAAGATTGATGGGATTGCCATCATGACTTGCGGGATTGCGATCCCACATAAAATTTCTAGGAGACCGAGTTGGGAGGGGGCTTAGGGATTTTTTGTGGGATCATGCATTTATTGGGGTTGGGAAAACTTCTCACGGGATTGCGATCCCACTTGAATTTCTCATAGGATTGCGATACCAGAACTCATGAGCGATGACATATGAAAAATATGCGGTCCTGCTAGGGAAGAAAAGAGGGTGGGAGGGGGGGTGCCATGAGAATACATTCTCATGGCCACATGCCTATGATGGAAGGCCATAATCCCACACTTGCGGGATCATGAGAATAGGGTCTATGCGGGATCATGTGAACACAGTTCTATGAGAACATGAGAAAAAGAAAAAGGGAGGAGATGCGAGGAAAAAGGTTTTGAGGAAAAGGGGAGGGTTAGATAGGGGGATTTTAGCTAGAATTTGGTATGAAAATAATTTGATGCAACTCACTTAGCTTGATTACAGTGGTTGGTAGAGAGACTCACTACTTGTGAGAGGCATGCAACAGTATTAGCAGTGAAAGAGTAGTTCATAGCTACCAAGTGGGCATAGGTGGATGTGATTGGACTAGGATACATGGTGTAGATGCTATGTAGGACATACATGTCTATGGTGATAGCTCTCTATGAGCAAGGAGACTCAGAGACATGGACCTTTCATCTACTAACTGGGGAGATGACAGTTACACTCAAGGATGTGTACCTAATTTTTTGATTATCAATTTGAGGTACACCAGTGGTCGTAGGAGACTACACATAGCACCAAGTAGTGAGGGCATTATTAGGGCCTGGGGTAGTGCCAATTATGTGACATGGTTAGTTATTATTGGCCATACATCTAGCGACCATGCCAAAAGTATGATGGGTACATTTATTTGTGTGTGGGTTGGTCTTAGGGTACATTACCTCTGACATAAGAGGGATGAGTGTTACCCTCACACTCATCCTAGGGATTTTGTGGATTGTTAATGTAGGTACCCCAATAGCCTATGGTATGCTCATCCTAGTAGAGCTATACATGGATCTTCACCAGATAGTTTACCATGGTGGAGAGACACAAGGGAGGAGCGTAGGCTTTGCCTCACTACTATAGGTGTGGGCATGGGAGCACATAACAGTGTTGAGGCCCTTAGGGAGGATTGATAGGAAGGTAGAGGAGCCTACCCTATACAATTGGGGAGAGATGCTATCGTATCATGATGCGGAGGGCATAGACTTTTGGAGAGAGATCTTGGATGGGTTACAAGATGAGATTGTATGGTAGTCATACCTAGTGTTGGCAATGTGGGCATGGGATCAGTGAGAGCTCCCATATGAGATGACCCCCACTTATATCATAGGCCTATGGGAGTATATTTTAGAGTAGTACAAGACAGATAGGGTCACCCAAAAATTTAGATACACATAGGGGGCATCAGATGTGGAGTATTGGTATCAAAGGATGACTTGACAGTGGTAGTCAGAGTTCAAGGTGAGGTTGGATAGGGATGGACTATTGGATGTGTGGAAGGTGATATAGCCTATCCATTGGGATTGGGTTAGAGGATCAGTAGATGAAGGGACCATGAAAGAGTACTAGGCTTGGTTTCAGAGGCCATGAGTGGTTGGGAGGGTAGGATTAATAACTGGGAGAGGAGAAGTGCATGCAACACAAGGTCAGGGTAGGTTAGCTACAGTTGGGTGGTTAGGGAGGAGAGGATGTAGGGTAGCTAGGAGATGAGGAGGAGGGAGAGGGGGATATGGGGATGGAGATGGAGATGGGGGTGGTGATGGGATGGATGTAGACAAAGGAGGAGGAGGATATGGGGGAGGGGGAGGAGGTGATGGGGGAGGACATGTACCACCACTTCCATAGGGGCCACCAGTGCCATAGGGACCACCTGCACCACATGGACCACCATCAGGCCCCCCACTAGCACTGACACTAGGGACAGGGTCATTAGGTGGTGGGGTTGCAAATCTAATAGGGCATCTCACATCCCTTTAGGCCACATTCAATAGGACTAGCCAGATGTTTAGATACATGCAAAGGGAGAGAGATGCCCTAATGACACAACTAGCCTAGGCTTTACAAGATGGTGTTGAGACCATAGATGAGAGGGAGCATCTACATTGGGAGAGGGACAACTTGAGGGAAAATATGGATCATCTATAGGGAGAGCGTGATGGTATAGAGTCTGAGAGAGACAAACTATAGGTGGAGAGAGACATGGTTGTGCAACAGCTTAGGGTGGAGAGACGGGCTACTCGGGTGGATAGAGTAGCCAGGGGATCATATGATAGATTAGAGGAGGTTAGGCAATTTTAGAGGGACTTGGTAGACTTGAGGGAGTAGGTGGAGTGGTACTATGCTATTTACCACACAACAATGCCACCATACAAACACAAGAATTATTGGTGAGCTAGTTGATCTATAGCCATAGGTATAGGGATAGGGATGGGGACTAGCAATAGCCATAATATAGGTGGGAGCAGTTAGAGGGCTGGGGCCTCACAAAGGACAAGAAAGGAGAGCTGTCAGCCCAAGCAGTCACATATTTGGTAGTAGTTGGTTGGAAGATCTATGTAGATGGAAGAGACAGAGGGATCTAGGGTGGGGATGGAAGTAGATGGTGGAGGAGATGGAGGGGTTACATGGCCGAAATAGGTACCCACATAGGTGCAAGACATAGGTATCTAGAGCATAGTGGAGAGACCATCACCGAGGGTTATGTGGATAGCTATCTCTATGATGCTACCATAGGATCCATCATAGGTTGACCACCTACTCGACGTTGAGATGCAGCCTCCCTTAGGAGAGAAAGATAGGTAGTGATATGCTGCACATTTTTGATATGTACACTATGATTCATTGTTGGAGGGTATTGTCCTTATGTATTGTATATGTACTTTATAAATGGACTTGGACTCAAACATACATTTATTGTTTGTCATTGGGATGGGACATTCTTTGATTCTTTTCAGGACTGATATATACATATGAGGAGTTGGGTGGGATGTGATGTGTTATGATTTTATCTTCTATGCATGATGTTTATGATATACTGACGTGTTTGATGCAGGATGTGATGTGATTTTATGAGTATGATATGAGGCTAACATGTTAGTGATGTAGGATGCAATGTGCTTATGTGGTTTTAATATCTATGTGATGTGTGTGTTTTTAGATGATTTAGTTGAGATGTAGCTACTGATGTTTTGTGGATGTAGGATGTGATGTGATTTGTTATATGCGATCTTTGATCTATTTTGTCATGATTTATGTGTATGAGAATATATGGATGGATGATGTCTTAACAATGGAAGATAACAAGTGCACCTTAAAATGAATAAAATTATTTAACTATGCAAGATAAATGAATGGACTATGCAAGATCATGAATGAACTAAAATGAATTAACTATGGAAGATAATGAATGAACTAAAATGAATTAACTATGCAAGATAATGTGATGAACTAGAATGATTTAACATTGCAAGATAATGAATGAACTTAAATAATTTAACAATGCAAGATAATGAAATGAGCTAGAATGTATTAACTATGCAAGATAATGAAATGAGCTTAAATGATTTAACAATGCAAGATAATAAAATGAGCTTAAACAATTTAACAATGCAAAATAATGAAATGAGCTTAAATGATTTAACAATGCAAGATAATGAAATGAGCTTAAACTATTTAACAATGCAAAATAATGAAATGAGCTTAAATGATTTAACACTACAAAATAATGAAATGCAAGATTACTCTAACCTGGTTCAATTATGCAAGCTAAATGAGTTATGAAAAATTAATCTAAACAAATCAATGATGCAACCTAAATGATATATGAATCGATGATGTAAGGATGCAAACAAGATGAGTGTGTTTTTAAAGAGGCAATTAAGTGTGAATAAATGCAACTAGGTGTAATCAAAAAATGTTTAATGCAACTATATGCAAATTAAATGGATGGTTTTAATTGATGCAATTTAGGTGAAATGATTTACCAATGTAATCTAAATGAAATGATTTAATAATGAAAACTAAATGATTAAATTATTTAATAATGCAAACTATAAGAAATGATTTGCTAATGCAATCTATATGAAATGATTTAATAATGCAATCTAAAATGAAGACGAAAATGCATGTGGGATGAGGTGAAAATGATTGGTCATGAGAATGAGAACAAAGGTGGAATGTGAAGCATATCACTACCTAACTAAACCCTAGTCGAGGGGATGAAAGGGATAGTTCATGAGGGAAGGTGATTTGCACAATCAAAATCCATGGGTTAGGGATTGGAATGGGAATGGATGGTTTGCAGGTTTGCATCAAGATGATGGGTTTGGAAGTGAATGAAGGGTTGAAGGTTGATTGGTGGTGGGGATCAAGTGGATTGTTGAGTTACTAGGATGCTTTCTTGGATTGATAGTGGGATTGTGTAGTAGAGGAGTTGATGGAGAGATTTTTCTTGAAGCTTGAGCGTGGGGTGTTCTGAGAAGGAATACCACCATGTAGTTTGAGAACTTAGTTTGATATAGCAACATAAGGGACTAGCCAAGGTTACTAGGAACTTAAGGCCGTGTCATTAGCATTGCATAGGATTGACATGAAAAATACATGAAAGGGTTTCCCCAACATCACACATTAATGTAGGTGGAGGCATGGTGGAAATGATGCTGGGGAACCCACAATAAATTTTTTTTCCCAAGTGCACCATGCAACCCAAAAGTTCACATGTAGAATGTGCAAGGGTCACATCTGACTAAATCATAGTAAGAAACAAAAAGATCAAAGAGACCCTAGCTCAAAGTTGTCCTCACTTGTAGCACACCATGATATAAAGGATTGTGGTGACCTTGAGGAAAGGAGCACCATGAAGTCTCAAAAGATAAACAAGAACTCAAAGAAAGTGATGCGAAACCAAAATAATAAAATCCAAAAGATGTCCTTTGTCAAAAGAGATCAATTGACTGTGGGATAGTGGTATTAGGTCAGACAAGAGGAAGGATACATCCTACAAGGACCTGGTTAGTGGAATTGGCTGAAAATTATGTTTAACTAGTAAATAGGCACTAGTACATTTGACATCATTTTTCTACGAAAATTATCGACCATTAATTAAAAAGGTTTAGGTTGGTCGGGTTATAGAAGGAAAAATTTGTTTTTTTAAAAATCCATGCCCGTGATGGTCTCAATTTTGACCAATACCATGTCGGTCAAAATTTTGACCAACATGGGCATATAACTTAAAAAAAATAATTTCAAATCTCATTTCATTTTTATGATTGCAGCGTGCGAATTAGGATTCCCATCTTCTACGCTAGCAGGAACAAAGCTTATTCCAGATCGTGTAGACCCTACACTTGAGGTTAATAGCACATTTTATCATTTATCTTCTATGGAGTTTGAGGTATCTTCCATGCTTCCTATTGTTCATTACGTGGATTGTCATTTTCTTCTAGTCATCTCTATTTGTAATATGCTGGTAGGTGATTGAATCAATGAGTATATTTAGTGGTGACTACGGTTTGACTAGGGTTTGTAAATGCTATGACTGAGAATTATGAAGGCTATGACTAGGGTTTAGGAATCTATGTACAGACTGAATAGACAAGTTAACTATTCAGCATAGAAAAATTAACCAGTTAGAAGAAATTCAAATTTCATGCAACATGGTCTACTGTATTGTTATAGAAGTGTGGAAAGAAATGAAATTTTTCACAATGTAAAGTGAATGCTATGCACCATTGTAAAGAACTCTGCTATGTAATTTTTTGTATTGTATTTTAAATTTCCAAAAGCCACATGATCTCCTGTTAGACCGAACTCAGTTCCATTGGATCGGCATTGTCATGAGTTTGTGACCCCAATTTGCAACTTCACCATGGAATTCCTATGTCATTGGATGAAAGGGAAAATTAGGGGAAAGTTTATTTATGCAACCAATGCTCAAAAATGTGAAGGCTGTTAAGTTGCTTCAAGGCCGATGCCCTAGCTAGGGCATGATACTTGTTTAAATAGCAAAGTGAAGTGAATAACTAGAGGTTTGGGATTGAATCATAGGTTTAGCTAAGTACCTTAGATTCATGGAAGACTCCTCATGATTGCAACCACTGTGAGCACCCAACGTTTGACCATTCCAGATTGAAATTAATCTAGCTTGATCACCTAGGTTAAAACATCTTTGTGACAATCAACATCACTGGAAACAAGTGGTGAAAGTCATCAAAAGTTTTAGTGTATGATCTTTGGAGATAGTAGATTCTATACTCAAACCCAATACTAATTGAATGATGGAATGTAGTTACAGGGGATTAGCAGTATTTTGATATTTGTTGAGTGTTCGGGTAGTAGGGAAGTCTAGTCAAACAATTGATTGTAATAACTTGGTGGTCTTGGTTGAAGCTTCTTCCCAAGAGTATTGGTGTTGTGGTAGACTAAACTGAAAGATTATAAGTCTCAAGAGTGATTTATGATTGACAATGGAAGTGTATTGTTAGTTTACAAAATCATAGCCAAAGAATAGAACAAGGTTGTAAAACCAGACAAAAGTGGGAAATTAGAAAATTGTTGTTACTTGTAAAGTAAAACAACAGTGACATTTTGAAAACTTACAAATCCCATTCAAGGAAACTGCTAGTTAGAAGAATTTCCCAGTAGACATAAATGTTCAGAGACAGTAAATAATATAATCTCCTCAAGCATGAGTTGGATGATGTGGATACATTAGTTCTTATATCTACATAATCCACATCATCCAACTCATGCTTGTGGACCAAGATTGGATGTAGATCATATTTACTATCTCATAATGACTTACTAGGATAGGTACCAATCTTACTATTATGAGATAGTAAATAATATAAGCTCCTCAAGCATGAGTTGGATGATGTGGATACATTAGTTCTTATATCTACATAGTCCACATCATCCAACTCATGCTTGAGGAGCTTATATAATAATCAACTGATTAATGTGTTTGGTTTTGATGTAGTCCTCTCCAACTCATGCTTGATGATATGCTATGTAACTTTACTTAGTCACGGTCTTAATTATATAAGGATATACACTTAATCGTAGTATAAACTTGAATAAAAAATAGATAATTTTAAAATAGAAATATGGTCAAATTTCAAATTTCATGCAGCATGGTGTACTGTATTGTTATAGAAGTGTGGAAAGAATAAAATGTAACAAATACTAGCTGAGATGTAACAAATACTTCAAAACAACAATACCTATAAATTTCCCCTTTGATCCAAGGTGAA
Source organism: Chamaecyparis obtusa (assembly GCA_027943335.1). Lineage (NCBI taxonomy): Eukaryota > Viridiplantae > Streptophyta > Pinopsida > Cupressales > Cupressaceae > Chamaecyparis > Chamaecyparis obtusa. The sequence continues at coordinate 849,786 of BSBK01004454.1, forward strand.
ATATCAATTCTTGAATGACAATTCCTACCAACAAGCATGCATATAAGGTATACCACATATTTGCCAATTATACAGTTAATGGATTGGGTGCTAAGAAAGCTATAGAAATGAACAATGTTTAATAATTAGTATTACAGTTTTACTAAAGAGATTAATAATCACCTTCAAAGTTACAAACATAGATTCAACTATGTTAAGCAAGTTATCAAGAGTACAGTAAAACATAAGAGTGTGACTAGGAGTGATTTTTGGTAGTTTAGGTGAGAGCAGAATCAGTTAATATGGGTCAGAAAAAGACCTATAGAACATCAAAATTTAATGTGGAAAGACCTAGGATGGTTGGGAAAGAGAGGGATGTTGTTCGGTCTGCATGTAGTGTTCCAATAGATTGGTGTAGTGTTGAATTTCAGGAGATTCTCATATTCATCAATGAAGTTTTCATGTCCCTCATTGTACTTCCAATTTTGATTAGTTATTTATAATATCTAGATTCTACAAGGTAACACACATAGGTGAAAAGGGTAGATATAATGAACATTAATCATTGACAGATCACAAGAGTAATAGATATATTATAAAAATATCAAAGCACAATGATAAGATCAAGATAGTGATAAATGAGGGAACAATGATTGATTGACATGATAGTAGGGAGTAAATATTGCTCGATAGTAGAAAAAGCACCAAATAATAGTCATTAGAAAGTAAAGGTAGTAGAAAAAGCACCAAATAATAGTTATTAAAGTACCAAACAATTATTAAGGATCAAGATTAGAAATGATTGTTAAATACCTCAAATGTAGTAATATGCCATGCTATGCTAGTGCCATTGTAGAGTGGTGACAATAATGTCCAATTTTAGATAACATCAATGTCTAAATAGTGGTCAAGGCATGTCTATGAATGGTAAAACAATCATAATCTGGAGAAGTCACAAAAAACAACAAAAGCATAATGAATAAGATGAACAATCAAAGATAGGGTATAGTCATAAGAGTGTTTTCAAAGAGAGTCATGATAATAGTAGTCCTAAGCATCCATTAGAAGATAGGTTACTAGTTCAGGTCTTTCTTTGATTGTATTGTGAGTTGTTTTATTGTATTATTGGTGTAATGGAAATGCTTAAACATGGAACAGAGGAGAGGTTCATACAAAGATGAAGCACAATCATGAATTCTATCACAATAATCACTTCTATTACAAGGTCCAAAAATGCATTCATTAGAGGTAAAGAATGCATAATCAATATGAGTATAAGATGGTCAGGATGTCCATTATATAATTAGTGATATGTGGAGGACAAGCAGTACGATTGAGGCTTAGTGAAAGAGATATTCTTAGTGAATCAGTCATCCATAAGAGAGAATCAATATGTAAAGAAAGGGGGTTGTCTATGGTAAAAAGGATAACGAATGAATGAACAAACTATAGTTCATTCAAATAACAACAAGTCCAGGTATGGAGTGGAGTATTTATTCAATCAATATAGATATGAATAGAGCAGCCAAAGTGTCATGTAATGAAATGGTTGAAGAGCAGTCTTGTAAGCACAATGACATTCATTTCTTGGTAAAAAATACACTAATTTAAGTACTATCAAAAGAGTGGGGCTATGAATAATCAAACCATGATCACTAAGATATATGACAGTGACCAATTACAATGTATGGTCCAAAGTGAAAATAGGTCTTTTAAGTATGACTACCTTTTGCGATCCTTTCACTTCCCTCAAGAGAAGATATAAATGTTTTAATAAAGGGATTGACTATTCCAATTAGTTCATCAGAAAACCCTTACCCCCTTGTTCAAATGGACCACACCCTTGACCCCTTTGGTCTACACAACCAATACCATTGACTGTCCTAAAGACAGTGACTCTGCAAGTTGTGATTCTCTAGTTGGGACAGTCATCACACTATTCCCCTAAGCACTATGGCTTTTCCTTCTCATCCATAAGAAACTCTAACATCATTCTAAACTATTCTATACTCCGCCCATATCCATTCCAATCCATTGATCCAATCCATTCATACTTTTCTCATTGACCTTTCCATCATCCATCATTACCAAACTTCTCATTTTTTAGTACTGTCCTTTGCATAATGATGCCTTGGATGAATGTCCTTTAGTGGACTGTCACCTTATCCTCCATATTGTTAGTGAGTCATGCTATTGAGCCTCTAAAATCTTTCATGTACTTTTTGCAAAAACTTGACTTGCTATCTACTCTCCTTTGATCTTCGATCAAGAACTATTGCATGCTCATTATTGTTTGGCATGATTATCATGGGATGATTGTCCTCATTGTGATGTTTCTTGTGGCTATACTTGGATTGTTGGTTGTCTTCAGCTATCTTCAAAATTTTACCTTCACGGTTAACTAAAAATCCTTTGAGATCAACATTCTTTTGACACCAACTTGTTTAACATTGACTATTATACCTATTAGTTCATCATTCTCTTGGCCTAGTTTGCTTTGTTCAACTCCAACAACATTTGTGATTGTCACATGACCATTTAGATTGTCTTCCATTTTAGCCTTTTAAATTCTTCATAGGACTAACTGTTCTATGGTTTTCCTTTTCTATTTCTATATGGAAACCATTATCAACATCCCATCCAACATTTTCAAAGGCCGTTCTTGTCTTGCTTGTAAGCTTTTATAGACTATTTCTACACAACCTTAATGTTTGGACTTACAATTGTCCACTATTTTCTTAGGCAAGACTATCACTTCAACATGAAGGCTATCATAATTTTGTTTTAGCACTGTCCACTGATATTTATGGGACTTGAATTTCCATCTATTGGACTTTCATTTATGTTCACTATCCTTTTATAGACTGAATTTCTCAAAAATAATGACAAATGCCAGGGCAAAAAGGTACTCACAAAACCCTACAAAACATTTTTATAATAATCTTGATTTCAATGCGCAAAGTAATGCCAAGAGAACAAATTATTAATCAACAAATATAGTCTATGACAAACAATATGTATTGTCTCTCATATATTGAAATCTTTTTATAGGTCACAACAACAACTTTGGAAGCTGGACCAAAAAGTTTATGCCCTCTGCATGTGGACTATAAAAAAAAATCATGTTTCTAGCTTTTCACAGTCTTCTTGAAGGCTCAAGACTAGAAATCCCTACCATTATGAATCAATAAGCTTAACTTTTTCAATACCTATCATGGTCAAATGTTATTTCACCTAACTATTCACCTCAACAGGGTACCACAATCATGTTTTCTTAAGTATTTATTATCTTTTGATAAGACCCTCAAATGAAATCTGGTGTATAGAGTCTATAAAACCAAAATCATCATTTAGGAGTGTTGTGGAAGGCCTTAAAAAGTTAGATCCTTGAAGCATGTTTTCTTAAGTATTTATTGTCTTTTGATAAGATCCTCAAATTCAACCTGTCACACTAGCTATTAACTGTCAAAGCACCTACCTTCATTGCATGAATATCATTCTCTTCATGAGTGTATGATTGAGTGACTTGATTTTTAGTTCTTAGTTCATGATTGATCTCTCTTATAACCCCTATTGAGCCATAGTGTCCTTTGCATCCAATCTTTACTTCAAGCTATCATAAAACTAATTTCATGGGTTTCTATCCTAGCTCAACATTATTTCTTCATATTCTTTTCTTCTTGACTGCCTTTCCTTTTTGGGCTCCTTCATGCATTGTCTCTTGTCTATGTAAAGCATTTGTTAAGAAAAGTGTTCTTCATAGCATCTTTTGAGACAATCAATCTCACTACTTTTCCATTGCAGACCACGATTATTTTGAGACAATCAATCTCTATAGCAATATGACTACTTGGTAATAGTGATTGCATACTCTGAGAATCAATAAATTCATCTATCCATGACAGTGAATGGACCTCTTCTAAATATTTTTGTGTTGAAAGTGTTTCTACCAAACATGGAAACCTAGGTGAACATAGAGATAATGCTTGAAAATCAAAGAGGATTGTAGGAAAACATGTAAGACATGATGAAATTAGGAACCCTGCTAAATATTGACGGATAACCCTTTTTAAAGATAGCTACCCCTGCTGATATAACAAAGAATTTAAACTAAACCTTCTACTATTAATCCAACTCAACCAAGTTTTGGAAGGAAACAACATGAAGGATGAAGAAAGAATGGAAGGAAATTGATCAATGAAATGCTTGCATAAAAACTTGATTCTTTTTAATTATAATTCTAATCTAACTCTTGGTTAGGTGGAAGTAAGAGATGCTTAGTTTCAATCCTATGCACTATGAAAATTTAAACTATAATTAGTTTGTGAAAAAATTATAATACAAGTGTTTCTATCCAAGCATAGGCACACTACACATCATGGAAAGCAATTGTGTAATGATGCATGTCATGAAAGTCATAGCCTAGTTAATGAACTCACAAAGTATAAGAAAATTTCACCTCAATGGTTAGGCAAGTTAGTCCCAGTCTCTACCATGTTAATGTCATTAAAAAAATACCATGTTAATGTCATTAAAAAATACAAAAAATTAAGGCCTACGAGATTTTATGATAATGTTCTATTTGAAATAGGGTGCTCAAGTTAACAATGAAATACAAAAATCCATGCTTGTATTCATATGATTAGGAGAGGTTTCTTTGTGTTTTCATTACTTAAGAGCAGCCTATATATGGAGGTAAGGAGTCCTACAATGTTTTTTAGTTTCCCTAGTTATTTACCTAATTTTATTTATTTAAATCTTCTCTTTACAACTATTTTTCTATCTATACACCCTCTATTGCTATTGTAATGGAAAAGCATCAGAACCGTCCATTTCTAAACTTTGATTAGGTATGATAAATGTCCCTTTGCATTGAGAAAATTATAGTTGAGAAAAATGGTTGTTCAATAATGATTTGTATCTGCAGGTTGCAAACAAATCATCCTTCTTCCACCAACGAGTCATTCCATTCAAGAAAGACCATGTCTGACGATATCAACGCACAAAAAAATAGGGAGACAATTGCTAGACTGTGGTCTAACTTAAAAAGAAAAGGTGATGGAAAATGTTATTGTCCTTGCAAAATTTGTAAGGGCTTAAAGACTCGAAGATATCTAATCAAAACAGCTGGGGAACATTGTAGGCAACATGGTCACATTGAAGGGGGAAACAAATTTCATCCATTGGTATGTATTTTAATAATTTATTAAATACATAAGACATGATTTGATGATGACATCATGGTCATGGTTAATATAAGGTCATCATTTTCATATAGGTCAATGTCCTTGAGTTTCATGTTATATTAGAATTGAAATGTTGATGCTAAGACAATTACTTTGTGACCATAATAATCCTACATATGTTTTTTTGTACAATAGATAAAGTCTGCTATTCAATTCCAAGAGAAACTCACAATTTCAATTGTGACTACACTAGCCTGATCGCAACAAACTTGTTAGAAACATGAAAAGAAAACAATATTAGTAATTCCATCATTTGTTTGTTGTTTGGGACAGTTACCATAGAATTATTGGGACTGTCTCTCCTCTTGCCTTGCAAGGTTAAAATGACCTTTTTTTCATCCCTCCTTCAATAGACCCTTACTGTCTTGCACTTGTGCAATGATAGGACACCAATGTTGCTAATTAAGGTTGGTGGGATGATTACACCTATCCTAAAAAAAGACTGTCAAATCATTATGATTTCAAATCAATTACCTATCGACATATCCCTTGCAAGGGAGAGAAGCCAAACACATAAAGAACATGCACATAAACATGACAACTGAAAAAATTAAATGGAATACACCAAGAAGTACCAAATGATGAATGCTCAATTATTTTAATGGCAAAGCAATATCAGAACCATCCATTTATAGTCCTAATGATTTTGGAAATTGTTGACAAAGAGTGTTTCTTTTTTTGATTATAGTATAAATGATTTTTCTATAGTCGTAATGATTTTTCTTATTTCTTGTCTTTTGTCCCTTTTTGATTTCCTATGTCTGTGCTTCGTGACAAGATTTTTTCACCTTCTTTTGATGGTATATTTCATTCACTCTATGTGGAATACTATTTTGTTCACTATTTTATTTTAGCTTCATATTTCTTTCATTTTTCATATACACACAGACTACACATGCTGATAAAAAAATGAGCTATTTGATTTAGGTTTACTTTTCATTATTGTAAATGGTTAATATTTTTGATGGTACTTCTTGATATATTTAGACTATAAAATAATCATCTAAAAATAATAAATGTAGTAATGATGGTGCGGTGCATTATTGATATAGGTTCAATGACTCTTGTCAATGTGCCAAACTATCAATGTGGTGGTGGGAAAAATCTTATTTTTGATGCAAGGGAGAGAAGCCAAACACAAAGAACATGCAAATAAACATGACAGCTACAAAACATAAATGTAGGTATCACAACATTTGAGAAACATAAATGTAGGCATCATGGTCCCAATTGTTTGGAGACACAACATAATTGAATGCTATACCCAAAAAATACAACACAACCACTACTCTTGTAGTTCTAAGTTGACTCTGTGGATCCAAAAACCATATATAGATTCCTTATCTTTGGTTTTTGGATCCCATAGTGTCAACTTAGAACTACATGAGTAGTGGTTACGTTGCATCATCTGGGTATACCACTCAATTATGTTGTGTTTCCAAAACATTGTGACCATGATGCCTACATTTATGTTTCTCAGTTGTTGTGTCCTAGGACCCCTTATGACCCTTTACAACCATTTATGACCTCTAAGAATACATCTTAGAGGTCTTAAAATGTCGTAAAGGGTCATAAGAGGCTCCTAGGAGGGGCCAGATGAGCTTCCACCTTCACGTGGTTGGCCCTGTTAAGTAGAGAATGTTAAACTATTATCGAAACAAAGAGAAGCTCAATAATTTATATTTGAATACCAATTTTGTTCTTATCAAACCGTCAAAACATTTAAATACTCTTTTAAACTACTATTAAAAATAAAATATTTAATCAACATTTACTTACAGATTTGTGTGCTTGTCTGAGTTTGATATGCAGAAATTATTTGAATACCAATTTTGTTCTTATCAAACCGTCAAAACATTTAAATACTCTTTTAAACTACTATTACAAATAAAATATTTAATCAACATTTACTTACAGATTTGTGTGCTTGTTTGAGTTTGATACGCAGATTTGCGTATCAAACTCAGACAAGCACACAAATCTGTAGGTAAACGAAGCTTTCTTAGTCAGTTTGATTTTTCTTGAGGCTGTGAATATACAGTATAATGAAAATGCTTTGTTCAATCTAATTGTGCTAAATAGAAGAAAATAGCTAAATCAAAGCTTCATAGATTCATATATGCATACTAATTATAGAAAAGTAATATATTCAACTAAAAGTAGGAATATATTGAAAATGGTGTCACATTTTTTTTTAAACAAAAGTTAGTATTGGTCAAAATTTCATCCTTTACATAGTACTACATTCGACCAGGACGCTATACATTCGACGGTCCATTCAACGAATTTGGGTGGATAATTCAATGACAAAATGGACTAAATTTGACCAAGATGCTATACATGTGATGAATTGGGGTGGATAATTCGATGACAAAATGGTCTCAATTTCAACTGTCACACCAATTGATCGATGTCTTATTCTTCTAGTTCCAAGGGATTGTTGCAGTTGATAATTTGACCACTTATGGGGTCAAAATTTTGACTATTATTTACCATGTAGAAAATTCAATTAAAAAAGATCGACAACAGTTCTAGTCGCTTATTTGACCAATTGTTGTAGAAAATTAGACTAATTCTCATCAAAATTTAAGGTAAAATTTACTAGTGAGGGAACTTTGGGATAATCACAGTGACTAGGAACTCTTGATGAGGTAATTGGTGGGAAGTACAACTCAGGTAGGTTATGCATTGAGATTATGTTGTTGCAGGACAAACAAGGATATGTACAAAATCAAACCAATGAGAAAGGGATAAGCGCAAAATGAGACACTATTTATAGATGATTATTTACAAAGCTCATGATTTCAAGATAGATCAATAGATGATAGTTATATACACAGCTCAGGGATTAGGGATAGATTGTGCCTTTGTATATATAGGAAGCTCAGGATGCGAGATAGTGATTTTCTTTTGCTGATGCAATAATAAGAACACCTTGGGAATAGGGATGGGTGGATGAAATGGAGGTGCAAAAATGCTTGTGGAAGGCATGTTTGATTGTGAGACAAGATTTTGATAGATAATGGTATGGTCCATTATGTATGGTGCTTATTTCTAGGTTTTCACCAACATACTTACCCAAGGCGCCTGATTGCCAAGTTTTCACCATTGGACGATTATTTTTCTCTTTACTTTTTCTTTTATTTTTTTGCTGTTTTGATTTTTTAATTTTTATTTATTTTTGAATGTTTTTTATATCATCTAGGTGCCGGTTTACCAAGTTTTAACCAAGAAAATGATTATTTTAGGGCTTTTAAAATGATTTTGAAAGATTTTTTTAGATACATAAGAGATGGTTTAGGCGAAGAACCGATTCAAATGGATAATATTAATGGGATCATTTAGGGGCTCCCCTTTTGGCATAGACAACTGATAGGCTCCAGAGCTAAAACAAGATGTGATAATATAAGGACCCAACAAAGTAGGTTCAAACTTTCCTTTCTTTTCTTGATTGGCCTGCACCTTCTAATTCTCTTTTAGGACCATGTCACCCATTTGGAATTTTAGGGGGTGAAATTTTGTTGTAGCTCATTTTGATTCAATTTTGGTACACAATCAAGTGATCATAGGCCTCTACCTCTTTTCATCTAGAAAATCCACCTGGGTAAGGTGTGCTATGTGGTAGTCTTAATCTGTGGTGTAGTTCTTCATGGAAATGCCTAGTGAAGGGAGCTCAACCTCAATTGGTAAGATGAATTCATCACCATATACTATGGAATATGGGGTGATGCCTATGGGAGCTCGGTAGGCCCAAAGGGTGGGATTGATTTGGAGATGCCAATCACGACCAGAATTATTGAGAAATTTTTACAGGATTTTTAGGATAGTTTTGTTAGTTGCCTCAACTTGGCCGTTACCTTATGGGAAATATGGATTGGAGAAATGATGATGTATGTGGAACCGGGAACATAGGTCTTTCACATGCTGATTCTCAAGTGGGGTGCCATGATCTATGAAGATGGTGGAGGGGATTCCGAAGTGACAGATGATATGGTAGAGGATGAACTTTGATATCTGAATGCCCATAGTTAGGTTGAGCATAATCGCTTCAATCCACTTTGTGAAATATTTAGTGGCAGTAATGATATACTTGTGTCCATCTGAGGAATTAGGGGTGATCATACAAATGAGGTCAAAGCCCCAACATGAAAAGGGCCATGGTGGTGCAATAGGCTGTAGGTCTTGTGCTGGTGCATGGATCAGATTGGTATGCTGTTGATAGGGTAGGAAATTCTATACAAACTCCCAAGCATTGTTCTCCATTGTTGGCTAGTAATACCCAACTCTAAGAAGCTTCTTTTTTAAGACCATGCCAATCATGTGGGTACCAAAAAAGCCAGTGTGAACCTCTTGTAAAGCCAAGAAGACCTTGCTCTAATATAGATATCGGGAGAGAACATTATGATACTCACAATGATATAAGGTGTTGGCTACAAGAGTGTAGCGGGAAGCTCTGCAAATGAGGTTCTGGCATTGGGTGTTGGTGAGGTGAGGGGATATGATACCATTTTTTAGGTAAGCGTAAATGTCATGGTATGATGGGGACTAAGGACCAACCAAAACATACACTATTTTAGATTCAACATTCTCATAAGAGGGTGTGTGTAGTTGCTTCACTAGAAAATCATATTGCATTACATGTCAAAGGATATCTAGTAATGACCTGATAGGTGCCATTGCATCTGTGGCCTTGTTCTGATGTCTTGGCACTTGTGTGAAGTGTAGATTGATGAATTGTTCTTTTAACTTATCTAAATGCTCTTTATATGGCTATAACTTGTCATCCTTGGTTTGAAACTCATCCAACACATGTTTAATGATCATTTGGGAGTATCCAAATACCTGCAGTTCTATGATGTTCCCTTGACTAGCTGTTCTGAGGCCTAAGATGAGTGCCTCATATTCTACAATGTTATTTATACATAGGAGTCCAAGTTTGAAGGACTTGGAGATGTAATCACCTTGAGGGGTGACAAAAAGTATCCCTGCCCCTGAGTCATGGGATGTATATGATTCGTCAAAGTATAAATTCCACATAGCTTGTTCTTCGACCATGTAAAGATGTTTATATGGGAACTCCATTACTAATGGATATACATCAAATAGGGGTGCTTCAATTAGTTGATCTATAATGACTTGCCCCTTTATGGATTTTTGGTTGACATATTGGATGTTGAATTCACTTAAGAGCCACTAGTACATTTGAGGCCAAATTTTGACAGCCATTTGTTGGATTTTCAACGACCATTTGTCGAAACTTCAACACATTTTTCTGTCAATGTTTTTGTATTGGAAATGGAAATGAAAGTGATAACCATTGGTATTTTGACATCCTTACCCATCAAAATTGGCCACATAAATAGCAATTTTACTATGTGACCGATCTATCCAAAAATTCTTCTTACAACATTTTGTCAGTAAAAAAGGTGACAAATATTCAGTAGATCTCTGAAAGGAGTACCTATCGGAGGTATAGCCATCCTATCACACCCATCTATCAGAATGGGGTCCCACCAATGGTTACCTATGGAATGTCTGATGATAAGTAATCAAGTTTTGACACAAGTAGCCATCAGAGGAATAGCTCTTCTTTCGGAAAAGGATTACTACATGTCAAAAAACCAACAGATTAGAATAGTAAAAATAAAAAAGCTCAAGAGACCATCATAGTTGGTCTCTTTCTTTGGTCCATATACTGAAAAAACATTTTACATTTTGTTAGCTCATCAAATGAGGGGATTTTAAAGAATTGAATAGAATATTTTCATGATAACGTATATTATTTAAGTTGACATTGCACAAATTTATCAACTTCATGCATTTGTATACTACGAGCACAACCATAAAGAAGCATGTCCTCCCATGGCCTACATTACTCAAGCCATAGGAGGGGATGCTTCTTTATGGATGTGCTTGATGTATACAAGTACATGAAGCAACTAAATTTGTTCACCGTCAAACTAAAATAATATATGTTATACATGAAAATATCATCCATTAAATTCTTTCAAATCATCACATTTGATGAGCTAATGAAATGTAAAATATTTTGTCAGTATGTGGACCAAGGATGGAGACCAACTATGATGGTCTCTTGAGCTCTTTTATCTTAGTCCTAGCTACTGGGTAAGGGCTGGAAGAGTTATACTTGTCGATTGTTGAGAATAATCACTGCCTTGCCTTTATGTACACTGCATAGTATCCAATATAAGAGAAGGTAGAAAATATGAATGGATAAAAGAAATGAAAGATACAATAAAATTATCTTATTTTTTACCTTCTCATAATTGATCTCAATCTCACAAAAGTAATTTTATACATGTTGGCAAAATGGTCAGTGCTCCCCTCGGGATTCACAACATGGCTTAACCACCTCCTGTGTCTTCTATAAGTCTAGTGGTTGTATTGGGCATTAACAAGTCGATCTTTTGGTGCAATGACAACCTCTACTTGTAACAAGTGGTATTAGAGTGGCAGGTCCTTGAAAGAAAATTTTAACAGCTTAAGGAGATCCATGGAAAATTTCAGGAAAGAAAGCCCTAAGTTTGATGGAGTAAATTTTGATATTTGGAAAGAAAAGATGAAGACACATCTACTATGTTTAGGACCAAGTTATTGGTTAACTAGAAAGAATGATAAGACTATCATTGAAGAAGATGATCTTGAGACATGCTCTAATGATGATAGAGATCTATTCATGTGTAACATACCTGCAAGAGAAGCACTTTTGATAGCACTTCTAGAGAATGAATATAGTTAGGTAAAATTTTTGAAAAAGTCTCATGAAATTTGGAAAGCTTTGCACTCTAATTTTGAAGGTGATGAACATGAAAAAAGAGTTAAATTACACAATAGGATATGTGCATTTGAAGATATAAGAATGTTGAAAGATGAATCTGTTAGAAGCTATATTGGTAGAATTTTAGAAATTGTTGTAGGGATAAAATCTTGTGGAAGAACAAAGACAAAGAATGAAGTGATATAGAAAATTCTAAGGAGATTGACTCCTGTATTTAAGTAGACAACATAGATGATTGAACAAGTTATACCTTGTACTACAAACTTTACAAGAGAGACTCTTCTTGGAAGATTGGAAGCAATAGAGATGAACCTGAGATTATCAGGAGACTTACCTAGAATGGAGACAACATTCAGTGCTCTTAGTGTTTGCCCTACATTGTCAAGAAGCATCAATGTGAGCGGAGATTATGCTGGCAGCAGCAGATCTAGAAATGAAGAAGACAAGAAGATTGAAGAAGGTATTGCCTTGCTTGTGAAAAGAGAACCAGACGGTAAGAAAATTTTTAAATGTTGGACTTGTCAAGAATATGGTCATTTTGCATCTAAATGTCCTAAGAGAGTTAAGAAGTACATAAATAATTTCAAACCTAGAAGATCTAAGGAATGTTATTATGCTAATGATGAAGATCTTGAAGCTAGTATTAAAAGAACTTTAAGTGAAAGTGATAATGAGAATAATGATGAAATAGGATTTGTAGCAATTAAAGAAGAAAATTTTGAAACTAATGTTAAGGAAGAAAAAGCCTTAGTTTCCCAAGTTGAAAAGAAAGTTGATTGGATTATAGATAGTGGTTGTTCACATCATATGACTTGAGATATGAAAAAGTTCATAAAGTTTAACAATTATGATGGAGGAGTTGTTAGAGTTGGTAACAACGCACCTTGTTTGATTAAAGGTATAGGATCTATTACTCTTGATGGAAAGACTAATATTGATGATGTTTACTTTGTGGATGGATTGAAACATAATCTTTTGAGTGTTGGACAGTTAGTTGATAAGAGATATCAAGTTTGGTTTATTGAGAAAAATTGTATGATAAAGGATAAAGATGGAAATCTAATTGGAATAGGATCTAGAACTAGAGGTAATATATTTTAGTTGAATCCTACTAAGATGACATGTTTGATTACTAAGATTGATGATAGTTGGTTATGGCATAGAAGGTTTTGTCATATAAACTTTGATAATATTGTGAAAGTGAGTACTACACTTGTAGTAAGGGATTTGCCTAAAATTATGAAGCCTACTAACATGATTTGCAAAGAATGTGTGATGGCTAAGCATAAGAGAAGTTCATTTCCTATTAAGAAGTTCACATCGGTAGACAAGTTGGAGATTGTACATACAGACTTGAGCAGTCCTACCAAGACTAGAGGATTCTATGGAGAAAGGTATTTTATGATTCTTGTTGATGATTTTACAAGAATAATGTGGATTGCATTTTTGAAAGAAAAATTTGAAGCATTTGATAAGTTTAAGATCATTAAGAACAAAGTTGAGAATGAATTTGGAATGAATATTAAATGTTTGAGATCTGATAGAGTGGTGAATTTACTTCTAGAGAGTTTAACACTTTTTGTGAAGTGAATGGTATTAAGAGATAGTTTTTAGCCCCTAGAACACCTGAACAAAATGGTATTACAGAAAGAAGAAACATATCAGTGACTGAAGTAGCAAGAGCTATGTTATTTGAGAATGATTTAGCAAAGACATTTTGGAGAGAAGCAATGAATACAACAGTATATACAATGAACAAAGTACAAATCAAAGTAGACACAGATAATACACCTTATGAATTATCATTTGGACATGCACCCTCAGTTAAGCATTTTAGATTTTTAGGAAGAAAATGTTATATAAAGAGAGATGATGATATTGGAAAGTTTGATCCTAGAAGTGATGAAGGTATTTTTCTTGGATATTCTTTGAAGAGAAAAGCATATAGATGTTACAGTAAGAGAACTAACACTATTGTTGAGAGTACAAATGATGAAAAGTTCAAAATTTAGGAAAGAATGCTTGATTATGAATCTGATGAAGAAGCTCATCCTAAGCCTAACACTGAAACTACTGAATTATTCTATGAGACTGACAGTGAATTGTTGAATGAGAGTCATGCTGAAGAAACCAAAGAGGAATCTAGAGAAGAATCTACAGTTGAAGAAGGATCTGAGACTATGACACCAAATAGGTATTTATCAAGACATCATTCTGTTGAACAAGTTAATGGAAGTTTGGATAGAGGAGTTCTAACTCGGAATAAGGTACATTTATGTTTGATTTCTCAAATTGAACCTAAATCTACTAGTGAAGCTTGTGAAGATGAACATTGGATAAATGCTATGAAAGGAGAACTAGATCAGATAGAAAAGAACAAGACATGGGAATTGGTCCCTAGACCTAAAGACAAAAATGTAATTGGAACTAAATGGGTATTCAGAAACAAGATGAATGAACAAGGAGAAGTTGTAAGAAACAAAGAAAGATTGGTATGTAAGGGATACTCATAGCAAGAAGGAATTGACTATGAAGAAACTTTTTCACCAGTAGCAAGAATTGAAGCAGTAAGAATGTTTTTGGCTTATGCAACTTTTAAGAAATTCAAAGTGTATCAGATGGATGTGAAGTCAACATTTCTGAATGGAGAATTGGAAGAAGAAGTCTACATTGAGCAGCCTGAAAGTTTTTCTTTGACTCAAGAAGGAGACATGGTATGTAAACTAAAGAAAGCACCTAGAACTTGGTATGCAAGACTAGATAAGTATTTGTTAAAGTTGGGATTTTCTAAAGGAATAGCTGATAGCAATCTGTACACAAAAGAAATTAAAAATGGTTTGTTGATTATAGTTATTTTTGTTGATGACATTATTTTTGGAGGAGAAGATGAGGCTAGTGACAAATTTGCTGATGAAATGAAGACTAAATTTGAAATGAGTATGATTGGTGAGATGAAATACTTTTTGGGATTACAGATAACACAAAACAATGATGGTATCTTTGTAAGTCAAACAAAGTACTTGAATGATTTGCTAAAAATATTTGGAATGGAGGACTGTAAACTAGTTGGAACACCTATGGTAACTAGACATAAGTTATCTAGCATAGATGAAACACCGACAGTTGAGTAGAAGAAATACAGATCCATGATTGGAGGATTGCAGTATTTGACACACACAAGATTGGATATAGCACATTCAGTTGGAATTGTAGCAAGATTTCAAGCTGAACCTAGAGAATCACATTATGCAGCAATAAAGAGGATACTGAGATATTTAAGAGGCACAATGGACTATGGATTGTGGTATGAAAAATCTGATAATTTTACCCTATGTGCATATACAGATGCTGATTAGGGAGGTAGTGTTGATGATAAGGAAATCACCAGTGGAGGAGCATTTTTCCTTGGAGGAAGATTAGTTTCTTGGTTAAGCAAGAAGTAGAATTGTATTTCATAGAGCATAGTAGAAGTAGAGTATGTAGCAGCAACAAACAATTGTAACTAGATAATTTGGATGAAGCAGATGTTGAAGGATATTGAAATTAAATTTGTTGAACCTGTTGTTATTGTACACACAAAAGTAATGCACTTCTATGGATCCTTACAATCAAGAACACTCAAGAATGAGGCCTTGAAAATTGATCTATAGCTCTCTATGTATGGAGTTGCAAGATGTAGAGTTGCTCTTAGCTAGAGCTATGAAGCTAATGACCTTGCTAGTCAACCACACAATGAGAGATTCAAGGTTGAAGACAAGGGCAAGAGTGCTAATATCTCCAATGAATCCAAATGAAAATGCAATGCAAGCTAGATTAAAGATGCAAGCTAAGCTAAATGATAACAATGCAATGCTTGAAAGGAAATTTAATCTATGAAAGGAAAGTGCAAACTAGACTATGAAAAAGAAATTGCAAGTCTTACAATCTCTCCTAATTAAGCTAGATGAGATTAATCTATTGCATAAAGGAAATCTATACTAAGAATGACATGATTATGCAACTATTAAAGCAAACTAAATGAGATGCAAAAATAATGTCTTCAAAGTTTGAATGCAAGAATGTCTTCAAAGTTTGAATGCAAGAATGTCTTCAAAGAGCTCCAAATGACCTAGAAAACCTGTAGCATAACATTAGCATAAAACATGAATGGATGCCAAATGAGGAGGAGAGCTCTCCTTTTATAGGGAATGAGGAGAAATGGACCATGGAGATTAAGAGGCAAAAGACTTAATCAACGATGGAGAAAAATAGAAGCTTGATCCTTGTGCACAAATATCCTCCAATGAGAAAATAAGAGTTGACTTTTGTGTCCATATGAGATAAAAAGTACTTTTCTTCTTTTTATGAAATAAGAATAATGCTTTATTTGTGCAACTTAGGATAAGAGGAAAAGGTGGGGCTTTTTATTTATTAAAAGGGGAGGAAATATTCTTTTTAAATAAATAAAGACTTAGGATAAAATGGTTAGTCCAAGGCAAATAATCAAAAATGATGAAAAAGATTTGATCAAGGAAATTGATATAATTGATAAAATGTTAATTTTTGAGAATCTTGATTCAAGGATTTGATAAATTGAGAAATAGGGCCCAAAGTCTAGGCGACCATTTTAGGGTGCATACATTTGCCCCTCTTTGACTAATGTGTGATCGATCTGGGAACACATATAGTCAAAGAATGAAGTTGCAATGTGAGATCAATTTAGGATCACAAACAACTCAGATGTGAGATTGATTTGGGATCACATCCAGACAAAACATAAACAATGGCCTTTGAATATGAGGTTGATTTGGGATCACATCCAAAGTAGGAGATAAAAATCTCAAATTTGAGCAAAAGCTCACAAAAAAGATGTCTAAATCAAGAGAATCAAGGATAAAATCCAATAGATACTGCCCCCTCAAGATCGAAATCAAAATCAGGTAGAGGAGAACAACAAATTGATAAAGATTAGATCAAATCAAAATGAAATCATAATCGAAGAGTAGGACAAATAGGATAACCATTAGGCAGTGAAACATGCCCCAATTTGACTAAGAAAGATATGGGTTAAGGATATAGTCAAACATGAGAAAGGAGTGAATTGAATGAAGATGAATGAAAGACTAGAAGTTTGAAAGACATAAAAAGGAAGAAATTCCATCAAAGATCGAAGAGTTATGCCTCAAAAGGTGTAGCCAACTGCGCAGAAGAGGGTGAAAATTTGAAATGTGATTTTGAATATCAAGATTAACTCAGATTTCAATTTTGAGTCTAAAAATGGATCTAGGACATCGAAATTAGGTAGGGGTGCAATTTTTGCACAATTTTGAAGTATTTGAAAAATTAGGTCAAAAAGTCAAAATGCTATAAAAGGGGTAAAAAATGTCATTTTCAAAATCATTTGACTTTTATTGATTTGAGAATTTTGAAAGCTTAGAGAGAGAAAATGGCCTAGCCAGCAGTAGTGCCCATCCACAGACACCGATTCAAGCGCGCCCGATTGCATAACTGACCTCCACACTATGGTGCCCCGGTATGTTTTCAAGAAAACTCGCTTGTTGGGTCTGTAGACACCTAAAAACCCTTTAGAAAATAAAGTATTTTTATTTTCTAAAAAATCCCTGATGACATCATCATTTATTAATTAATTAATTTATTTTTATGTCATTAAATCCCTTTATCTTAATTAAAAACATTTAATTAAGGAATCCCTCCCAAAAATATTTAAATCTTATTTAAACATTATCTCCTCATTTATTAATTATTTTAATTAATAAATTGACCAAAAATCCCAAAATAAATAATTAATTTATTTTTTGCCCAAAACTTGGCCAATTCCCTTAAGACCACTAACCTCTTCCAAAATCTTCTAATTCCTTCTTAATCTCAATTAAAAGGCTAATCCCATCTTTTCTAACCCTAATCCCAAGGCTAAATATTTAATTAAGATTAAATATTTAAATTTCATATTTATTGAAAATATTTCAATAAATATTCCCAAAACTTAAGCTTTTGGAATGAATAAACTTCAATTCCATGAAACCAAAGAAAATTCTAGACTCTTCTAGAATCTTCTCAAATCCAACCTCTTCACCCATCCTAATCCTAAGATTATCCTAATCCTAATCTTAATTCCTCCCTTAACCTTGTCACATTCCCTAAACAAGGTTAGCCAACTCTTAAGCTTACCCCAAAGTCAACAAAGAGGGCCTCCCTTTTTGAAATGCATTGAAGGTATTTAAGGCCTCCTTATCCCTCTTACATGCATTTATGGTGCATTTAAGAAGCCCCTCACCCCTTTCTTACACCCTTTGACCTTAGGCACATTTCCTAAATTGTGCACATTCCTCTCATCTTTCAACCCAATGCCCTTGTGACACTTGTCACAAGGAGGTGATCCCTAAACTAGCACAATCCATGTGCTCCCCTTTGAATGAATCTTGGCCTCTCTTAAAGATTCCAATCCTGGCCACTCATTCTTCCTTCCCAAATCCTATAAATACCCCTCCTTTCAAGAGCAAATCAATGAGCTTACTTTCATTCTCATGCATTGTTATAATGCCATTTTCATGTTAGATCTTAGCAAATCATTCTAATTTAGTTTACTTCCAAGCATCTTAGCTCATCATAGCTTAGTAATAATGGATTAACCTAGTTCTTCTTATTGTTTTGCATAGCATAGCATCATATCACATCTCTAATTTGGTCTAAAATCAATCTTAGATTACTCATCATGTAGCTCAATCTCCATTAAAGCATTCTTGAGCCTCTTGAAGCCTTAGGGGCAAATCAGGTGTTCTATACCTATTTTTGTGCCATTTTGGAGTTTTTCATGAGCTTCAAATCATCCTAAATGCATTTATAGTATGCTCCAAGTGCTTAGAGAGCACACCCACATCCCCCTTATCAGAGCAAATCAAACAGTGCTTGGGTGCACCTATTTTTGGCTCAATCTGAGGTGGCTAGCTTAGAGTTTCCTTGTTATTGTTTTAATTGTATGCTAGATTAAACTCTTAAGGTTTGATTGATTTGAGCCTTTCAAAATAGATAACAGGTACCCTCAAAAGTCTTTCTCACAGGGTCATTTATGATGATTTAATGCATTTAAACACATTTTTAAATATTTTTTCAAATTTTCAATTTTTACTTAGGGCAAAAAGTCACACGACACTTTAGAAGTGTCACAGCCTTTGAAAAGTATTGTCGTGTGACACTTCATGGGACAAAATAGTGTCGCACATACATTGAGTTTAGTGTCGCATGACATAAGACAAAATGGTGCACGCCACTATGTGAAGTGTCACTTGGACAAATACTGTCACACTGGTATATGACAAAGTGTCGCGTGACACTTAGCCAAAAAAAATAGTGTCGCCCAATAGAAAAATTTTACATGTTTAAGTTTTTGAGCAAAAATAACATGAGTCCTGACAATGTTTGATTTTAAAATGCTTTGTACCGATATTTTACATCCTTCATGATATGCTCTGACATTTGGCTTGGTTTAAATGGCTTACAAGAGCACTTCCCGATGTTGTGCATTAGATCACCGTAGGTGACTGGGTTGAGATTCATCTGAGATCTAGATGATCTGGGCAAGGCTGACTTGAGGGTGATGGGCTTTTGATATCTATTACCAATGCCCCACATATGAGCCGATCACGGGTTGTTGACTGCTCTGGCCGAGAGATGGCATAGTGAGCACAACACCTTCCATTTACCTACTAGAGAGGCATCCATCACTTTGGAGGATGTCTACCGGATCTTACAGGTTCCGTGCTACGAAGATCTTGTAAGTATAATCATGGTTATAGATAGTCATAGTTGTAAAGTTTCCATATGATAGAAACTGACATGATTTATCTATTGGCACAGGTTTACTATGATCAGGATCCCACAAAGGGTAGATAGGTGATACAGGGGATGTTTCAGGATATTACCATCCTGGATCGACACGTCAGCTAGGATCGGCTGATGGATGAGTATGGTAGAGACTACCCCGTACCATGCATTATTGCATCTTTGATCAGATAGGCTCTAATTCTAGACAGGAGTCAGAAGGGCTTCCCACTGGGCTAGGGGAGACTATTGGCAAACTTGGTGGCACAACCACGTAGGATGGCCTGGGGTCTGGCTATCTTAGCAGACATGTATTACGAGCTACATGAGATCATATATAGGGATGGGAGGACTTGGGCATGTGGGGCTATACTCACACAGATATGGGTGTGGGAGCACATAGCTATAGTGCACCCACTAGTGCAGCCTAGGGAGCGTAGATATCCCTACATTCACAGATATAGTGGTTTCATCTCCTAGGCACATAGAGGAGATGTTGCATACTACCATAGGGTATTGGATGAGCTAACCTCCTTCACATGGAGGCCTTATAGGATAGTTGAGGGATGGTCTGACAAGAGAGAGCTAGACTACATGCTCTGTAATCAACCATTGGTAGGTTGACATTTAGATATTGTTGAGAGATTTACTATTACTCAAGTGTGGAGGCAGTTTGGTCAGCAGTAGAGGGTATCTGTAGAGACCACCACACATGCCAAATTCTAGGATGAGGAGGGACAGGGATGGCTGCCGATGCTGGACTACCAACATGCAGTACATGATACAATTGCCATCAGGAGGGAGCCATGGGAGTACTTGCCAGACATGGTAGATGCAGGGACAGATGTAGCATACCATACTAAGAGGTGAAGGGCCCCATTTCTAAAATTTACTATACCAGATGTATAGGCTACCGCACAGGGTGGAGACGGAGGGGATGGCAGTGATGAAGGAGGTGGAGGAGAGAGAGCACTAGAGAGGTGAGAGGGGTCATGAGTAGGTGGCTGGAAATGGCCATGAAAATGGAGGTCAGCTACTCCAAAGGATGAGGTGAGACCAACTTGCCGATAGGTAGGGGATCAACAGGATCAACTTGCAGGAGGAGAGGATCTCAGGGCTAGGATATAGGCCCTTGAGATGGAGATACAGAAGATGAGGATCACCATAGCCATGAGAGAGTAGCAGCTCATAGATCAGTGGGCTAAGACCAAGCGATGGGAGAGGCAGCTAGAGGTTGCCTTAACAAAGAGGTAGAGAGAGGCAACACGGGCAACATACTACCATGGATTGTATATACAGGTAGTCCTTGTAGATTAGAGAGCACCATCCTACTCAATAGTAGTAGGTAGATTAGATGTAGTACATGTCTCCACACCACCTCCTCCACCACCAGGTCCTAGGGATGGTGGCAACAAGTCCTAGGTTTAGGTTTAGATGTTTTGTGCATATCATGAGACATTGATCCAGATTTTGGGATCTCATATTGTACATTGTACTATATCATTCATATATATATGAGATTACTAGATTTTTGATATATCTTGTGTATCAGTCTCACTTGTGATGGATGTATCATTTTATATATTGTCTTGTTATTTTGTTAAAAAATGTATGCATTAAATGATCATGTATATTCTCTCTCATAGATGTATGTTTAATCCTCATGTGTATGATGCAGTCTTATGTTTCTAAAAATGACATCTCTTAGGATAGATATATGATGATGTGATTAACCCCTTATGATGATAGGAACAAGATGTGATGAAAAAGACAAGGAGTGAAAGACATGATCGAGAAAGGAAAGAAAGGAAATGAGTGTAGTTGACTAATAGGTCCATGAAAGATGAAAAGGAGAGCTCTCTCCATATGCAAGATGCAAAACTAAACTAACATGAACCTAAGATGCAAGCTACTATGAAAAGTGGTTGACTTGCAAGGTTACAACACCAATAGACATCTAATAATAATCATCAAGCGTTATTGGTAGCATTGTAAGATCATACAATGCACACTAGCATAACTATGTGAATATGAATATGATCTTTATCAGATAGAAATGTGAAAATCCCACCTAAGCATCAAAGACATGTAGGTCAAGATGACTAGTGCAGTGAGATCACCTAAGTTTGATATGGTAAGATTATGCTTGTATCAAGACACATGAAAGTCAGGATAACTAGAAGCATGCACTCGCATAACAGTCAAGGATAATATCTAGTAGGTCCCTAATGTCAAGTGGATGAAGCATAAATGCTAATGACAATTAGGACTAGCAAGATATACCCACCAAAAAATAAAGAAAGAAAACATGTTCTCATTCCCTCAGTCTTCTAGCTATGCATCATCAAAAACTTCTCAGGGAGAGGCCACTCATCAAAGAAATCCTCATAGACAGCACACAAAATAAATAAAGTCAAGCATATCTCAATCGAGTTGATTGTTTAAGTGCATGTGTGTTGGTCATAGAGTCAAACTCTAAGTATCACATCTGCAAATGAGCAATATTGCATCATACTAGACTGTAGGGTAAGACATCTGATAAGTGTTAAGAAACACTCGATGCAAGGGTAGTGTTGAAAAACACTGTTTTGGGGTGGTGTTGAAAAACATTTATTTGTGAAATGCCCCAAGAGACAAATGCACCTAAAGGACCTATGCTAACAAGTATGCCCCCTAGACAAAGACAAGGACCAATTCCAGATCAAGTCAAATAAGGACAAGGCATGATGGAGAAAGACTAAGTGTCAAGGACGCATGCTAAAAGACAAGGGTACAAAGGCCTCAAGTAGCACCTATTTCTAGGTTTTCACTACTTGAAATATTTTTTATTTTTCTCACCTTTTTTTTGTATTTTTGCTACTAGGGCGCTTGTTTCCATGTTTTCACCAAGGCACTTTTTTTTTTTTTTTTTTTTGAAATTTTTTGATTTTTTTGTATTTTTTTTAGACTTTATATACTTTTTAGGATTTTTTCAGAATCATATATGAATTTTTTTTTGGTATTTTTTTAGGATCATAAATATGTACAAAGGATGCCCCCAGACAAAAATAGGCATCAAGGATAGAACTTCTTGAGGTGCAAAATATTGATAGGATCAGGGAGTTGTTCTCCCTCTTCATCAGTTAACAAGTAAGCACCTGTCCCAAAAGCAGCAATGATGACATATGGACCAAGCCAATTAGGTTTAAATTTACCCTTCTATTCTCAATTCTATTGATTCTTTGGATTTTCACGTAAGACAAGATCTCCCACTTGAAATTCCCTAGGGTGAACCTTCTTATTGAACGCTTTGGACATACATTTTTGATAGACCCTCATATGATCAAATGATGCTTTGCGCTTCTCATCTAGAAGTTCTAATTCCTGTAATCTCATGGCATGGTAATCTTCATCTGTTACTAGACCTTTGAGAGAGACTCTGAGTGAAGAGATCTCTACCTCTAAAGGTAACACTGCTTCAGCACCATAAGTAAGGGAAAAAGGAGTAGCCCCTGTTGGAGTACAAATACTCATTCTATAGGCCCATAAAGCTAGATTTATTTGTAAATGCCAATCTCTACCATTCTTATGAACTGTTCTATGAAGAATCTTTAGAATGGTTTTATTTGAAGCCTCTGCTTGCCCATTTCCTTGCGGGAAGTAAATCGAGGACCAATGTTGTTTTATCTTGAACTTTTTGTAGAGATGTTTAAGGTCCTTGTTTTTAAATTGACCTCCATTGTTAGTGATGATTTCAGAGGGTACTCCAAACTGACAAATGATATGATTCAAGATGAACAATGAAACCATCTAGGCTGAGGCAACAGAAAGTGGGATAGCTTCTACCCATTTTGTGAAATAATCATTAGCCATGATAATGAATTTATGTCCACCTAATGAGTTGGGATGAATCTACCCAATAAGGTCAAAGGCCCAGTGTTGAAATGGCCAATGAGAAATAGAAAGAATAAGCTCCCTACCTAGAGCATGAATTAGGTTTCCATGTTTTTGACACTTTTCACATGATTTGGCAAAAGCTATAGCATCCATCTGCATTGTGGGTCAATAGTACACTGCCCTAACAACCTTCAGGCCATGGCAAGACCATTAGAATGTCCTCCACAAATGCCCTCATGGATGTCAACTAACACTCGATCAGACTCATCCTTTTCCAAGCACCTAAGAAGTGTCCCATCTAAACTCCTCCTATATAAATCACCAGAGATAAGGGTATGGTGAGAGGTGTTACGGACAAGGTTTCTTCTTTCTGAGTGGTTAAAGGTTTTAGGAATGGTGCCATCACGAAGGTATGAATAAATAGCACCATAATGGGAAGACTCATGACTGACCAAGGTACAAATGACATGGCTTTCAAAGGAGTCAAATATGGGATGGTGTAGCTCTTCCACTAGGAATTCAAATCTCGACTCATGTTGTTCCAATTGAAGGAGTGAAGCCAATGTAGCCATAGCATTTGCAGCCTTATTTTCTATTCTAGGGATCTATCGAAATGTTACAAATGTGAAATAGCATCACAATGAATCAACCATCTTCTTATAAGGGATCAGCTTGTCATCCTTAGTTTGGTATTCTTCATTTACTTGGTTGATAATCAGTTGTGAATCTCCAAAGACATGCAGCTCTGTAATTCCCCATTCAATGGCCATTTTCAATCCATTAGTTAAGGCTTCATATTCAGCAATGTTTTTTGTGCATGAGAACAGTAATTTATAGGATTTTGGAATAGTATATCCATGAGGGGAAACAAACAACAGTCTAACTCCTGATCCATTTTGCATATTTGAACCATCAAAGAACATCTTCCAAGTTCTTCCAGTCATGTACATGATGTGCTCATCTGGGAATTCAACTTGCATTGGTGTTTTGTCTTTTATTGGAAAATCAACCAGTTGATTTGCAATAGCTTGTCCTTTTATGGCTTTACGCTTAACATACACAATGTCAAATTTTGAAAGAATCATCATCCATTTAGCAAGTCTACCCATGAGAGCAGCCTTACCAAGCAAGTATTTGAGAGGATCAATTTTAGCTATGAGGTGTATTGTATGTGCAAGCATGTAGTGACACAACTTTTGGGAAGCAAACACCACAGCAAGGCAAGATTTTTCAATACTAGTATAATTGACCTCATAGGAGACAAGTGTACGGCTGATGTAGTAAATGGCTCTTTCTTTCCCAGTATCATCAAGTTGAGCCAATAGTGCCCCCAGAGAAGATTTGGTCGCTGATATATACAAAATCAATGGTTTTCCTGGGATAGGAGGCATTAAAATTGGGGGATTAGCCAAGTACTATTTTATTTGGTCTAGGCTCTTTTGGCAATCCTCATTCCAGGTACATGAGACTCCCTTATGCAATGTCTTATTGAATGGTTGTGCTCTATCTGTAAGCTATGAAATGAACCTCCATATAGATTGGAGTCATCCTTGGAGACTTCTCATTTGACTGATATTCTATGAGGCTACATATCTAATATCGCTTGAACCTTTTCAGGATCCACCTTTATTCCTTTGGCTAAAATTATGAATCCTAGAAGTTTACCTAAGGTAACCCCAAATGCACACTTTTTTGGATTCAATCTTAATTGAAATTGTTCCATTCGATCTAGAATTACTTCCAAATCTTTTAGGTGTGTATCCCTTTTCTTAGATTTAGCCAAGGTATCATCCACATAATCTTAAATATTTTTATGCATCATGTCATGAAAGATTGTTGTCATAGCTCTTTGATATGTAGCTCCTGCATTTTTCAATCCAAATGGCATGACGTTCCAACAATTGGTTCCCCATGCACATGTGAAGGCTATCTTTTCTTGATCTTTAGGAGCTATTTTTATTTGGTTATATCCAGAGAAACCATCCATTAAAGAGTATATTTCATAGCCCACAGTCATATCCACTATCATATCTATATTAGAGAGTGGAAAGTCATCCTTTGGGCAAGCTTTGTTAAGGTCTCCGAAGTCTATGCATACACGAATGAACCCATCATGTTTTGAAACTAGAACAATATTGGAGATCCATTCAGCATAGTAAATAGCTCTAATAAATCCTACTCCTAAGAGCTTTTCTAATTCAGCCTTAACAAGGAGAGCTATGTGAGGATGCATTTTTCTCAACTTTTGTTTTACTGGTTTAATTCCTGAAGCTATAGATAGATGATGCATAATAAGATTAGTGTCAAGCCCTGGCATATCTGAATATGTCCAAGAAAAATTGATTTTCTTTTTCTGTAAGAATCTTGTATATGCCTCTTTTTCTTGTTCTGATAGAGACTGAGCTAAATGAATCATTTGTGGAGCCTCCTTTGTATTTAGATTCACTGGCTACGTAGGCTCAATGAGAACTGACGATCTATCCTAAAAATAACTCGATAAGTTATTAAGTACCCCATCCTTAGGTGCCTCAAAGAGGTTTTCACCTTTGGATACATCTTTTGTTTTTTACTATTTTGGGTTCTGACACCGCCACAAAGTGGTTTTCGCCATCAGAACCATCTTTTTTTTTTTCTTTTCTTTTTTTTTATGACTAAGGTACTTAATATCAAGCTCTGTCATACTTGTTGTAGGCTCACTAGTGGAAGAGACTATGGGTTCAAGAGCATTTAAATAGCAGGCTATCTCATAGTCATTATGGAAAGTAAGGAGTTGAGGCTCTTGATAAAGCTATGACCAGTCAATCAGATGGTGGTGGACAATGGGGAGGTCAATGAATGGTTCAATATTATTGATATGGTAGGTATTATCTCTAGTGATCATATAGTTAGGATTCATCAAGTCTCCCTCTAAGGTACCTAAATTAGGGTTTGTCTCCCCAAATGAAGTATCATCCACTAAGGCAATTTGAGGAATCTAATCCTCTAGCCCTACACTAGACTCATTAGCTACCTTGGGTTGGGACTCAAATGTGTGGACAACAACAATGTCCAGATCAATAGTGGAACAATTCGAGAGGGTCTCCCACTCATACTCATGTGAGTCTATGTTAGAATCCCTGATGGGATGTTTGCACCAACCATATTTTTTAGGCCTCGAGGTAGAGGCACCTAGGTCACCGAGGGTGAAACCTTCTTGGATATCATTTTGAGATTGAGTAGATTCTTCACCATGAGTTGTAACAGAGGATTGTTCTTGTTCAAAAATTGTTGGATCAATTGCAGAAGCATCTAGGTCTCCCCAAAGGAGATTAGTGGAAGGGATCCAATCTTCACACTCATCTTGCTGGTTCTGCAAATTCAGCACATAATTAGACTCATCATCACTATCTGTCGTAGCTAGGATAGGAGCAACTTTTTCATTTTTTCTTTCAAAACCTAGGCCCACTATTGTTTTAATTCTCTGGCCAAAGAGAGAATGATCAAGAGGTTCTGCTTTAGCATCTAACCTATGACTAAGAGGTCCATGACCTGGGTAGCCTATGTTTTTAACCAGAGTATATCCTCTCCCATAGGTCTTAGGAGAAGGTGCAAAATTCTCATTATGTTGGTATTTTTCTTCTCTATAAATCCAATCTCTGACGGCTACTTCCTCTTTCTCTTCCTGAATAGGCATTGAGGACTCTACAAATTTCCAAAACAAAGTCATGGCGGAGGATGAAGGTTTCCTCTCGAGTGAAGTTTTTACATAAGACCTAGGCAAAATTGGCATTTTTATGAAGGAATCCATTTTGTAATCTCCCATGCCAAGGTCAGCGGACTTAAATTTATTCTTACACTGCTCAAGAGCAGCATCAAAATTGTCAGCTTCTCTATTTAAGGGAACATGTGAACTAGCTGAAACTGCATTGACAGATAATGTGCTATCCCTTGGTATGCAAACTTCAACACCATTGTAAGGGAATTTAACACATTGATGGTAGGTAGAAGACACCACTTGCATGTCATGAATCCATGGTCTACCTAACAAAATATTGTATGCCAAAGGTCTGACATCAATAATCTAAAACAAAATGTCCTTTTCCACAGGACCAATTCTGACAGAAAGAATGACCAATCCTTTAGAGCTTCACTTTGCTTCATCATAGGCCTTGATGGTGATCTTCTTCCTAGTGTCAATAATTTTCTCAAAATATCCCAAGGCTTTCAGTAGACTCAAAGAGAAAATATTAAGCCCAGCACCCCCATCTATCAACACGTGCTTGACACGGGTTTTATGGATCATGACTTCAATATGGAGGGCCAAGTTATGCGAGTGACTTAGTGCTTTGTCATCTTCTTCAAAAAATGTAAGGTAATGAGGGATAGCAAGGTGAGTGACCATGTTTTGGAATTAGTCAACATCTATGTCATTAGGGACATTGGTTGCTTGCAAGGCATCCTCAAGAACATGCCTGTGTTTAGGAGACAAATCAAGGAGCTCAAAAATAGAAATCTGTGCTGGCGTTCTTTGTAACTGATTGACAAGGTTTTAACTTACATCTGGAGAAACAACAGACTTAGGAGGAACACTCTTTGACACTAGTTGTTTTGACTTACTAGAATTAGGACCTCGAATGACAATAGGACCTTGGGACTGACTCCTAGTGACAACATTAAGAGATTGAGACAATCCTTGAGAACGAGGGCCTCTAAGCACCACAATGGGTCCTTCATAAAAAATGGGGGATGAGTTTGCTTTATAACCATAGGGATCTCTCCCAGTGATCACATTGACATCATTGTCCACAAATTGGGGCATATTATTGACATTTTCAGTGGTTGCATAAGTGTAGTTGATAGCGGCCTTGCCATTCTTACTCTTAGAGTTCTCTCCTTTTTCATATTTGGGAAAGGGTTCTTTAAAAGCTTTATGGTTAGCATTTGTGGTCAACCCATCAAATTGTAATCTTCCACTTTCAATAAGATCTTGGAAAAGATGCTTAAGTCTAAAACAACTTTCTATATCATGTCCAATTCCATTATGAAAGACACAAAAAGCCTTCTCATTCCACTAATGAGGCTTAGGATCTAGTATGCGGTGCTTGGTAGGATCCTAAGGTTGTGCTAAATTATGAGCAATTAACATCTTGAAAATGTCTGCATATGAGTCCCCAAGCTTGGTAAATTGTCTCTTTTCTATTTTAGGTCTCCCTTGATACTTGGGTTTATTCTCTTGTTGTTCTGAAGATGTTTTCAGCTTCATGGCTTGGACTGCGTTAGAGAGATTAAGAACTCCTTCATTCTTAGGTTGTGATGAGTCAACAACCCCATCATTAACCACTTTCTTATTCTTATTCCAATAAGAGTTCTTTTTGTCCTTATTACCATTATGATTTTTGTTTTGGCCATTGTTGTTATTAGTTGTTTTGGCCAAAATGCCTTGTTCTTTTAGGACATCTTCTATACGACATGCAGTCTCTACCATGGTATCAAAAGAGCTAAAAACCATTTTCCTCACTTCATACCTTAGCTCTGGTATTAAATTGCTCACAATTATGTCTATTCTTTCTTCCTTAGGAATCATTCTAGGATACTTCAAGCACAACCATCTCCATCTTTGCAAGAAGGTGACAAAAGGTTCTCCTTGATTTTGTTTGAGTTTGCACAAATCAAGCATTGTGACTGACCTTGATAGATTGTAAGAAAAATGTTGGACAAATCTTTGAACAAGTTCTTTAAACATCTTCACTAGAGGAGTAAGGTTGGTGAACCACTCCATAGCTTGACCTTTTAGACTCCTTGGGAATAATCTCATTAAATAGGAGTCTTCATGATGAAAAGAAAAGCTCATTATGTAAAATTGTCTAACATGGTCATGAGGGTCACCAATACCATCATATTTGTCATAAGTTGGGAACTCAACCTTCGTAGGAAATTCAATCATCACCACACTTTTGTCTATAGGGTTGGGACATATGGAGTCTAAATTGAATGTACTCTTAGGAGCTCTCATTTTCTCTATGTCCCTTTGCATTTGCATGATCACTTCATTGGTTGAAGGATTTTGTTTCTTAATCTTTTGGTGCACATCAAAATCATATGGCACCTTAGCACCTTTGTTGATGAGACTTTCTAGGAACTGATCCTTGTTTTGCTCCACATATCTTTCTATATATGCTTGAAAAGATGGTTCTTGCTGCATAGTCATAAAATCCATATGATCAAAGTTGGCATAACTTCCTCCATGTTGAGAGCCATGATGAGCTCGTTGGGAGAGTTGTCTCAAATATCTAGGAGGTGATTGTCTCCTATGATGGTTATGTTGAGAAGTCCTTCCTCTAGGACTAGGTGATCTCGAAGGAGTCCTTGACCTTCTCCTAGTCCTTGGAATTGCTGAGGGAGTAGATGGTGGAGAGTTGGTTCCACTGTGGGTACCCCTATTGTTGAATTGATTATGAAGTTGTTGTGCTAGGAGCCTATATTGTTCTTCTTATGTGGCTCTTCTCCTTATGTCTAGCAAAGCTCATTCCTCATCCTCCATTTGTTTGAACCTTTCTTTCTTAACAACTTGTTCATCTAAGAAAGCTTGTTTTTCTCTTTCAATCCTCTTTAACCTATCACTTGTATATCATGAGGCATCTCTAAGAGGATAAGACTTTCTTGAATGTCTGAATATATTAGCTGCACTGATGTGAGCATCACCTGACTCATTGTTTTGGTTATCAGGTTGTGACCATGCAACCGAGTGAGATTTCCTATAGTGTTTCTCTGCTCATTGGTGAGCATCCAAATACCTGTCATTGATAGGAGGTGATCCAGGTGGACTATCAGAAGAAGACCCAGTAGACATCGTGTCACCCCTATGTCATTGGAAAATGTCATTAAGAGTTTGATCCATTGCTTCCCTTTGTTCTCTTGTGAAAGTATAACTCATATCCATATTTGATGAAAGTGGTGCCACAAAGGTACTCACTTCATTAGGATTACTCTTTGGATTGAAATAGACCTCAGACTCACTCTTTGGGGATTGGTCAAAAATAGGTTCCTTTCCCTTTCGCTATTGAAGTGTCTTAACTAAGGGTAACTGATTGAAGACAACCGGGGGTCGTTTCCCTTGATTTAATTGGTATCGAGTTGTAACTGACATGAAATAAAAAGATTCTTAATGATAAGGTGACCTCACAAAGTGTCAACACCAAACTAGGATAATTAAAGTTCTCTAATGTCCAAAAAGAGATGGAAAGATAGAAATAAAAGGGGCTTTACCAA
Organism: Chamaecyparis obtusa; assembly: GCA_027943335.1. Taxonomy (NCBI): domain Eukaryota; kingdom Viridiplantae; phylum Streptophyta; class Pinopsida; order Cupressales; family Cupressaceae; genus Chamaecyparis; species Chamaecyparis obtusa. The sequence continues at coordinate 880,752 of BSBK01004454.1, forward strand.
CACTGTCAAAGAGGTGCCTCAAATCAAAGGATGAATATCCTTGCACTTTTGAATCAAGAGGTTGGACTAGGCCAAAATATAATTGAATTTGAGATTTGGTGAAAATGATTTGGATAAAAGGACCACTAAAATTCTCCAAGAATGTAGCTAACAATTCTAGAGATGTTCTTTCTCAACAAGAATAGTCTTCTAACTTGGCAATCCTTCCCTAGGTGATGCTGTAAATCAAATGGTACTAACCCTAGAGGGCTAAAACTAGAAACTTAAGGTCAAAATAGGCTTGTAGCGGCAAGATAAGTAACCTTCCTAAAGACCTAACCAGCTAAAAGCAAGTGAAACCAGGTATACAACAACAAAATCTTAGGCGACAGTCTCCAGGAAAATAGCGCACCACTTTAAGGTCAGGCGCCACTTCATGTAATGTCACGTGACACAGTCTAGGTAGATAGAGAAACAATTTCCAGGTAAGAGAGGTGAAAGTGTTTCTGGGGCAAACTGGCACACGATAGTTCTCAGAATAGGGGGCGATAGTCTTTCAGTGTCGCACGACTCTTTGACCAATGAGTGTCAAAATCTCAATTTTAAGGCTTGTTCATTCAAAATTTTTAGTCTGAGGGTTTATTTTTTGATTCCAATCACAATGAAAATAGTAATTTGATAGGTTTTCAAATAGTATGGGATCAAATGTGTCTCCAAGCACTTAGAACAAGGGAAAAAGCAACCTTGCCAAGATAAACAATTGTGATATTGAAAATAGAAAAAAACCCTATGAATGCTATCGATTGTTTGAATGTTGAGAACATTTACACTGGTATAGCACAATCAAAATCACTTCAAGCAATATCTATCCTAAAAGGTCAAGGCTTAGTAATTAAAAACTTGGCCCACACTTGATGCTCCCTTGCCTCACACAAAGTGGTTGCCCATAATAGATATTGGCTTTGTCATGGAAGTGCCAAAGACACAACCAAAGGAACATAGATGGTGGGTAATCTTGGGGTGATCTGGGTTATTCCACTTGGATCAATCCTTGCACCAAGAAGCTAAGAAGAAAAATAGCGTGGCCTCTATCTATGGTTCTTAGTAAGGGCTTCCATTTGTAGTACCCCTCTTGCTCCTCGTAAAGGACTAGGACCTCGTGGCCTCAAGAGTACCTTAAACATTCTTGCTTGACATTTTCCTCATGGTCACAATCCCATAAGTACTCACATCAAGTGAAGACAAGCACTACATCTACCAAGGTTTTATATCCTTGATAGCCTTGAGATTATAGTGGGTTGGAATAGCTTGGTATTAGCTTGTCCCCACTTGGGTCATTCCTCTTGATTGCTCAAGAGTAGACCCGCTAAAGGATTCTAACAATCTAAATAAAAATGGATCAACTTATGAGATTCAGGGATTTTATTTCCCCACAAGGGTGAAGAGCATACTCCCCTTATCCCAAAGCTTTCTCCCAAACACACCAAGAAAAGTTCAATTACCCTCTTGCTTCCAAAATCCTAAGATGGGTCAAGATTTTTTGGTTCACCACAAAGGTGAAGAGCATACTTCTCTTACCACCTCAAAATTCCTTCCATAAGATATTAAGTGCCTATGAAATGAAACAACTAGTATATGCCGCACTCAATCAATAAAGAAAGCAATTAAACAAGAACTTGATTTGTTTTCTTATGCTTTGGGCAGCCCTAGAAAAACTGTTAGTAGCCCTTTTAGCATGCAATGTATCAATTTTTTTCAAGCAAGAGTACCTACAAAGCAACTTTTTAGCTTCATAATGGCTAGAACAATCCTAAAATCCAATTAGCTCCAAGCAATCTACTATCAACAAGTATTTAAAGCACTAAAGGTGGAACACTTAACCCTTCAAGTGAATGTGAAGCGAGTCCACAAGTGGAACATTTAACTCTTCAAGTGAATGTGAAGTGAGTCCAAAAGTGGAACATTTAACTCTTTAAGTGAATGTGAAGTGAGTCCAAAAGTGGAACATTTAACTCTTTAAGTGAACGTGAAGTGAGTCCACAAGGTGGAACATTTAACTCACATAAACTCAAAGTGAGTCCAAAAGTGGAACATTTAACTCCTCACACAAACTAAAAGTGAGTCCAAAAGTGGAACATTTAACTCCTAACACAAACTCAAAGTGAGTCCAAAAGTGGAACATTTAACTCCTCACACAAACTCAAAGTGAGTCCACACCTTAGAAAACTAATGAGATCAAGAAAGCATAAAAGGGAGAACTTTGTGGAACATTTAATGCTCTTTTCAAGTAGACCCCTCCCCCATGTATGAATGCTGACCTTGCACCCAAAGGGAAAATAATGAGGGGTGATTAGAAATAAGCGAGTCCAACACCCAATTTAGCTAACAAGCTCAATCAAAAGTAATCTAAAGTTGCTTATCAACACTACCCACAAATGAAAAAGGGGTTGAATCAATGGAATATTTAACTTTCCAAGCAAACATAGGGTGAGTCTAAAAAGTGGAACATTTAAACCCCTATGCAAACAAGGAATGAATCCATGCCCTCAATCACTCAAATGAGATGTTTGATATTGGAAACCAAAGAGCATTCAAAAAATATCAAAAGAAAATCTATGTTCTTTTATTAACCCAAAAGAGATGTGCCTATGAAAGCAAGTAAACCAACTGAAATTTGGAAATGCAATCTATTTAGCTACAACAAATCAAACTAACAAACAAATCAATCTAAACTTGGCTAAAAGGGTCTGAAAAACTTACTGTCAGGTATAGGCGACAGCATAGTCACTAGAACTATTGTGCACCACTTCTCTGTATACGGGTGCGATAATTCTTCCCGGGGTGACAGACTTCAAAACCTGTAGGTGACAGAACATAGTAAATAGGGTGATAGTTTCTACCAACAAGAGTGACACTATTAACTAGCGAAGTGTCATGCTATCATATAGAAGACTGTCACATGACATTGGTGAAAAGAGTCACATGACACTTTGAGACAGAAAAACCAGAGACCGAAAACAATGCTAAAAATTGACAAAAAATTAGTGGAAATTGACAAAAATGTAGAAAATTAAGGGACAAAGCTAATGTCTTGCCCCACGGTGGGCGCTAGAAATGTACACACAAAAGTAATGCACTTCTATGGATCCTTACAATCAAGAACACTAAAAAATGAGGCCTCAAAAATCGATCCATATCTCTCTATGTATGGAGTTGCAAGATGTAGAGCTTCTCTCAGCTAGAGCTATGAAGCTAATGACCTTGCTAGTCAACCACACAATGAGAGATTCAAGGTTGAAGACAAGGGAAAGAGTGCCAATATCTCTAATGAATCCAAATTAAAATGCAATGCAAGCTAGATTAAAGATGCAAGCTAAGCTAAATGATAACAATGCAATGCTTGAAAGGAAATTTAATCTATGAAAGGAAAGTGCAGACTAGACTATGAAAAGGAAATTGCAAGTCTTACAATCTCTCCTAATTAAGCTAGATGAGATTAATCTATTGCATAAAGGAAATCTATAGTAAGAATGACATGATTATGCAACTATGAAAGAAAACTAAATGAGATGCAAAAAAAATGTCTTCAAAGTTTGAATGCAAGAATGTCTTCAAAGAGCTCCAAATGACCTAGAAAACCTGTAGCATAACATTAGCATAAAACATGAATGGATGCCAAATGAGGAGGAGAGCTCTCCTTTTATAGGGAATGAGGAGAAATGGACCATGGAGATTAAGAGGCAAAAGACTTAATCAACGATGGAGAAAAATAGAGGCTTGATCCTTGTGCACAAATATCCTCCAATGAGAAAATAAGAGTTGACTTTTGTGTCCATATGAGACAAAAAGTACTTTTCTTCTTTTTATGAAATAAGAATAATGCTTTATTTGTGCAACTTAGGATAAGAGGAAAAGGTGGGGCTTTTTATTTATTAAAAGGGGAGGAAATATTCCTTTTAAATAATTAAAGACTTAGGATAAAATGGTTAGCCCAAGGCAAATAATCGAAAATGATGAAAAAGATTTGATCAAGGAAATTGATATAATTGATAAAATGTTAATTTTTGAAAATCTTGATTCAGGGATTTGATAAATTGAGAAATGGGGCCCAAAGTCTAGGCAACCATTTTAGGGTGCATACAGTTATACATTGTGACAACACCAGTACAGTCAGTATGTCTAAGAATCTTGTACTACATTCTAGAACAAAACATATAGAGATTAAGTATCATGTTGTAAGAGAGAAAGTTGCTGAGAAAGAAGTCAGACTGGAGTACATAAGCACAAAGGAATAGATAGTAGACATATTTACAAAGCCTTTTCCTAAGGATACATTTGAGTATCTGAGAGGTATGCTTGGGGTTATGCCCCAACCTACTTTTGAGTAATGATGCAGTTGGTTTCATCTATCGAGTAATATATGAGCCCTATCTTTCTTCTGGACTGGATGTTGGTACTTCCTCTATGGGGGAGTATGTGTATCTGAGCTAAGTCACAAGGACTCTAGTAAATGTATTTTCTTTTGAATAGTGTCTTTTGACATTGAGTTTTTGTTGACATAGTGATGAAATTTCTGTCATTGATGTGAATGGGGGAGAAGTATGCATGAAAAATAATATGAGAGAATTGAATAGGATAACAAAGCAAGATTTGATTGATGAAGAGGATTTGAAGAAGCAGTGTTGCAGTATTGGATTTTTGGAACATTGGATGTTTTTATCTATGTTTCCATCAATGCCAATGGGGGAGATTGTTAGGAATGAATGATAAATTTTTTGGCATCCATTCTATAGAAGTTGTTGTTGCATTCATGACTATGATTGTCATTGATGTCAACACAGTGTTTTATCAAAGACTTGTAGAGAAGTAGATAATGTTTTGATTAGCGCAGATGGTATATTATAGTTGGAGATATGCAACATTGAGGATTTACTCTTTGATATGTTATATGTCTATGGTTAAGAGCACAAATAGTACTTTTATTCATGAAAGTTATGATCATTTTGGTGGAAGCAGTATTTAGGCAGTGTTCCTGAGTAGCAATTTTTGGAAAGCAGATGATATCTCCTAATTAGGATGGAATCTAGCTTTACATAGTTAAAGGGAAGTTAGAGACACATTGATAGTGACATGGATGATAGTGCAAACTTTGAAGTCACACGAGTGAAGATTTATTGTATTTGGAAGCCAACAGTTTTATGTAATTTTAGTGTAGCGTGTGGAATCTTTTATTGTGTAATTGTGTATGAATATCTTTCTATGGTTGGTAATTGTATTTATTATATGGTTTAATGCTATTGAAGATGATAAAATTTATAATTATCTGATAACTGATTCACCCCCCCCTCTCAGTTATCTTGGTGGACTTTACTTTCTAACAATTGGTATCAGAGCTTGGTCATAGGTTCGAATCCCCTTGAGTAGTGCTAAGGGGGAGTTTGTTGGAAAAATGGTCAGTGCTCCCCTCAGAATTTGTGACATGGCTTAACCACCTCCTATGTCTTCTATAAGTCTAGTGGTTGTATCGGGCATTAACAGGTCAATCTTTTGGTGCAACGACAACCACTACTTGTAACAATATGATCACTAGAAAATTTCGTGCATGGATAAGAAATAATATCCAAAGTTTCTAGATTCTGAGAAGAGGTATGAGTGGAGGCCAAAAAAGGGATATTTGTGAAGGTTTTATAGACACAGTATTGAATCATCATCTCTGCACTGGTACTCAATATGGAAACCCTCTCTAGCAAATCTCCACATCTAGAAAATCTCCACAAAAATCCCTTCTGGCCTCCACTACATATACATATTCTTAGTATCTAAAAAATCTCCAGCATTGATTCCCGTCATTTTTCACCATCTCTATGGACTGAGACCTTAAATTATTGAGCTTCTCTTTGTTTCAAGAATAGTTTAACATTCTCTACTTAACAGGGCCAACTACATGAAGGTGGAAGCTCATCTGGCCCCACCTAGGAGCCTTTTATGACCCTTTATTACATTTTAAGACCTCTAAGATATGTATTCCTAGGGATTGTAAAGGGTCATAAGGGGTCCTAGGACACAACAGCTGAGAAACATAAATGTAGGCATCATGGTCACAAGTTTTTAGAGACAACATAATTGAGTGGTATACCTAGATGATGCAAAGAAACCACTACTCCTCTGGAACCAGATGAGTAGTAGTTTCTTTGGGTCATTTGGGTATACAACTCAATTATGTTTTATACCCAGATGATGGAGAGAAACTCCTGCACCTCTGATTCCAAGTTGACTACATCTGTTGCTCATGAATACAAGGTCCTCCAACACAAATGTATTCAATTTGGAATTGGAGGTGTAGAAGTTTCTCTCCATTGCTTGGGTATACAACTCAATTATGTTGTCTCCAAAAAATTGTGACCATGATGCCTACAATTATGTTTCTCAACTATTGTGAAATCTACATTTATGTTTCTTAGCTGTCGTGTTTATGTGCATGTTTTTATGTATTTGGGAAGACATCTTTCTAGCTTGGGCCTGGATCCTTTGGCAATTAGCTTCATAATAATGTAGATGACAGATGAGCAATTAGCTTCCTAAGAAAAATCTCATAAATGAACTATGCGTACCCCAATTCCTGTGCCCTCTGTGTGTACCCAAATGATATATTTGAAACAACAAGGGTAAGGATTAAAGAAGTTAATTTTGCATCACTAGATAGATTTGTATATTTTATCCATAATGACCAAACTTCAAAAGATCCAAGCCCAGGCTAGAAAGATGTCTTCCCATTCTGTTTAAGCCATATTCCTTGTTCTTGTCAAACTTCCTTGGTACGGTAGGCATGCTCTTTGTAGTACTCTTCTTCAACTTGTGTTCAATGATAATCATCTTCTTCTTCTTCCTAATTGCAGCCAGAGCTTCCTTTTCATCAAGATTCAACTCCACTTCCCCCATCTCATCATCCTTGTCACCCTCAGCTGCCATCCTAAGCCCTTCTTCCCTCTCTAGTTCTTCAAGCCTATGTAAGATATCTGGATCAATTAAGTTAGCAACATTGTGTCCATCCATGATCTCAAGAATATCATCTTCTTTCCACTCTTCATTTTCCAAAATATACCACAATCTTAAGACTTGTGGCTCTTCAAATTCTCTTGTTTCCTTCAGATCTCCAAACATGTGTACTGTGAGATTTCCTCCAACAAATGGACTTGTGATGATTTTCACAATAGTACATGTTGGAAGGAAAACTCATAGTACCGCTTAGGCCAATCTGAATGTTCATCACCTATGCATATAAGAGTTGATCATAGAAGGTATATGCACAAGTGAAAAACATGCATATTTGACCAAGCAATACTGGGAGCTAGACCCAACAATAAATATATTTGTGGTGATTTTCACAATAGTACATGTGTTTCTGGGTAAGCTTGTAGTAGTGCTTAGGAAAATATGCATGTTCATCACCTATGCATATGAAGTGGCTCTAATGGCAGATACAATCAAAAAATTATGCATACTCCTTATTTTGTTCTGGGTTGATATTGTCAGACATGGTCTTTTTTGAATGGAATAACTTGTTACTTGTACATTGACTAGAATGTTGGTGGAAGAAGGATGATTTGTTTGCAACCTGTAGATACACAGACACTAAACAACCATTTTTAACTCTAATTTTCTAAACACAAAGGTACATTTATCGTAGCCATAAAAACATGATTTTTAAAAAATGGAATACACCAAGGAGTACCATCAGAAATATTGACCATTTACAATCATGAATAGTTAACCTAAATCAAATAGCTCATTTTTTTATTAGCATGTGTAGTCTCTATGTATATAAAAAATGAATGAAATATATATCAAGCTGAAATAAAACAATGAACAAAAATTCAAATTCAAGGCCTAATTTATCAAGAGTAACAAGCATTAGGACGAAAGAAAAATCATTAAGACCATAGAAAAATTATTAAGACTAGAAAATCAAGTTCTAGAGAAATCATTATGACTATAGAAAAATCATTTAGACTAGAAAATGAAAATCTACAAATGGACAGTTCTGGTGCTTTGCCATTACAACAATTGAGCATTCATCATTTGGTACTTCTTGGCATATTCCATTTAATTTTTTCAGCTGCCGTGTTTATTTGCATGTTCTTTATGTGTTTGGATTCTCTCCCTCACAAGGGATACACTAATAGGTAATTGATTTGAAAGCATAATGATTTGATAGTCTTTTTTCAGGATAGGCGTAACCATCCCACCAACCTTAATTAGCAACATTTGTGATATATGTCAAGTACTTATAATCAGTATGCCCAACAAACAAAGACTTAGTAGTAAAAGAATAAGGTTGCACATCCACATTCATCCAAGTGCAGTACCCTTCAAAGATTTGTAGTGGTAAAGAGAATCCCCATATTTTATCAGCCTAACATAGTCTTTGGCCACTTTGGCAATGAGAACCTCAAAATAGAGAAAAGAAACTTAGTAAAACCAGTCTCTGCTGCTGCTTGTGAGGGTACAATCATGATAAATGCCTCTCAAACCTCTCCAAACATGTGAGATTGTCTTTAAATAGTTTATTGATCTCTTCTAAATATTAAATAAATCAAACCTACATTTGAATCCACACACAATAACCCAAAATGAAGGGTTTTGTATCCTGTAATAAATCTCAGTCACTGGTAACGCATGGACAATCAAACCACTAGTCTCCAAAGCATTCAATAAGTAAATATGAATGTTTGAAAACTACTCCCAAAAATTCTTAAATATACTTTATTATTTAAGAATTGTTGGGACTGGTTCTTTGGCATGTATTAAACAGAATATGAATTTTCAGCATATTATTATCATTCTATTTCTTTGTTGTAAACATGCCATTGGTTCATTTTTAATCTACTAGTGTCATTCCCTAGCCCATGCTTTATCTCCATTATTTGATGTTATTCACTGTTTTGAAATGTTGACTGTGGTTATCAAATGGAAAAAATAGAAAACAAAAATTTAACACAAAAAGAAATTTACAAAACCGAACCAATGGCATGTTTACAACAAAGAAATAGAATGATAATAATATGCTAAACCAATGACATGTTTACAACAAAGAAATAGAATGATAATAATATGCTAAAAATTCTATTCTGTTTAATACATGCCAAAAGACCAATTGTATGAAATTGTCAATCACATAGCATTTCATTGTTGTATGAGTGGATTGTGCAGGAACAGTTAACATTAAAAAAGGAGCAAACTCCTCAACACATCTTAGAAACCATTGAATTCAATAATAAATTAAACCTAACACCAAGACTATTCCTTCCATTCACTTCTACCAAGAATAAAGCATTTAATCCATTCAACATTATATATAATCATTAGACAATTACATTTGTTGACTGTGTAGAGGAACAGTCATGACCAAAATGATCAAAAGTACTTCATCCTTGCACAAGCTATTCCAAACTTTAAGTAAAATGAGAAATATGCTATATCAAATCATTCATATTCATAGTAACCATTCAAAGGATAATGATTTGACAGTATTTTTTAAGGATAGGTGTAATCATCCCACCAACCTTAATTAGCAACATTTGTGATATATGTCAAGTACTTATAATTAGTATGCCCAACAAACAGAGATGTAGTAGTAAAAGCATGTCCTTTGGTTTACTAGTTTACTTATAATCAGTATGTCCTTTGGTTTACTAGTTTAATCTGGTTTAAGAATGGTTTGTTTCATGTTTGAATGTACCATTGAATGAAGCTTGGCTATATTAAGTACAATCTTAAGACTTGTGACTCTTCAAATTCTCTTGTTTCCTTTAGACCTCCAAACATGTGTACTATGAGTAGCCCTCCAACAAATAGACTTGTGATGATTTTCACAATATTACATGTGTTGGAGGACTACTCAAAGTATTGCTTAGGAAAATCTGAATGTTCATCACCTGTGCATATAAGAGTTGATCATAGAAGGTATATGCACAGGTCAAAAACATGCATATTTGACCAAGCAATACTGGGAGCTAGACCCAACAACAAATAGATTTGTGGTGCTTTTCACAATAGTACATGTGTTGCTGGATAAGCTCCCAATAGTGCTCAGGCAAATATGCATGTTCATCACCTGTGCATATGAAGTGGCTCTAATGGAAGATACAATCACCAAATTCTGCATACTCCTTATTTTGTACTCATTACTTGTACATTGACTAGAATGTTGGTGGAAGAAGGATGATTTGTTTGCAACCATTGTTTCAACTCTAATTTTCTCAACACAAAGGGACATTTATCATAGCCATAGAAACATGATTATTTTAAAATGGAATACACCAAGGAGTACCATCAGAAATATTGACTATTTACAATCATGAATAGTTAACCTTAATCAAATAACTCATTTTTTTATCAGCATGTGTAGTCTATATGTATATGAAAAATGAATGAAATATCAAGCTGGAATAAAATAGTGAACAAAAATTCAAATTCAAGGCCTAATTTATCAAGAGCAAAAAACATTAGGATGAAAGAAAAATCATTAAGACTATAGAAAAATCATTAGGACTATAGAAAAATCATTAAGACTAGAAAATCAAGTTCTAGAAAAATCATTACGACTTTAGAAAAATCATTTAGACTAAAAAATCAAGTTCTAAAAATGGATGGTTCTAATGCTTTGCCATTACAACAATTGAGCATTCATCACTTGGTACTTCTTGGTGTATTCTATTTAAGTTTTTCAGCTGCCATGTTTATGTGCATGTTCTTTATGCATTTGGTTTCTCTCCCTTGCAAGGGATATGTCGATAGGTAATAGATTTGAAAGCATAATGATTTGATAGTCTTTTTTCAAGATAGGCATTATCATCCTGTAACCTTAATTAGCAACATTTGTGATATATGTCAAGTACTTATAATTAGTATGCCCAACAAATAGAGACTTAGTAGTAAAAGAATAAGGTTGCACATCCACATCCTCCCTAGTAAGTATTAGAGCCTTTCAAATTTGTAAAGAACACAAACTTTGCAAATCAAATTGATATTTCATTAAAACCTATGTTCCTGATCAAGTTCTTAAAGATTAAAGCATGAAACCATCAAGTTATTCACCTATGTTATTCATGGTTGGGGAAGTTGTGATGGAGTTATATGTAACCTTTGGAAGTCATTGTACAAAATACTTAAGCCTGGAGTGTACAACAGGAACAGAAATTCAATAAAAATAGAAGTTTAAATCTGCAAGTCCATTGTGTTATGCATTGTTGAAAGGCTTCTTTACTTATTGTTTTGGTTTCTAAATTCAAGGATGGAATAGTAAGCAATCTCCATGCATTCATTTCATCATTGAATGTATTGTGAGCACTTTAAAATTCTATTCCTTACGTTTTGACTGGTAAAACCAGTGACTGTTCCAAGCAATGTTTTTAATCCTTTGAAGTTTCTCATGATCCTAATGTAAGTTGATTGGATTAAGCAATTTGGGGATCCAATAGGACTTTAGGGGAGTTCAATAAATGTTTTGGAAGAATTAGAGGAACTATTAGCATGACTATTCCTTCATCTACAATGAGTTAGACTGAATTTGCTAAGTTTTTCCTTTGTTTTGAAGAGTATTTTATAATCTATTTTGTAAAAAAATTAACATGATTTTTTTTTTACAAAACTGAACCAATGGCATGTTTACAACAAAGAAATATAATGATAATAATATGCTAAAAATTCTATTCTGTTTAATACATGCCAAAGGACTAGTTGTATGAAATTGTCAATCACATAGCATTTCAGTTTTGTATGAGTGGATTGTGCAGGAACAGTTAACATTAAACAAGGAGAAAACTCCTCAACACATCTTGGAAACCATTGAATTCAATAATAAATGAAACCTAACACCAACACTATTCCTTCCATTCACTTCTACCAAGAATAAAGCATTTAATCCATTCAAAATTTCTTATAATCCTTAGACAGTTACATTTGCTGACTATGTAGAGGAACAGTTACGACCAAAATGATCCAAAGTACTTTCACCCTTGCACAAGCTATTCCAAACTTCAAGTAAAATGAGAAATATGCTATATCAAATCATTCATATTTATAGTAACCATTTTGTAAATGAACCCTCTGACTGTACCCCTGCGACAGAGAAAGGAAACCTCAAAATAGAGAAAGGAAACTTAGTAAAACAAGTCTATGCTATTGTTTGTAAGGGTACAGTCATGATAAGTGCCTCTCAAACCTCCCCAAACATGTAAGAATGTCTTTAAATACTTTATTGATCTCTTCTAAACATTAACGCATGGACAGTCAAACCAGTAGTCTCCAAAGCATTCAATAAGTGAATATGAATGTTTGAAAACTTTCCTCTCAACTTCCCCAACCACTCCTAATCAGTTAGAGGGATTAGTTGAGTGTTTAGATACTAAAACTTCTTAAACATACTTTATCTGATATGATGAATTATAATATCAAAAAATGTGAATCCAAATGATTCAAAATAGTGAATCGATATCCTTGAGCACAAGTACCAATAACATCAAATAATGGAGATAAAGCACGGGCCAGGGCATGAGACCAGTAGAATGCGGTCATTTTAGTGAGCATTCATGATCAAATAAAATGAAATGCATTTGAAATTTGTGGTCGAATACGATGCTAGAGGCTTGAAAGACATTTCCCATCAAAGATACCAACCAAAGATGAAGAAATCACATACCTTCTCTCACGCTCAGCTTGCATGAAGGAAGATTTGATAGCAAAATATTCCTTGTACCACACGAAGAAAATGCCATTGGTTCAATTTAGCATGTTATTATCATATCAGATAAAGTATGTTTAAGAATTGTTGGCAAGGATAGGAATAGTGGAGATTATAGAAATATCCCTCTAATTGATTAGGAGTGGTTGGGGAAGTTGAGAGGAAAGTTTTCAAACATTCATATTCACTTATTGAATGCTTTGGAGACTACTAGTTTGACTATCCATGTGTTACTAGTGATTGAGATTCATTAAAGGATTTGCATGCATTATCATTGTATTGTGTATTTCCAATATGTTTGGATGCAAGGTAGACCAGGAGAATGAAGGATCACTCACTGATTGCATGATAACCTAGTTTTGAAGGGTCACTTGTTGAGGGGACACTCAAGGTTTGGATGTTGATAGTGTTCATTGAGGGAAGGGGGATTGTAAAAGACTTCTTATCACTATATTGTGTATTTCCAATATGTTTGGATGCAGGGAAAAATAGGAGAATGAAGGATCACTCATTGATTGCATGATAACCCAATTTTGAAGGGTCACTAGTTGAGGGGACAGTCAAGGTTCAGATGTTGATAGTGTTCCTTGAGGGAAGGGGGATTGTGAAAGACTTTTTCTCATTGCATTGTGTATTTCCAATATGTTTTGATGCAGGGCAGACTAGGAGAATGAAGGATCACTCACTGATTGATCAAGCTAAAAGATAGAAGAATGAGAAGCCCAAGATTACATCATGGTATAGTATGATGGAGAAGATGAAGGCAATTTTTTTTCCCAATGACTATAGGGTGTAGTTCTACAAGAAGATGCAAGGTCTTAAACAAAAAGACATGGATATGAAGAAGTACATTGAGGTATTATATAAGCTAGATATCAGAGTAGAACATGAGGAATATCTTGAGGAGAAACTTGCAAGATACATTGGGGGACTGAGGTTTAATATACAAGATGAACATAGCCTTTCTACCCCTAGATCTATGGAATAATATTACAAAATAGCCAAGAAGGCTGAGGAAAATATAAGAATAATACAAGAGAGACAAGAGAATGGTGGAGGAAGTTCAAACCAAGGTAGAGGTGGTAGATTTAATGAGGCACAAGGTCATAAAAATGTTGACAAAGGTAAGGAACACATTGTGGATGCAAGGCAAGGACAAAGAGGATGAGGTAGATTTGGTTCAAGAAAAGGTAGTGGTATCTTCACAGGGAAGTGGTTTACTTGTGGAGAAGTGGGACATCAATCATACAATTGTCTTGAGAAGGAGGAAAACATGAGGAAGGCAGATAGAAGAGTGAACTTGGCACAAGGGGAATAAGAAAACTACAAGAGGAAGGAGAGGGATCTAATATGGAAAACCCAGAAGAAGGAGAGTACCTAATTGTAAGGAAGACACCTGTGTAGCAACAAGAGAGGCAAAATGCATCAATCTTTAGAACCAATTTCAAAAATTATTGTAAGATTTGTAGAATGATCATAGATTCTGGTTCTTTTGATAATTTTGTATCTTATGAAATGTTAAACAAACTGAATTTGAAATTTTTTCCACTTGATAGACCATATAAGGAATCTTGGGTGAATAATTAACAAAACATTGTAATAAGGGAACAAGCTTATGTTTATTTTTCCATTGGAGGGTATGTTGATATATTTTTGTGTGATACAGTCCCTATGATATCTCATAATTTTGGGAAGGCCATGGAAAGCATCTAGAAGGAAAATTCATTATGGTTTTGAAAATGTGTATATTGTGCATAAAAATGGTGAAACTTTCACTTTTACACAACTTCCTAGTAATGTTGATGAAAGGAACAACATTATTTATTTTGGTAGCAATGATCATGTGGATTTGTAGAAGAAAAAAGTGCAGGAGTCTATGGCATCAGGCCTAAGACAAAAAAAAACTTTATTGGTCATGAAATCTGGAGTTTATGAGAGTCATACATGATAACCTGGTTTTGAAGGGTCACTGGTTGAGGGGACAGTCAAGGTCCGGATGTTGATAGTGTTCCTTGAGGGAAGGGGGATTGTAAAAGACTTATTATCATTGTATTGTGTATTTCCAATATGTTTGGATGCAGGGCAGAATAGGAGAATGAAGGAACACTCACTGATTGCATGATAACTTGGTTTTGAAGGGTCACTGGTTGAGGGGACCATCAAGGTCCAGATGTTGATAGTGTTCCTTGAGGGAAGGGGGATTGTGAAAGAATTGTTATCATTGTATTGTGTATGTCCAATATGTTTGGATGCAGGGCAGAACAAGAGAATGAAGGATCACTCATTGATTGCATGATAACCCAGTTTTGAAGGGTCATTGGTTGAGGGGACTATTGGTACTAAAAAATACAACATGGATTTTTGAGTACCATGTTAAAATTTTGCAGTCTGGGGCCCTTTAAATGCTATTCATGCATATGTACCTAGCTATCATTTTGAAACCTATGAGGTGTTCCAGGTGTTTAACACACTCCATTCAATATATGCATGCATTATATGATATTATTTTATCATCCTGAATCATTCGGTGAAGTCCCATTTTGAGCAAGTGTCAAATTGCACAAATTCTACCTAAGTGTCAAACAGAGTACAATAGCCTAGTTTGCCTTTGAATATCTTGTGTCCAAAACTGTTTCATGACCCACCACTTTGAGGATGTTTTTTATGCATGTGAAAGAACCTATGTTCCAATTTTTAAGTCATTTTGAATCTGTTTGATTAGGTTTCAAACCCCTCAAAGTTGGTAATTTATTGTTGTCATGCACTTGTGTAATTGTTCAGAATTCTGGAAGGGCCTGTTTGACTAATTATAAATGTTGACCATTTGACCCAATTGAGAAAATCCCTCTTGTATTGTATTCTAGTGGTCAAATACTTCTATAGATTCAATTTTTGGGTCACAAAGAGTTCAGTTGGTCAGTTTGCTAAGCTCTTTCCATTTGCAATTTCTGTCAATATGCTAAGTTGTCAAACATAGATTTCTGGATGCCCTACTTTGAGGTCTTGCTATTCGTATCCAATTAAATGCCCTGCATAATTGAGTTTTCCCCTATGTTTCAAACTTGAACGTGTGCCATCCAATGGATTTTTAGACTCGCACCAATCTAGTTATCTACTTTGCCAGGGTATTTCCATTTCCAATTTATTAAAAGTTTCACTGAAAGTGTAGAATCCAGAATTAAGTAGCCTACTTTGAGCTTTCACTTTTTGTACCTGGTTCATGTTTTTGAAAGAATTGAAGGTTGTTCTATATTGAGAACATGGAAATATGCTACCATGAATATTTTTAGGCCATGATGAATCCATTTGCCCAGTTTGCCAGTCTGATTCCATTTGCAGTTTCTAACAATTTGATGCTGATTAGTTGCACAGTTTAGTCGGAGGCCATGTTCATCGTGCTATATCTTAAATAGCATGACTGGTCACATCAAGAGAATGGTGCCCCTATATTGTGAACCAAATTTACTTCAAGATTGCAAGGTTTCAGATCATGAGGGTTTTGTATGAATACTTTTTAAGAGCCATTTCATTTGTAGATTATTAAATTCTCTGAGTGTGCATTGTTTAGATTTCTGAAATGCCTACTTTGAGGCTTTTCTATTTGCGCCCTGTGCGAGGTCTGGTATAATTAAAAGTTGTTTCATATTGTAGACCTAAGAGACTATTTGCCTATGAATTGTGAGGTCTTTACCAATCCAGTTGACCGCTCTAGTTAACCAATTCCAAAGTCAATTTTTGCATGTTGTTGTTTTATTTTCAAGAAGTCAGTAATGGACTAATTTTGCAGATTAATATTGGTTGACCTATTGACTATCAAAGAAACTCAATTGATGATTCGTGATCCCTATGTGCAAGTGATTCTATGTCTAAAGGATTAGACTCTAGAGGTCTCTTTTGATTGGTTTTCAGAACCAAGATCAAGAGCAATTTATATAGACTAACAGTGCTGAACAAAGTGGAATTTTCAGAATGGTCACTTTCATGAAGTAATAAATTTTTGTCTATGGTTCATTCTCAAGAACTGATCATGGCTTCATAATTCATGGCATGTAAGTGTACTACTTGGTCTGATGGTGAAGTCTCAGAGTTTATCTTGGTAATCTTGCAATGGCCTATCTGGATGAAGTTTATGCTGATTTAATATTCTACATTTGACACTTTTTTGAAATGCTAAGTTTAATTGTTTACGTCTTGCACCTGAGGATGAACCCGGCCAAGTCCTGTTGCATGCATATTCAATGGTGAAGAATGAGTCATTCTTCTAAGCAACAGAGCTTTAAGTGATGATATAATGATTTTCCAAGTGGGACCTTCGGCATGGTTCACACAAGTCTGAATTTAGATAGTTGTAGAATAATGAACTGGTCTACTTTGCATATTATTATCTTTGGCCTGAGTGTTTTCAAAGCCAACCCAATTAATGATAATGATTCATATGCTTGAGAAGAATGTACTTTCTGATTCCCATGCTTGCAAAGAAGTATTCAGTCAATTTTTGAGGCTTGATCCAGAGGCTACTTGTCAATAATGAAGCTAATTTGTGGAACTATGAAGGTTGAGTTCCAAAGCTCGCCAGTGTGTTATTTTGGGACTTTTGAGGAGATTCCTCTTGTCTCTTATCAATTCTATCTGAGTTGTGAGAAGTTTGATTTTGGCATTAAAGATATCATCAATTCAAAGCATTTCATCATTTCGAGCACTCACATGAATACACACATTCTGCTAGAAGATGTTGATAGTTTTTAAGGCTCCTCACCAGTTGACTGCATGGTTCTATGGACTTGGTAACCACTTTATAGAATGCATGGCTATCAAAAAGACATAGATGTAATCGAAGTATATCCGATTATCAAATGTTATTGCCCATTTCTCTGTTGCCATGAATGCACAAAAGGAAGTCAATATACAATCACAAGGGAAACAAATTTATATGGTGATGTAAATTATGCCATTTTTGGACAATTATGAGCTCATGGTTTTAAAGATTAATGCAATATTTGAATATGGGGGCTCATAATTTATTTGCCAAATACATTATGAAATGTAATGTTGAAATTTGGTAAGAGGAGGAGTCTACGCAAAGAGTCACTAGAAGCTCACATTAATTTGGGTGTTAGCAACAAATCATTAGAGGATGCTCATGTTAACATGAAAATTGGGAGGCCCACACAATAAGAGCATAGCTTGCGCAATGAAGGATAAGAGGATACTATGGATGATGCACATAATATGAAGCATTTAAATTTGCGTAAGAAGCTGAGAAGGCTTTTGCCTATGAATTTTTTGTCAACACATTGTGTTAAGTAGTGTCCAGTGTATTAAGTGTGGAGGCTTGCACATTTTCATTGGAGTTGCCAGTTTGGAAGAACTAGCTCATTCAAGTATGGAGGCTTTATGCATTAATAATGGGTGGGGCTCATGTTCTAAGGACTTTAATGAAAGGAAAATTCATGCAATTGTCTAAAGAGCACCCATTTTCATGTGAGGCTCACATAATGCCAGCGCCAAACACCAAGTGGTTGCCAACACTATGTAAGGAAGCCTCACGTGAATAGCCATTTGGGGTATGCTATGAAATGGAGGCCCAGGCCAAAAAATCCAAAGGGGGACTACCAGCATAGGTTGAAGAAGGGCACACATATGGTTGGGAGCACATTTATAATATTAAAAGACCAGCATATTTGGAAGTGTGACCTAGGCACCAAGCACATGGAGGTTGCACACAAATACCTATGCCAAATGTCATGAATGCCAGTGCATGTTTGAAGTAGCAGATTGTTTTTTTTTTGGGGCTATGCATTGATAGAAGGAGCTAGTATATGTGAGGTCAGCGTGAATGATGGAGGCTTCATGTGTTTGAACTGAGGATTCTCTACCTTGCACTGTGAGAAGGATTCCAAATAGAGAAAAATTTGTGCAATGCACAATGGAAGGAAAGCTCACGCAAGACATACGATCTTATTAGAAGATTGCCAGTTGGAAACTTTATGCAGGAGATAGTTAAGGATTGTTGGCACATATGCAATGTCTCACACAAGAAATAGTGGAACCTGTACAAAAAAAACAATGAAATGCTAGTGCCCAATCACCAGATTAGCTTAAGGTGATGAAGAGAGGAGGTGATGAATAAATAAATGGAGACTCACACATCATGTTGGGGGTCTCCAGCGTAAGATAAACATGGAATGGCAACACAGAATGAAAAGGATGCCATCGAATAAGAATGAGCCTATGCAATAGATAAGTAAGCTATTGGAGCTCATAAAAAACCAAAGCAAACATGCCAATGTGGTGTACAGGTATAAGGAGTTTTGTGCTAGGCAGAGGGAGGCTTCCAAATTTGAGAGATTTGAAATCTATTATCCCACATGCAGTGGTAAATAGATATATGAGTTTTTCATATAGATTAACACTTCGTATGTAATTTTAAGTGAAGAGCTAGATGCTCTTGGAGACTGCGGAGCTTGAGGGCTTAGTGTGTGGTAGGCCCCATAGATTTTGACCCGAAATGCTAAATAAGCTTTGAAAAATCTTACATCATTGTGTGTGAGTGATTTACACCTTCATGAAATAACAAGATTTAAAGAGAATTTACACTATTCAAAGCAAACTAATCTAAATAATGCACAAATTAATCTAAATATCTCATGGTTCTCTAAATTGAAGTGGTAAATGAGGCTCTCAGCTGCAAATCCTCACTAGTGACACTCTAATTATGAGAATTGAACTAAGAATGATATGCAAACTAGATCTAATTATCAAATTCTAGCTCTATTTGATAAGAAATCTACAAAATGATCAACAATTGAAGCTAATTATCAATGAAAAATGCTAAGTGAGTGATGTGGATGCAAATTGCAAGAGCTTTGCTGCAATTCAAAGATATGGAGTGGATGATTAATGCCTCAAAATGCCTTCTATTTATAAGATTTTCCCAAGGGTAGGGGGTAGAGTGAGATAACCATGGTTATGCTTGGGTAAGGTCAATTGGCTTTGCTTTGTCCCTAAATTGGGGGACAAACATTTAAATGGTTTCAAAAGGCTGGACCATTTCAACAAAAGTGAGCGATTTGTGTCTATTTTGTCTCCTTTTTCCTTTGTTGAGGGAAATTATGATTTATTAATTAATTAAAGTAATTAAATTTAGCCATGAAGGGTAAGAGGTTCATTTTGATTTTTCATTTCAACAACTATGTCATTAATTGAATTTAATCAATTTTCTTAGTGTTTTTCCCCTTTTCAAGCTTTATTTAATCATTTAATCATTTAATTGAATTTTCCTTTGATTTGAATTGTCTTTGTTCCATTTATTGATTTTTAGTGCTATTTTGATGATTTGTTACACCTTTTGATTGATTTAAGCCTTTGCCAATTTTCCGTTTCTACAATCATTAGTCCCACATTGCTCCCACTTTTAGGATTTAGAGTGTTTATATGCAATAACCCCAACATATGAAGTACATTGAAGTGTTGGAAGTGATGCTTGCCCAAGCTTGTGTGGTTAAAGAAATTTCTGGTGATGATCTAGATACTAACTGCCAGTTGTGAGATCTCATAATGCAAGCAGTTAAGTAATAGACATCTGGAGATTGATAGATGACATTTGTCGCCAGGTCATTGGAGGAGTTATCTAGAGATTTGGAGACTTAGAGACTGAAGCTTGTCATGAGGTCTCCCAGTCTGACTGCAATTAAGAAATTGATTCAAAGATTAAGAGACTAAGGGGATTCTCTAGGTCTCTAAATGAAACTATGGTTAAGAGATGACTCTAGAGAGCTAGAGACTGCTGATTCTCTAGATCTCTAGATGACTAAGGTTAAATGTGAGTTTGCAGAGCTAGCCTGAGTGACCAATTAGAGCATGACACATGGTGAGTTATGGTGGCATGTGCAGATTTAAGAGTTTATAAAAGATTTAAAAAATCATAAAGCTCAAACCTTGGGATAAACTCGAATTTATTTCATGCCAGGAGCTTGCACAAAGTTTTTATTGTTGCAGGTTCATTTTTTGTCCAAATATAGGAGTGTAATATCTTTTCAAAAACACCAGAAGACAACGAACATGATGGTAGTGGAAACAATCCAATTTGATCAAGTTGCTCAGAGTAGTAAGGGCTTTTAAATTCATGATCAGATTTTTGGAGATATTTTAATGTTTAGGAATGCAGATCTGAGAGAGGGAATGAATTAGATTTTCCAGTAGATGAAAGGATAAGATCAGAGAATAAGGGATGAAGTAGATCAGATATGAAGGGGCAAATAAAATCAGATTTTGAGATGCCTGAGAAGATCAGATATTTAGAGGAGAGAGAGGACAAATGAGATCAGAGTGCATAATGGACAGGTATTGATCAAGCAAATTTTTTTAGGGTTTCTCCTTCTGATATTTATGATCTTATTTTCTCTATTTTTGGGGTTCCTTTTTCTATTCCTAGAGGGTTCCTGTGGTTGCTCTATTGTGAGTAGGCCCCTGAATGATGAAATTTGAAATTCTCTACATAACAGATTTCTAGTTTTGTGTCTAAAGTTCCTGAACTTTCAAGCTTTGTATGAAATAGACAAGCTTATTTCAATAAAATACATTGCAATTTCTATCTTACCTCCTTACTATCTCTTTGCTCTATGTTCTACTCTTGTATGTTTTAATTTGTGAGGCATTTGAAAATATACCAGCTACCAGGTAGTCTATCTAATTATTTGTGAGTTTCACTCAAGGAGGATTAAATTTCATAAATAGTTTCAGAGAGTAGACATATGTGTTAGGATTTGATGATAACATCATAAGATTGAGTGGATAGTTTGTAAGGTGTCCTATTTAGATTGCATGCAGTTTGCTAGGCATCCTACTATATTTCCTTGAAATCTTCCTATGCATTTATATTCAAACTCTTTTGTCCAATGGAATAGGCACTGGCTGGATGTTTGTTATACAGTCATCTTTTTGTCATCAAAACAAAATTTCATTACCATTTCTTTTCTGTTCTTAAGTTTATGCCTATTGTGAAAGGGCTATATCCAGGTCATATAGTTTAGTTTGTTGATTCCTTGAAGAGAGAATCAAAAGGTTAGCCTTCCTTGAGTCAAACTCAGAAAAAGAAGAAGGATTCACTTCCTTATACCACTGTTCATGCTATTACATTTGTAATCTCCTTTGTCATATTCTGTATCAGGATGTTCTCAGCTGTTTACAGAATCATCTTTCATTGAAGTAGTTTGGAGTAACACAATAGCATAGTAGTGAAGAACATAATCCACTAATCAAAAGCTTACTTGAAATATAGTAACCTATCATAGACAATACCCGTCTGAGTCTAGTGGAGCTCAAAGAAGAAGGAGGATCTTATCCAATCCTCATCAATTAGGCTTTTCTTGCAAACTTGGAGTCCTTTCTAACTAAGAATTAAGCCCATATATTTGCCAAGTTTGATCCTGCAAGAAAAAGCTCTAACAGGGACAGTCAAGGTTTGGATGTTGATAATGTTCCTTGAGGGAAGGGGGTTTGTGAAAGGCTTTTAATCATTGTATTGTGTATTTCCAATATGTTTTGATGTAGGGAAGACTAAGAGAATGAAAGATCACTCACTGATTGCATGATAACCCAGTTTTGAAAGGTCACTGGTTGAGGGGACAGTTATGGTCCAAATGACTGGGCCATTCGAGGACCCTATTTCTTTGTATTAATTTCTATTCAAATTGGATGCATGGATTTCTTGTGAATTATCAACTGCTATGTATCCTACAACTACATCCGTAAATCTACATATACTTCTCTAGGGTTGTAAGCCACTTAGGGATCAAAATATAGAAACTAACTCAAAATCGTACTTTGTCCTATTGCCTTTTAACAAAGTCTCAACTATCAATGATATAACAATACATTTGATGCCCTAAGCTATCAATGCAAATGGCGCCTAGCTAGAAGCTCATAGACTATCCATTTGATAACCACAGTCAACATTTCAAAAAAATGGTTATCCTTGAGCACAAGAACCAATAACATCAAATAATGCAGTTAAAGCACTAAATCAAAATTGTTCTTTGTCCTATTTCCTTTTAACAAAGTCTCAACTATCAATGATATAACAATACATTTGATGCCCTAAGCAATCAATACAAATGGCACCTAGCTAGAAGCTCATGGGCTATCCATTTGATAACCATATTCAAAGAGCATTCATGATCAAATAAAATGCAATGCATATGAAATTTGTTGTTGAATATGATGCCAGAGGCTCGAAAGATGAAGAAATCACATACCTTCTCTCACGTGTGCCCAACTCATTTTCTCCCACTCCTTTCCTATGCCAATCGAAATAAAAATGATTTGGCGCTTCACTTTTTTTTTAATGTATACCAGAAACTGTCAGAATTCCAATGGTCAATTTAAAACCCATCGGAATACCGACATCATCAGGGCCTATTTTTTAAAAAATAACAAATTCATTAAAAAAAAATTACTTGTCAGAAGTTTCTATCAAAATTTGGCTCAAAATTTGGCCCCAAATGTAGTAGTGAGCATAACCTATTTTTCCTTTCATCCTATGAGCATTGTTCTTAAGAGTAGGTACTTAAGAGGATCAACCTTGGAGATGAGCTTCACTATGTGGCTTAGCATGTAGTGACAAAGCTTCTGAGTGGAAAAAACCACTACAAGGCATGCTTTTTCCATAGGGGAATTATTTAGCTCATAGCCTACAAGTGTGCGATTGATATAGTAAATAGTTCTCTCCTCTCCACTATTGTCAAGATGTGCTAGGATTGCCCCCAGTGCTATCATGGTTGTTGATATGTACACAATGAGAGGTCAGCCTGGCATTGGTGGTGTGTGTGTGTGAATTTTTTACCTAGCTATAGACACAACACTTTAGTAAAACATTAGAGGTTAGCATAAATCAAAATCGTGCAGTGAAATGGAAACTAATCTAACCCAATGATTTACTGCCTTCTAGCAGGTGCGAGTATGTATTCTAAGATTGGACCAAGATTAGTGACCTTGACGACACCTAAACGAAGGATTTGAATGCATAATCTAGATATGAGATGAATACAAATTTAATCTATTTTTTTTGGATTTTCTATGCAATAAGATGAGATAAATTGATATGAATCTATTCTATATGAAAAACTGATATGACATACAAGTAATCTAACAATGATATGCTAAATGATATGAATGCTAAAAAAAACAATGAAAATCTCACAACTTGGATTCGCAAAGATGAATTCTTCAATCACCATTTTGACAGCGTGATGATGCAATTCATGGATGGATCCAAAATGAGGAGTTGAGGCCTTAATTTATAGAAATCAAAGACTTTGGAGGTGCATGGAAAAAGCCATAAATCACTCTTGATAAACTCAAGTTGATTTTTGATTTATCAAGAATTAAGAGATAAATTAACTCACAAAAATCATGCAAATCATCTTTTTGATTTAAATTAGAAGTTGAGATCAGCTTTCAACTCAAAAGAGAGTTGAGTTTATTTTTAAAACAACTTGAATTGATTTTCTGATTTAAAGTTTAACTGTTTTTTGGATGTGCATAATTAATATGAACTAATTAAATAAATAAAGTGATTTATCCTCAACTTTAACTGATTTTAAAAATATAACAATTGATTTATGGGTTAATCAATTATTAAATCAAACTTTTATTCAAAAACTATATTATTAAATTTGACAATTGACATTAATTAATTAAATAAGAATTTAATCAATTAGTCATAGGATATTTGATTTATTGTCAAAATAAAATAATATAATTTAGGAATAAATATAATTAAATCTAATTAAATAATTAAGCGACAGTATTAAATCTAATTAATTAAATATTCAAAAATATTCAATTAATCAAACTTTAGGATAAATAGGATTTATCGCCTAATAATAATTACATTAAAGATAATTAGGATAAATAGGAATAAGGAATATTCCCCGATGCAGAATTTAGGATAATCAATCAGGATTCGATGATGTTCAGATGTGCCTTAGGTTAGGACTTTGATGTCAATTTCATTTGAATTGTCAATGTAGGAGGTTAATGAACTTATAGCCCATTTTTGGGGTATTACATTTTGCCCCTCTTTGAATTACTATGCGAAGCGCATTGGTTTAAAGACAGTTTGTGTATGGTGTTGAAACTGATGTTTGAAATTGAAATTGATATGAGACAGAAATTGATTGGAGTTTGATATGAAGATAATAGATCCTGAATGACCAAAGATAATGTTAACTATAATAGCAAATGAACCGATGATTGCAAAAAAAATGTCAAAATACTTGATTTTGAACCTTATGATTGTGAAGAAGTGAGTGACCGATTCTAAACCCAATTGTTGATAAGAATCACATTGGTATCACATCTGAACCCTTCAGTTACGAAGAACCTGTTACCCAAATTTCCCATCCTATGCAATTTGGTTTGGTCTGCTCTGTCTGGCATTTTTAATCCTATGTTAGCCCCCTCAAGAATTTCCATGATTATATGCCTTTTAAGTTGTTTAGTTCTCTAGTTTGAAGGCCATTAAAAAATTCAAAGGTGACCATTTAAATCCCATAATCTCCTAAAATACCTGTGGCCCATCCTAATTTAATATTTACCCTTTCGGCCCACTTAACCACAAAACCCACGTGCTATAATATTTTTTTTTTCCTAAGGTCCCACGGCCTAATTTCCTAAGTTTCCTATGTCTCGACCTTTAATATTTCCTAGGGCCCAGTTCTCAGTTGTAATTATATCCAACAGTTCTCACATAATCTCATGGGATCTTCTGATCCCATGCGATCATGCGACAACCATTGATACGGTATTTGCATCGCAGCAGCTATTGGTGGGTCCTTCATGCCACATCGTAATGACATGCCAGTTTCCTATTGGTTGCTGCGGGATGACTCTGCAGTGGACCCGAAGTGTAAGGTAGGTCCCTGGTGGAATAAGATCCATGGTTGGCGCATGACCGCATGGAATCTTCCAATTCCATACGATCATGCGATAGCCGTTATATCTTCTTTATTGCTAAGTCTCTGGCGGTGGGTCCTCGGGTGGTGACATGTTCATTTTTCAGTGGCCGGTCAGGTGATGATAGGGCTATCGGTGGGTCTGATGGTCAGTGGTTCTGTAGAGGTGCCAATTGATCCAAGATCAATGGCCGGTGCATGATCTCATGGGATCTTCCAATCCCATGCAATCATGTGATAGCCATTCGATCCTTTGGGTGTTTGGACTGATGTTGTCATGGGTCCAGCCGATGTGCACATTTCTTATTGGTCCATGCTAGGATAGTTGGCTTGTAATGTGGGTCCGATTATCTTGCGAAGTATGGTCCCAATAGAGGAAGATCTACGGTCGGCGTATGATCTCATAGAATCTCTTGGGCTTATGAGATCATACACCCACCATCCGATGGTCAAGGCATGATTCTTCTTCCTTCTACAGGTCTTTTTGCTAAGATGGCCAATTTTTATTGGTTTTGGCTATTATGATGTGGCCTTTGACTTTTTCAAAGGGGATTGCAATGTCTTTTTTAGGTTTTCTTCTATTTGTTCCTGTAGAGAGCGTTTACTTGCAGGGGTAGCTCAGAATTTATGCTTTCAGGGGAAATTTTAGTTGGAAAGGTGATGCAAAGATCTGGGCAGTTGTTTTTGGTGGATTCTTACTTTCTAAGAATACCAGATTTGATAGTTATGGCAGGCTTGACTTGTAGAGAAGTAGTTGGATCAAGGTTTTTATTTGCAGGCAATTTCAGTATAGGGATGGGCACGCAAAGACATATCTGATCAGTTGAGATATTTTCATGAAAATTTATGATTAGAAATGACAGGTTTAGGGTTGGATTATTTTATGCAGATTTATATAACCCTAATGGGATTTTTGCTCCTACCTATGTGCAATAGAGGAGAGGTATATAATTAATTTTTGGAGCTTTTAGAGCTCAGAGTGGACAATTGTAAAAGGAAGGATTTTTTCTTTCTCACAATTTATCTGTGGCATTCTTTTTTCCCTCTAATTTCTATAGTTTGTAACTTTCATTGACTATTTAGGCATTTGGAAGGTACTTTGTGACATTCTTTCATGTCCCTATGCTTTCTTTCCTAATTTTGTCTCTTAATGAATTTAGTATATGTATGTTTTTAGTGATATTTTAGGGTTCTTGATCCCTCTTTCTTTCTGTAGTTTATGTGTATGCCTGTGAATGATTTGATTTGAATGCTCTTGTGGGTATACTTCCACCCTTGGCAATCTATCTCATTCTTATACCCAATTGCAGAGGTGAATGTCTATTTGCAGGTTATAGTTTGTGTCTAAGTTCTTAGGAGTGCTATTGCCTTGTGAAATTCTCTCTTTCCCTGCATAGCATCTCTCTATTGTAGACCCTTCTATGAAATATTGATGCAAGCCTATTTAGTAAGTTGTGGTCTCCTAGACCTAAGCTTATGTACTAATTTCATTCTTTATACTACAATTCATACCATATTTTTAGTGTATCACCTAGTAGGTAGTTTTCTTTCAGTCATTTCCCTTTCAGCATTCCTTCTATCCCTTTCCCCTCAAAGATTTACTTTCCTGTCAAGAAGAAAATTAAGGTGATTATCCAAGAGGAACCAGCCTAGAACTTGGAGGTCTCATCTCAGTTAGCATAGGTCCCACAATCTGGAGATGATTCCCATGTTATACTAGGTTATCAAGACCAAGAGAGCTTGAAACAAGGGTGCAAACTTACTGTATAACAATTCTGGCATGCTCAGTGGGACTAAGAGAAGATTTATGTTTAAAGGTGTTATTATAAGTCCAAGGATTCAGATTCAAAGATACTTCACCTTGGGCGTAACAATTTTGACAGTAGTTGAAGTTCATTTTTGAAGAGATTATGTTATCTATGATATACTGATTGCATAATATAGACTTTTAGAAGTTTTTCTATCAAGTATATCTAGCGACTCCATTGATTTCACAGATCTAGACTACCATTTTCAAAATTTATGAGAAAGATTGAGACTAGAAGCTCAAAGCCTACTAAATTTATAGAGTTTCCCTTAAAAAGAGGCTACAAAGGTAGATCAACTTAGAGAACATCTCCTACAAGGGGAGTACAGTCTACACCTCTTGATACCTCAGAAAGGAGGCCTTTTCCCTTTCATCTTAGAAGAAGAGGAAGATCTCTAACCAGAGATCTAGAAGAAGAAGATTCAAATCTAACATCCAACACAACTCACACAGTTGCTACTTAGCAAGTTTTAGTCCCTACAATGGCTAGACAGTTTGCTTTTGCATCTTTCAACTAGGGGATTCCATTAGCCTTTGGTCAACATCATGATGTGCCCTTGGTGGCACTAAAGAGTCTACCTAATTTCACAGGTGAAGGAAAAACTACAGCTTTTGAGCATATAAGAGACATGACCACTATCTGCAGCATACACAATATAACTCAAGAAGATGTAGCTACCAAATTATTAGCAACCTCTCTAAAAGGTAAGGCTCTTGAATGGTTTAGAACTTTAACTATTGGCTCCATTACTTCATGGGATGAATTAGGTGATGCATTAAGTAAACATTTTGAGGATAAATCAGAAAATTTGTCTCTAGTTGAGCAGTTGACAACCATTAAAAGAGACCCTCAAGAACAAATGACAGATTATAATAATAGATTCCTCAAGACATGGAATAGAATTCTAGTCTCAGTAAGACCATCAACTAACCATGCTTTCTTATACTTTTTTCAAAGCTTGAATAGCCAAATCTCTATCATGATCCAATCTATGGGTGGTACCTCTTTACCCCAAGTTTTTGAGATAGCAATCAGAGCTGAAAATTATTTAATCCAAGTAGGTATGATAGCTAGAAGGCCACCCATGCCCATCTTTCCTAGCCTTCAACCTATTGCACCTATGCAGGTACCCCCATTTACCCCTATTCCCACCATATTATCACCTCAGGCTAGTACTAGTGGTCAAGAACTAAAAACAAGTTTCTCTCAAGAGCTACAAGAGATCAAGAATAGTCAATAAACTAGTCAACAAGAAATGGCAAACTTGTTGCAAACTTTGACTAAAGAGGTTACAAACCTAAAGAAGCAAGGGAAAGGAATCAAACCACCCTTTCAACCACAAGGCCAAGGTCCTAATCAACAATATCAGAATCAGGGATAGCCTTATCAACAAAATAGGCCACCATACCAAGGAGGCTATCAAGGATAAAGACAAAATTTCAATCAAAGGCCATTCCAACCATATAACCTTACACCTCTTAATTCTATGAATCTAGTTAGGGACATGGTTCCTAGTCAGAATGATATGGCTATGGACAATGAATGGTGTTTCCCTTGTAATCAACCTCATAATCAGGCTACATGTTCAAATGGATGGATGAACCAAGCACTGATGGTTCAAAATTCCTCACAAGCTCAATCGGAGGCTTCTTCCAATGGATCAGTTCCTCAACAAGAACCACAAGATAATGAGACTACTCTCTTCAATTGGGAGCAGCAAGACTTCAATGGAGTCATTGGAAAACCTTCCATTGCTACCAACATAAGGTTAAAGAGAAGAGCTCAAGATATGGAGCAGGCAGACTCTGGTACTAAAGCTACTACATCTGTAGAGCCAATACAACAAGCTACTCCTATCACATTTAAGAAGGCTCTTGTCATTACAAGAAAAGAGGGCCAAACTCTCAAGGAGGTGGAACCCATCATAGTAAAAGAACAACAAAGAGTACACACTGTGGCACCTTTCAACATTGTAGACAACATGAAGAAGGTGAACATTACTATGTCTATGTGGGACTCTTTGGCTATTCTAGGGCAACTTGAGATTTTGAAGAAGGCTATGACTGAAATGACTACTCCTCTGCCTACAAAAGAAGCTACAAAGCCAGTGTTGGTCAACATTGATCAAGAAAAGGAGGCTCCAAATTGCAACTCCAAAGCCAATACCATGCAAGGTAGGAACTCAAAACCACCTCCCTTTTATGTATCCTTAATTATTGGAAAATCCTTAGTACATAATTGTATGGTAGATAGTGGAGCTACTAGTACTGTAATGCCCAAAAAAGTGGCTGACCAATTAGGACTTAAATATGAACCCCTCCAAAAGAAGGTTACACAACTTGATGGATCATTAGTTAACACTATAGGTGTTGCTAAAGATACTAGTCTAATCCTTCATGCTAGTCCTAATTTCTCTATCCTACTTGATATATATATCATAGATCTCCCTGCTTTATTTTCCATATGTCTATCAAGGGAGTTCACAGCCAAAATAGGAGGCTACCTTTCTTCTAACTGGTCCCACATGCTTTTTCACACAAGATATGGTACCAAGGTCACCATTAAATCAGAATCATTAGCAGCACACCATATAGAACCATATGTATCCAATACCATCAATGCAAGCTGCCCTATATTTGATGACAATGATTTCCCAACTATTAGAGAAGCAAGCACTAAAATAGAAAGTATCCCTGATATTTTCCTTGATGAAATAGAATTAGAAAAGGTTTTTGAAGCTCAAGAAAATGTTATTTGGGATGCTAGTTTGGGAAGTTATTTGATACAAGAAAGTGGATCCATAGAGCCAAGCCTTCTTAAAGAAGACATTGATTCAGAGGATCAAAGTAATTAGGTTTGGGAATTGTTTTTTGATGGACCTAGAAGTAGACATGGTTTTGGTGGTGGTGCTATGCTAGTGTCCCCAAAAGGAGAAAGATACTATACAACTATCAGATTCCGTTTCTCCTGCACTAGCAACACTGCAGAATATGAAAGTCTAGTGAATGGATTGGAGTGGGCTAGAAAGAGAGGGCTTAAGGCCTTAAGGGTTTTTGGTGATAGTGAATTAGTAGTCAGCCAAGTGAGAGGGATAAGTGCAACCAAAAATGACACCTTGAGAGCATACAAACATAGAGTTTGGGACAGAATTGAAGACTTTAGTGCTTTCAATATTGTTGCTATCCCTAGGAAGCTAAATCAAAATGCAGATAGATTAGTTGTTGTTGGGTCTCAATATGAAATCCCCAATAGAATTTCAAAAGAAATAGACCAAAAACATATCAAAGTGATTGTCAGACCCTCTATCCCTAACAATGATACTAATTGGCAAGTGTTTGACAATGATGAGCAAATTCTACATTTCTTGTTTGAAGAAGATGTCTTCTCAAGACAACCAAGATAGGCTATCACAAAACTATGGTGACCAAGTGATACAACTTAAGTCTAATAAGATGCCTAGAGGTCTTGTCACCTTAGAGACTATCTTCAACAAGGATGACCAAGTTAAGAAGAATAAAGTTGGCTTGGTAGTTCAACAAGAACATTGTGTTGAATTGGAGTTGGAACCAGGTAAAAGTTTACAATTTGGAAAGGTAAACATTGATTTGGAAAAGCAAGCTTACACCCAATTATTCAAAGAATTCAGTGATGTTTTTGCATGGAAATATGAGGACCTCAAAGGTTTTAACCTAGCCCTTGCTCAACACACTATTGAATTAGAGCCAAATGCCAAACCAGTGAGGCAAAAGCAAAGGCCTGTTAATCCCAAGCTTGAGCCACTTATGCATATAGAAGTGCTCAAATTGATAGAAAGTGGTATCATCTACCCCATCAAGCATACTAGTTAGGTTTCCAACCTTGTTCTTATAAGGAAGAAGAATGGGGAGTTGAGGTTATGTGTTGACTTCAGGGATCTTAACAGAGCTTCATTAAAAGACTGCCATCCATTACCCTCTATGGAGAAAATCTTGCAATGTGTCTCTGGATTCGAGAGATTTTCATTACTGGATGGCTATTTAGGATACAATCAGATCTTAGTTAATGAAGAGGATCAATACAAGACTGCATTTACAACCAAGTGGGGAACCATGGCTTATCAAAAGATGCCCTTTGGTTTGTCAAATGTAGGGGCTACATTTTAAAAGGCAATGGATATGGCCTTTAAAAGCCTCATGTACAAGTTTGTACTGGTCTACTTAGATGACATAATTCTCTATTCTAAATATGCAATAGATCATATCAAACATTTGAGAAAAATCTTTGAAAGATGTAGAGAGTTTGGGATATCTCTTAATCCCAAGAAATGTGTGTTTGCAGTACATGAAGGAAAATTGCTAGGATATATAGTATCCAAGAAAGGAATTACAGTAGACCCTAAGAGGATTGTAGTGATCCTAGAGCTACCATTGCCACATCATAAGAAAGGTCTCCAATCTTTCATAGGAATGATTAATTTTGTTAGGCATTTCTTGCCTAATATTGCAGATTTATTGAGGCCTTTAACAACCATGTTAAAGAAGAGTTCAACTTTCAGTTGGACTAAAGAAGGAAAAGCTAATTTCCAATCCATCAAAGAGGCCTTGACAGAAGCTCTTGCTCTATTAAACCCAAATTTCAAAAAGGATTTTATCCTTTATGCTTATGGATGTAATGATGCCATATCTGCTATATTGACTGAAGAAAATTCAGAAGGGTTGGAGCAGCCTATTGCTTTCTTCAGCAAAGGTTTAGAAGAGTATGAAAAAAGATACTCTTTTGTAAAAAAACATGTACTTGTTGTGGTGAAGAGCCTTAAAAATTTTAGATGTTTATTGACCCATAGCAAGGTACACCTAAAAGTTATTCATCCAAGTGTCAAATAATTTTTGCTTTCAAAGGACCTAAATGAGAAAAGAGCTGGTTGGATTACCAAGGTAATGGAATATGACATTGATATCCAAACCACCAAGCTGGTTAGAGAAAGAGGTCTTTGTGAACATATGGCAGGGGATGAAAGTTCAGAGAAAATAGAACAAACAAATGCATCTCTGGTTGTGCATTCTATAGAAGAACATGCCAAGGCATCAGGTTGGTTGCCTGATATGGTTCATTACTTAAAGATAGAACAGTGTGTTGCAGGTATAGATTTAGCAAAAAGAAGATATTATAGATTGCAATCTATCCCCTTTATGCTGATAGATGAAGTTCTTTTTAGAAAGGATCACAATGGTGTCCTTTTAAGATGTATTGATTCAGAAAAGATAGCTGATGTCCTATTTGAATTTCATGATGGACCTTTTGGAGGTCACTTTTCTCCTAGGACTACTACTTTTAGAATGATGAGGGATAGATACTATTGACCATCTATCTTTAAGGATAGTCATGATTATGTGAGAAAATGCATCAAATATGCTATGTTTGCAGGAAAAGAAAGACTTGCAGCTCTGCCCCTTCAGCCAGTCAGAACAGAGCAACCTTTCATGAGATGGGGCATAGACTTTATTGGTATGATTAACCCTCCATCTAGTGTAGGACAAAGTGGATAATCACTGCTACTGATTATTTCACTAGATGGATAGAGGCAGTTGCCTTAAAAGAATCAAATGAGAGCATTGTCTTAAGTTTTTATGATGATATAATTCACAACTTGGCACTCCAGACTCTATAATATCAGATAATGCATTGGAATTTAGAGGCCTTAAAGTTTCAAAATGGGCAATAAAAAATGGCATCTATCTGAATACAAGTTGAAATTACTACCCTCAAGGTAATGGCTTGGTAGAATCAACTAATAAGAATCTGATTAGGATAATCAAGAAAACTCTACAGGATAACCAAAGAGATTGGCATACTAAATTGAAGTCTACCTTATGGTTAGACAAGATTACTCCAAAGAATATCATTGGGAATTCTCCTTACATTTTAGTGTATGGAAGAGAGGCTAAGCTATCCATTTCAACTGAATTGCCAACTTTGGACTTGGCTACTCAATATGCCCTGTTTGAAGAAGGAGATCCCTTACAAATCAGACATGCTTAGCTGATGGAGTTAGAAGAACTTAGAGAAAAATCCATGAAGGATATGGAGTTACATCAGATTCAGATAAAGAAAAGCTTTGATAAAAGAGCCAGGGCTAGAAATTTCAAAGTTGGAGACGTAGTTCTCAAATGGGATGAATTCAGATCAAGGCCTAGCAGACATACAAAGTTTGATTCCCTTTGGGGTGGACCATTTGTTATCATAGAATGCAAGGGTCCTAATGCTTTCCAACTATCAACTCTTGAAAGAGATGCCCTACCTATATCAGTGAATGGATTCCATTTAAAGCCCTATTTTGAGGTCAATCCTTCCTTGTAAATACTTGTAAATATGTTTCCCTTCTTTCTTCCAGTTTTCTAGCTTAGTTTTCCCTATTTTTCAAGAAGTGCTTGGGCACATGTTTTTGGTTCCTCTGGTTCTAGGTCTACCTCTTTGTCAGAAAGTCTTGTTTCAGAAATGACCCCATGCCCAATGGATTATGTCAAGGCCATTGATCTAATGTCTAGCAGGCTGACATATAGGAGAAATCACCAAAAATGTTACCCAAATTTCCCATCCTATGCAATTTGGCCTAGTCTGCTCTGTCTGGCATTTTTAATCTTATGTTAGCCCCCTCAAGAATTTCCATGATTATATGCCTTTTCAGTTGTTCAGTTCTCTAGTTTGAAGGCCATTAAAAAATTCAAAGGTGACCATTTAAACCCCACAATCTCCTAAAATACCCGTGGCCCATCCTAATTTAATATTTACCCTTTCGAGCCACTTAAGCACAAAACCCACGTGCTATAATATTATTTTTTTCCTAAGGTCCTACTGCCTAATTTCCTAAGTTTTCTATGTCCCGACCTTTAATATTTCCCCGGGCCCAGTTCTCGATCATAGTTAGATCCAATGGTTATCACATAATCTCATGGGATCTTCTAATCCCATGCAATCATGCAACAACCATTGATACGGTATTGACATTGCAGCAGTTGTTGGTGGGTCCTTCATGCCACATCATAATGACATGTTAGTTTCCTATTGGTCACTGTGGGATGACTCTGTAGTGGACCCAAAGTGTAAGGTAGGTCCCCAGTGGAATATGATCTATGGTCGGTGCATGACTACATGGAATCTTCTAATTCCATGTGATCATGTGATAGCTGATTTGATTTATTGCTAAGTCTACGATGGTGGGTCCTCGGGTGGTGATGTGTTCATTTTTTAGTGGCTAGCTGGGTGATGATAGGGTTGTCGATGGGTTCAATGGTCAGTGGTTCTATAGAGGTGCTAGTTGATCCAAGATCAATAGTTGGTGCATGATCTCATGGGATCTTTCAATCCCATGCGATCATGCAACAACCATTCGATCATTCAGGTGTCTGGACCGACATTGTCATGGGTCTAGCCGATGTGCACATTTCTTATTGGTCCATGCTAGGACAGTTGGCTTGTAATGTGGGTCTGGTTATCTTGTGAAGTATGGTCCCAATAGAGGAAGATCTATGGTCGACGTATGATCTCATAGAATCTCTTGGGCTTATGAGATCATACGCCCACCATCTGATGGTCAAGGCACATTTTTTCTACCTTCTGCGGGTCCTTTTATTGAGATGGCCAATTTTTATTGGTTCTGGCTGTTATGATGTGACCTTTGACTTTTTCAAAGGGGATTTCAATGTCTTTCATGGGTTTTCTTCTTTTTGTTCCTGTAGAGAGTGTTTACTTGCAGGGGTAGCTCAAAATTTATGCTTTTAGGGGTAGTTGTAGTTGGAAAGGTGATGCAAAGATCTGGGCAGCCATTTTCAGTGGATTCTTACTTTCTAAGAATACCAGATTTGATAGTTATGGTAGGCTCAACTTGCAGAGAAGTAGTTGGATCAAGGTTTTTGTTTGCAGGCAATTTCAGTACAGGGATGGGCACGCAAAGACATATATGATTAGTTGAGATATTTTCATGAACATTTATGATCAGAAATGACAGGTTTAGGGTTGGATTATTTTATGTAGATTTATGTAACCCTAATGGGATTTTTGCTCTTGTCTATGTGCAATAAAGGAGAGGTATATAATTAATTTTTGGAGCTTTTAGAGCTCAGAGTGGACAATTGTAAAAGGAAGGATTTTCTCTTTCTCGGAATTTATCTGTGGCATTCTTTCTGCCCTCTGATTTCTCTAGTTTGTAACTTTCATTGACTATTTAGGCATTTGGAAGGTACTTTGTGACATTCTTTCATGTCCCTATGCTTTCTTTCCTAATTTTGTCTCTTAATGAATTCAGTATACGTATGTTTTCAGTGATATTTTAGGGTTCTTGATCCCTCTTTCTTTCTGTAGTTTGTGTATGCTTGTGAATGATTTGATTTGAATGCTCTTATGGGTATACTTCCACCCCTGGCAATCTGTCTCATTCTTATACCCAATTGCAGAGGTGAATGTCTATTTGCAGGTTATAGTTTGTGTCTAAGTTCTTAGGAGTGCTATTGCCTTGTGAAATTCTCTTTTTCCTTGCATAGCATCTCTCTATTGCAGACCCTTCTATGAAATATTGATGTAAGCCTATTTAGTAAGTTGTGATCTCCTAGACCTAAGCTTATGTACTGATTTCATTCTTTATACTGCAATTCATACCATATTTTCAGTATATCACCTAGTAGGTAGTTTGCTTTCAGTCATTTCCCTTTTAGCATTCTTTCTATCCCTTTCCCCTCAAAGATTTACTTTCCTGTCAAGAAGAAAATTAAGGTGATTATCCAAGAGGAACCAGCCTAGAACCTGGAGGTCTCATCTTAGTTAGCATAGGTCCCACAACCTAGAGATGATTCCCATGTTATACTAGGTTATCAAGACCAAGAGATCTTGAAACAAGGGTGCAAACCTAGTGTATAACAGAACCAAGGAAATAATACTAATGAACCGATGGTTACAAAAAATTGATACAGTTTACAAGGTTAGGAGAATACCAGATTGATATGGATCTTGATGAATCTGATATGCCCCAAGCGATGATTGATTTGCCCCAAGCAATGAGGTTTTTTTGATGAATCAAAAACTAGATGTCATTGTTGTCTTGATTACTAAGGAAAGATATGATTTCAGATTTAGATTATAGACTTTGAATGATGTGTAATACCATGCCCCCTTCAGGATGAAAATTGAAATCTGGCAAGAAAATTCAGCGTTGAATAGTTCAGAAGCATGTTAATTGATTTAAGAAGTGGTTAAACACGTTCGAGAATGCATTCTGCATCATTTGGAGGTCAAGAAGACCAAGTTTGACTAGGTTTGACCATGAGTTGACCATAGTTGACCAAGTTGAAATTTTGATAGTTTGATGTGAGATAATTAGTTAAGTTGAATACTAAATTTCTGTGATGATTGAAGGTTGATTGTGCAAGAAGATGACAATATAAATGATCTTAGATTTTGATTTTGATCTCAAAAAAGGATTCTACTTGCTATTTCATTGGATGGACCTTCATGTAAGATTAAACTCTTGTGTCATTTTTTTTTTGAAGAATCATTTAAGTGTTCAAGCAATTTGTGAGATCATGCAAAGTGCAAAATGAAAAGAAACATGTAAAAATGCAATCTAAGACCTAGGACCTAGTCATTGATAATGTGTCGGTTGATTTCATCTTTGAATTTTTAGGTAACCGGATAAATCAATACAATGCCCACTAGTTATGAAACCATAGACATATGAATATCAATTTGTATGCGCAAGAATCAATACAACACCCATTGGTTAGGCAACCATGGACATATGAATATTGATTTTAGTTTCGAAATGTCAGATTAGATATAAGCACCAAGGTAGAAATGCCAGGATGACCTGAATATCATGTCCATTTTGATATAGCAATTTGTATAAGCATTAAAACATAAACATCATGATGACCTGAATACACCTCACATTACAAACACATCAAGCAGTCAAGAGATCATTCTAAATCTAATGTGAATTACCCGTAGTGACCTTTATCGTTCACATCCTTAGGTAAGATCACATTTCACAATAGGAGAAAGAACTCACTCAAAAAGATAATAGTGAGATCAAACTTCCTTGAATTTTTTGGGTATCAATGGTTGAGGTACGCGTGGCCATCAAATTTGAGATAGAGGCTCTTACAGTCATAGGATATGACTTTGATTGCCCCCAAGTTTGAACATTGATCGGATATAGATGCTTTAGTTGATTGGTGTACAAACCAACTTATTGAAAATAGGAAAGCAGGAACAAACCAAGAAATATGTACAAACTAAAGCAAGACTAAAAGATGGGGAAGACCAAGATTGCACTGATAAATGGAGCATTTTGAAAAAAGTGGTGCCCATTTTCTGGGTTTTCACCATCTTGGTAGAAATTCTATTTTTGCTACCAAGGTGCCTGTTTCCAGGTTTTCACCAAGGCACTTTTTCTTTTTCTCATTTTTTTGTATTTTTCATTTTTTCAATTTTTTTGTACTTTTGATATTTTGTACTTTTTTTTTGTGCTTTTGATATTTTTCAATTTTTTTTGTGAATCATCAAGGCACCTATTGCTAGGTTTTCACCAAGATGTTCATTTTTCAAGACTTTTTCCAAATTTTAAGATTTTTTCAAGACATTTTACCATAGACTAAATGCCTTAGGCATAGAATTTCTTCAAATGGAGAACATTGATTGGTTCTCAGAGCTATTCTCCTTCAATCATTGAGAGTTGATAGGCACTGGAGCCAAAAGTAGCAGTGATAACAAAGGGACCCAACCAGTTGGGTTCAAACTTCCCCTTGTGCTCTCTATGTGATTGATTTTTAGGATTCTCTCTCAAGACTAGATCACCAACCTAAAATTCTCTGTGTCTGACTTTCTTATTGTAACCTCTAGACATTCTCTTCTGATATAATCTGAGATGATCATAGGCTACTTGTCTGCGCTCATCTAGTAGTTCAAGTTCTTGCAACCTAGACACTCTGTAGTCATCATCATTTACTTGACCATGCATTCTGATTCTTAGTGATGGGATTTTAACCTCAATGGGTAGTACCACTTCAGACCCATAAACTAAAGAGAAAGGTGTAGCCCCAGTAGACATTCTTATACTTGTTCTGTAGGCCCAGAGAGCTAGATTGATCATGAGATGCTAGTCACTTCCTATTTTATTAACTGTACGGTGCAATATTTTCAATAGATTCTTGTTAGAAGCCTCTACTTGTCCATTCCCTTGAAGATAGTAGATAGATGACCAATGTTGTGTAATCTTGAATTTAGCACATAAATCATCTAGATCTTTGTTCTTGAATTTTACACCATTATCTATGATTATGGAATGAAGTATCCCATATCTGCATATGATATAGTTCAATATGAACATAGATATTTATTTTCCAGTTGCTTGTGTCAAAGGGACTGCTTCTACCCATTTTGTAAAATAATCTATAGCTATGATTATATGGGTATGTCCATTAGAAGAATGAGGATGTATAGCTCCTATAAGATCAAAGGTGCATTGATGAAAAGGCCATTGTGTAGTAAAGGGAATTAGATCTCTCCTTGGAGCATGAATTAAGTTGCCATGCACTTGGCACTTTTGAAAATTCGTAGCAAACTTGATAGACTCTTTCTCCATTTTAGGCCAATAGTACCCAGCCACAATAAGTTTTTGAGCTAATGTTAAACCATTCGAGTGTGACCCACAAATACCATCATGGACTTCCTCTAATGCACATTGATACTCTTCCTATTCTAAACATCTAAGTAGCATACCATCTAGACCTCATTTGTATAGATCGTGACCAAAGATGACATATTGGGAGGCATTACAGATAATGTATCTCTTTTCATGGTGGTTGAAGGTATCGAGAATGGTTTGGTCTTTGAGATAGGAGAATAGGTTTTTATATCTGGATGAATCATGACCAACAACAGTGCAGATCATGTGGGTTTCAGGGGAATCATATGTAGGATAAGATAGTGCTTCCACCAGGAACTCATAGCATAGCTCATGTTCAGGCTACTATAATAAAGTAGATAGTGTAGCCATTGCATCGGTAGCCTTATTCTCTATTCTATGTATTTTCTCAAATGTGATATATATGAAATACTTCTTTAGATCATCTACCATTCTCTTGTATGGGATGAGCTTTTCATCTTTAGTCTGGTACACATCATTGACTTGATGGATAAGAAGTTGAGAGTCTCCATGAATGTGCATCTCTGTTACTCTCCACTCAATTGCTAGTTTCATGCCATTAAGAAGGGCTTCATATTTTGCAATATTGTTTGTGCAAGGGAACTTTAATCTGAATGCTTTAGGTATGGAGTATCCTTGAGGAGTTATAAATAATATGCCTACTCCTGATCCATTTTGTGTATAGGAGCCATCAAAGAATAACTGCCATTCTCTAGAAGAAAGAGTCATGATAGAGGAATCTAGAAATTCCATTTGCATTGGTGTATCATTAATCATAGGTGCATCTACTAATTGATCAGCAATAACCTATCCTTTTATAGCTTTTCTTTCAACATATTCAATGTCAAATTCACTTAAGAGCATGACCCATTTAGCTAATCTACTCGTGAGGTTGGCTTTTCTTAGTAGGTATTTTAGTGGATCAATCTTAGCTACCAAATGTGTGGTATGCACCAACATATAATGTCTCAGTTTTTGTGATTCAAAGATCATAGCTAGACAAGCCTTCTCAATCATAGAATAATTCTTTTCATATGCCACCAATGTTCTACTAATATAGTATATAGCTCTTCCCTTCTTGTTCTCATCATGTTGTGCAAGCAATGCCCCCAGTGATGTATCTGTTGTGGAAACATACAGGATCAATGAATTCCCTTGTATAGGAGGCATCAAGATAGGAGGATTTGATAGATAATTCTTGATATGGTTAAAGTTGTTCTCACATTCTTCATTCCACACACATGTCGCACCTTTGTGTAATGTCTTTGCAAAAGGTTGTGATATGTCTGCTAGCTGAGATATGAAGTGTCTGATAGATTGAAATCTCCCTTGCAATGTCCTCATTTGATTGATGTTTTTGGGAGGTTGCATCTCCATGATAGCCTTTACTTTAGCTAGATCAACTTCAATGCCCTTCTTTGAAACTATGTATCCTAAGAGCTTTCCAGAAGTGACACCAAAAGCACACTTCTTAGGATTTAGTCTAAGACTAAATTTTTCCATTCTGTCTAGTATCTTGCTCAAGTCATTTAGATGTTCAACTCTAATCATAGATTTTGCTAAAGTATCATCAACATAATCCTCCATAGTCCTATGCATCATATCATGAAAAATAGATGTCATGGCTCTTTGATATGTAGCATCAACATTCTTAAGCCCAAATGGCATGACATTCCAATAGAAGGTGCCCCATGCACATGTGAAAGCAATTTTCTCTTGATCTTCTGGAGCAATTTTTATTTGATTATATCTAGAAAAACCATGCATCAAGGAATAAATCTCAAAACCCATAGTCATTTCCACTATCATGTCAATGTTAGGTAGCGGAAAATCATCCTTAGGGCATGCTTTATTTACATCTCTAAAGTCTGTGCACACTCTAATTGATTTATCTAGTTTTAAAATAGGTACAATATTAGAGATCCATTCTACATAATCAATAACTCAAATGAATCCGGCTTTTAGGAGCTTCCCTAATTCAGCTTTTACCAAGAGTACAACATGAGGATGCATCTTTCTTAATTTTTGTTTAACTGGTTTTACTCCAAGAGCTATAGATAAATGGTGCATTATAAGATCAAGATCCAACCCTGGCATATCTAAATATTTCCATGCAAATTTGATCTTCTTATCTATTAAGAATGTTGTAAATTTTTGTTTTTCTTCTTCTGATAAAGATTGTGCTACATGGATCAACTGTGGTTCCTTTGTTGTTCCCAAGTTGATAGATTGAGTGGGCTCAATTAGAACTGAAGATCTATCCTATAAATGACTCAGAAGGACATCAAATATCTCATCCTTATGCACCTTAGAGAGGTTTTCACCTTCAAATACATCTTTTATTTTTACTTTTGTAGGTTTTGAGACTGCCAAAAAGTGGTTTTCACCCTTAGAACTCCTTTTCTTTTTATTCTTATTCTTATTTTTCTGACTAAGATACTTGATGTCTGACTCCGTCATGCTAACACTTAGTTCACTAATGGAAGTCCTCATAGGCTCAACTGCATTGAGGTAGCAAGCAAGGGCATAGTCATTTGGGAAGGTATAAATACCATGGCTCGGATTTGTGGAGGTTTGATCAAGAAGTTTAGGATTTTGGATAGTCAAAGTGGTGAAAGATTGGGAAAGAGTGTTTATGGATATGGATCTGTCATCATTGGTCCTAACCTAATGCTTGAGTTCAAAGGTGATATTACAAGTTAAGACATTCAATTTGTGAATAGGCTCAATGTCATTGTGAAAGTCCACTTCATCCATCAGTGGATCAGACTTGATAAGTTCATCATTGCACTCTAGACTTACATTGGGTTTAGGTGCATATTGGTAAATAACATCAACATGTTTCTCTGTAATAAGCTCATCTTCTTCTGGAATGGATCCCCATTCATAGTCATTAGATTCTTCATCTATGCCTCTAGCAAATCTAAGAACATGAGTAAAGTCAGGATGAATACCCCAAGAAGGGTTATCCTCAGATTCTGATTTGAATTCATACTCATGGGAATCTGTCTTAGAATAAATATCACCTTCCTCTTTGTCTATTTGATTTTCTTTGAGATTAGCTGGTTCTTATGTTGCAACTACCTCTTGGTTTATAGTAGGTTCTTGTGTTTCTACTACATTAATTCTTTTTACTAGATCATCTTCAGCATCAAGGAGGTCTTTGATTTCTTTAGGCAAACACTCATAAGGAATGATCTCATTAGTGGTGTCAGAATCATCACTATTGAATTGTTCAGTTATTTCCTTCTTTAGTTGATTTGCTACAGAAGGCTCAATTTGTTCTAGAACATGTAGGGAGTTCTTGATAAGGCAGAAAGGCTTCTTCATGTATCCTAAACCTTTTTTATTCTTGTTGGCTCAACCACGATGTTCAAGAGGTGATAGAAGACCTTTAACCTATAGGCCTAGAGGTCCTTTTCCTTTATATCCCATCTTAGCTATCAGTTTATCCCCTGAGCCATATGACTTAGAATGAATCTTCAATACTTTAGAGTCACGAGGTGGAACAACTTGGGATTCAAGTTCATCTTTGTAAAGCCATGTAAGCATAGCTTCATCTTCTTCAAATTCTTGCTTAGGTACTTTCTCTGCAACAAATTTTCCTTTATATGCCTCAAGAGGTTCCTTAGATTCCAGTTTGAACTATTTTTGAGCTTGCCCATAAGACTTAGGTGAGATAGGGAGAGATGTCAAAGACAAGACTAGCTCTACAGTATATTCTCCCATACCATTTTCTTTGATATTGACCTCTTTTGCAATGTCTTCCATCTTAGAGGTGGATGCTACATCTATTTGCTTAGTGGAAGATTCTCTATTATTAGGAACAAGTTTATCCACATTTTCCTTCAATGCATTGCAAGTTGTTGACATGTCAGCTGGAATGGTTACCTCTACTCTGTCATAAGGAAATTTCAAGCACTGATGGTATGTAGAAGGAATAGCTCTCATATGATGTATCCACGGTCTCCCTAGAAGGATGTTATAAGCCAAAGGTATATCAAGAACTTGACATATAGTATCTCTGATGACAGGACCTATTTTGATAGGCAAGACAATTGTTCCCTTGGAGGATCTTTCCTCTTCATCATATGCTTTGATAGTTATTTTCTTTCTAGGATAAATGGCTATTTCTAAAAATCCTAATTGTGTGATCAAGCTATAAGAACAAATATTTAGACCAATGCCTCCATCTATCAACACACATTTGACACGACGGTTTTGGATCAAGACTTCAATATGCAAAGGTTGGTTATGCGGATGACTCAAGGAGTTATCATCATCCTCTGAAAAGGAGATATACTGCAGAGACATAAGATGACCAACCATAGCCTAGAATCTATCTAAATCAAGGTTATCAGGAACATTGGATCTAAGCAGAGCTTTGTCTAGAATGGCTCTATGAGCTGGAGATATCGAAAGCAACTCAAACATGGAGATTTTAGCATTAGTATGTTGGAGTTGTTGAATGATACTGTATGAAGTAGGCCTTGTGTCCTTAGGATTTGAAGATTTAGATGTTGCCCTCTATTTAGAAGTGGAAGACAAATTGAAAGGAACCTTAGGGACATTTGATTGATCTAGGATTTGTCCTTGTAGGTGTGCCTGAGCTTGTGATCAAGTAACTACATTAGCTAATTGATTTTATCTATCTCTTCTTACAATTGTGATGACATTGCAATGCTTAGATAGGCTTGGTTCAACCATATTGATAACAATATTATTTCTAGGATAGGCATAATTGACCTTAGCACCCACATTAGGCTAAGAAGATGAATCTCCTTGGCTATGATTTGGAAATGGTTCGGTGAATGCTGTGTGATCATTATTACTTTTAGGATTATCAATCATGATTTCTCCATTATCAATCTTATCTTGAATGGTATGCTTCAAGCACAAGCAGTTATTAGTTTTGTGACCTTTACCCTGATGGAAATCACATAATTCATTCTCTCTCCACCATTTCAGCTTAGGATCAGGATCAGATTGTTGGATCTCAGACAAAGAGATGATGTTATTAGCCAGTAGAGTTCTCATAGCTAATTCCAAAGATTCTCCTAGAGGAGTGAACTTTCATTTATTATCCACAGACCAATATTTGTATTCTGGCTTCTTTTGAGATGATTCAGACACCTTTTGTTCTAAGGATTTGATGGCTTGAGTACCAATGGTTAGATTGAAATTAGGTGTCTTAGATGGGGTACGATTATCAACAATGCCATCTATGATGATGCCCTTATTCTTGTTCCAATTTTTGTTCTTATCTTTAGAACTAGATTCATACTTGTCCTTTTGAAGTGTGACATCTCCTTTTTTCACAAGTACTTTTTCAATTTTGATTGCATTATCTACCATTTTGTCAAAAGATGTATGATTTTGGATTTGTAAAGGGTAGTTGATTTTTGGAACAAGATTGTTGATGAAGATTTTTAGCTTCTCAGTTTTTAGAATAGGCCTATCATATGGAGAGAATTTATTCCTCCATCTTTTGAGAAATGTCAGGAATGGTTCTCCTGGATATTGTTTGAGATTTTAGATATCAATCATGGTGACTAGATGTTGGATGTTGTAGGAGTATTGCTGATAGAACAATTTGATCAACTCCTCAAAGGTTTTGATTGTAGGAGGCATCCTAGAGAACCAATGAATGACTTCTCCTCACAGAGATAGAGGGAAAAGACACATTAGATAGGTTGGTTCATGCATGAACTCCATAGATTGAGTATAGAATTCTCTAACATGATCTTGAGGATCAGAGTTTCCATCATACTTATCATATTTCAGCATTTCCACCCTTTTAGGGAATGGTGGCATATACAAGTCTTTATCAA
Source organism: Chamaecyparis obtusa (assembly GCA_027943335.1). Lineage (NCBI taxonomy): Eukaryota > Viridiplantae > Streptophyta > Pinopsida > Cupressales > Cupressaceae > Chamaecyparis > Chamaecyparis obtusa. Next base: position 925,742 of record BSBK01004454.1, read on the forward strand.
ATAGAAAAGGACATAAGGCCTCCATGGAGAACTCCTTAAGTTCTTTTTCTTTTTCCATTTTATTAAGTTTTACTTGCATGGCATGTATTTGTTTCATCATAGCTGAAATAGGCATTTGTTCCTCATGTGTAATGATATCTTCCATATCAAAAGTGGGAGGAAGTTTAGCTCCTTGATGAGCTAATTGTAAAAAGTATGTTTCTCTATCATCTTTTAAGAAATGCTTCATCATTCTTTTGAAGTCATCATCATTTCAATACTGAGAAATTTCTTTAGGTGTGGCTTCCTAATGAAGGGTGCTCCCCTTAATACCACAAACACATAACATAAATAGAGAAACAACAACAACAATATGCAAGAACAAAAAATTAGCTTCTTATTATCTCCACAAATGTGGAATTACAAACTTTCAGAATTACAATATGCAAAGCCACATGGGCATTCTCTTACAATATTTTGTAGGATAAAGCCTCGAATCAATACCTAGATCTACTACCCAGAACTGCCCTAGACAACACTACGGGCCTTCTTTATATAGGCATTTTCCACCGACCAAGAAGGTTCCAAAAATTTAGCCCTAAGGGCTGATCAAACTTAGAATTATTTTATTTTTCAATTTATTACATCAAAGTCGGCTCAAAATAACCTTTGAAACATGAACAAAAATTTTGAAGAAAAAATATTTTCTGCCATTTCAGGTGGCCCAACTTTTGGAGACCATAAGTCATCACCAATTGACCTGATTGACTATTATAACCCCATTTCAGAAAGGCCACGAAGTGCTCTATAGGCTTGACTAGCACAAGCACCCGTCACCCAAATTTTTGATCTCATTCAAGGCCTCTAAAGCCTTCAAAACTAAGTTCAAAGTTTTTGTACCCTGCTGCCAATACTGAAAATCTTCAATATCTTCAAAACTAGACCTGATCTAGCCATGAAATTTTGTTGGCAGGCTGATGTGACTAAGATGAACCTCCACATGTAAAATAAGAACATTTCAAGATTGTAAGACCAACTTACTAAAAATAGAAAGTTTCCATAAATAGCAGCTCTACACAAGATAGCCATTATTGAATAAAAAATAGAAATATTTTTAGGTGATGCAAGATTGCTCTTACACCCAGGATGCTCCTGCATCAGACACCTGGGGTAATTTGAGAAGTGACCCCTTAACGACTCGGGTGTCTAGAGGAAAACCAAGATGGTTAACCTCCTTTGTTAGCCATGATGAATCTTCAATAGGTCATCCTTTCCATTTGACCAAATACTCTTCATATGTCATGTTCCTTGTGCTTCTACCAACATGACTATCTAGTATGTCTTCAATCTCCTTAATATCTGAACTGGTTGCTGGAATACTCCATTGTGCTGCTATAACCTCATCTTCAACAACTCCTTCATGATACTCTAGCAAATCCAAAATGTTAAACAGTAGTGAAATATTCAGCGCAGTAGGCAATTCTACCTCATATGCATTTCCTGAATTATGCTTCTTCAATATCTTACATGGCCCAAACTTCTTCATTTTCAACTTGTTATATGTACCAACCAAAAATTGCTCTTTCCACAAATGAACCATGACTTCATCTCCAACCTGAAATTCCTTATTCCTCCTTTTCTAATCTACCTTAGCCTTATACTATGCATTCATCTTGGTAATATGCTTCCTCACCTCCTCATGGATGTTTTTCAAATGCTCTACAAAATCCTTAGCTTCAACACTACTTATTTCTCCTTTATCTATCTTTCTCAGCTTAGATGCATTTTTGGGACTACTCCCATGTACAATCTGGAATGGTGATTTACCAGTGCTCCTATTGAAAAAATTATCATATGCGAATTCTACCTATGGTAAAATCAAATCCCATCCTATTGGCTTCTCTCCAACCAAACATCTCAACAAATTTTCCAAACTCCTATTCACCACCTTTATCTATCCATCAGTCTATGGATGATGTGATGAACTGAACTTCAAATTCATCTTCAACTTCTTCCACAATGTACACCAGAAATATCCAACAAACTTAGTGTCTCTATATGAAACTATGGTCTTTGGAAAACCATGTAGTCTCACTACTTCTCTAAAAAATAATTCTACTATATGAACAGCATCATTAGTCTTCTTCCAGGGAATGAAATGTGCCATCTTCAAAAATATGTCAACTACTACAAAAATTGAATCATGTCCCCGATGTGTCCTTGGTAAACCAAGAACAAAGTCCATACTGATATCCTCCCAAGGCTTTTCTGGTACAGGTAATGGTTGATACAACCCTGTATTTTGCTTCACTCCTTTCTACATCTGACATACTCTGCAACTCTATATAAACTTCTTGACATCTTGCTGCAACTGTGGCCAATAATAATTTTTACTAACCAAAGCAAGGGTTTTATCTCAACCAAAATGTCTAGCCAATCCTCTGCTATGCTTCTCCTTGATTAGATTCTCCCTCATATAACTTCATGGAATGCACAACTAACTCCCTCTGAATAGCATATCATCCTGGATGATAAAATCTAGCCATTTTGTCTTATCTAGAGTAATAGGTTCTTTACAAGCTTTCCAAGCTTCACCAAAATTAAGATCCTTTAGATACAAATTCTTGAGTTCCTTGAAACCAACCACCTCAATCTGCATCTCTGTTAGCAATAGTTTCCTTCTGCTAAGGGCATCTACAATCCTATTAGACTTTCCACTTTTGTGTTTCAAAACAAATGTATAACACTGTAAAAACTCAACTCATTTCAAATGCCTTTGATTCAACTTTCCTTGACTACTCAAATATTGCAAAGTTTGATGATCAGTATACAAAGCAAACTCCTTAGGAAATAGATAGTGTCTCCACTTCTTCAATGCCTGAACTATAGCATAAAATTCATGATCATAAACATAATATTTTCTCTTGGCATCATTTAACTTCTCACTAAAATAAGCAACAGGTTTACCTTCTTGGCTCATAATACCTCTTATTGCAGTACCACTAGCATCACAGTCTACTTGAAACACCTTATTAAAATCTAGAAGTGCTAAAATAGGTTGTTCTATAGCTTTTTGTTTCAACAATTAAAAACTCTTTTCTGCCCTATTAGTCCACTTAAACTCTTTTCTATCCCCTCTCATTATTTCAGTCAAGGGACCAGAAATACTACTAAAATTTTTGATAAAATTTCTGTAAAAACTAGCTAGACCACGAAAAGATCTTACCTCGGTAGCACTCCTTGGAGTAGGCCATTAAAGGATAGCTTGTACCTTCTCTGGGTCCATTTTTAGACCTTCTGTTGAAACTACAAATCCCAAATACACTAACTCTTTCTTCAAAAAACTGCACTTCTTCAAATTAATCAACAATTTTCCATCTCTCAACTTCTCAAACACCATACGAATATGCATCATATGCTCTTCCAATGTCTTACTAAAGATTAAAATATCATCTAGGTACACAATAACAAACTTACCCAAAAATTCTTTTAGAACCTCATTCATGAGCCACATGAAAGTGCTCGGTGCATTGGTTAGCCCAAAAGGCATGACTAACCACTCATATACTCCTTCCTTAGTCTTGAAGGTAGTCTTCCATTCATCTCTTTCTCTGATCTGAATTTGGTGATATCCACTCTTCAAATCTATCTTTGAGAAATACACAGCTCCACTCAAATAATCCATAATATCATCCATTCATGGCAATGGAAACCTATACTTGATTGTGATCTTGTTTGTTGCTCTGAATTCTGTACACATCCTCCATTCTCCATTCTTCTTTGGTGCTAATACCGCTGGTACAGCACAGGGACTCAGACTCTCTCCAATCAACCCCTTCTGTAGTAACTCATGTACTTGCCTATTGAACTCTTCACTTTCTGCTAGTGTCATTCTGTGTGCTACCTTGTTTGGAAAAATGGCTCTGAGAATCCAATCCATCTGATGACTGATCTTCCTTACCGATGGTAATCTATTAGGTACATTATCAGATACAATATCCTGAAACTCATTCAACAAATCTGCAACCTCTACAAGTACATCATCTACTTCTTCTTTACCAGCTTTTGAAATTAGAGAAAAACACACATGCTCATGCCTCATACCATCTAGAAATTTTCTTTCATCAACAAATGTTATTCTTGCATTACCACATACCTTTTCTTTGGTCTCCTTCAATGGCTTTAGCTTATGTCACACTCCATCCTTTGTCAGGGAATAGGTATTCGCATGACCATCATGTACAACACATCTGTCAAACTACCATGATCTACCCAAAAACATATGACATGCATCCATAGATATGATATCATATAGTACCTCATCTTGGTACCCGCCGATCTTGAACTTTACCAGGCACTGTTTACTGACCATGACCTTGTGGTCATCTTGCACCCAGGCAATCAGATATAGATGTAGGTGTTTCTATCTCTTGAGCTTCAACTTTGTCACCATCTCTTCTAACACCAAATTGTCAGTGCTTCCACTATCTATAATCACATTACAACATTTACCCTCACACTTGCATCTAGTGTGAAATAGGCTCCTCCTTTGTTCAGGTTCATTCTCACCACTCAAGAGGACTCTTCTATTAATTAGTGTTTCTCCTCTTTTAGCATCTTTTGAATTTGATGATCTGGCATCTTCATCTACATGTGCAACCCTGGGCTTCTTCTCCATAGTGAAAATATGTTCCATAGAAGCCTCTTCTTCCTAAACCTTGTCCTCTTCCTCTTCCTCTTCCTCTTTGATCTCTATTATTCTGATCTTGGAAATAATTGGAATTGTTTCCTCTCTGATTTTGACTGCTACTCGCCTCATCCTTCTTTTTTGGATCTTCATCTCAGCCTCCATATGACCATTCATTAGATCATTCACCATGACCTCTTTCATTTTGTCTTCTCTCAAACTTCTTGTTCAGCTTTTCTTCCACTTTTAGGAAAAATTGGTATGCTTCTTCAATACTGTTCATTCAAACCAAATTCAGCTCCTCCTAAATGTTAGCCCTCAACCCATTAAGGTAACTAGCAACTTTCTCATTATCAACTTTTGTATGGCGTGTTCTGATGTGGATTCGATAGAAGTCGTCTGTGTACTCCTGAACAAATCATCTTGCTTCATTCAAACTTTGCATTTTCTTTAGTAGGTTAAGCTCATAATCAACAGGGATGAACTGTCACTTCAATTTATCCACTATCCGATCCCATCTTGTGATTTTTTCTTTCCCCCTTCTATTTCACTCCAATTGAATCTCTTGCCACCAGATCTTCGCATGACCTTTTAGTCTGGCCTTCACGAATTTGATCCTATTAGGATCTTCAATATCTTTATACTCAAAATATTCTTCACATTCATTGATCCAGTCAATCAATTCTTCTAGGTTAAGATTTCCTGAAAATGCAGGAACCTCAATCTAAGGTCTTTTTCCAATCTTGGAAATGGCTTGAAAAAGTCTTTCTTACTCCTTGTTCACAAATTTGACTTCTCCTTCTTGATATTTTTCTTCGGCTTCATCCTCGCTTTCATCTCTGACATTAAGATTCATTCCTCTGTGAATCTACTCTTCCAATGCTCGGACTTGTCTCTGGAGCACTCTAACTTCAGATGTTACAACACTAGCTCTTCCACCACGTTCCCTTCATGGAGGCATTTTCATGATGCATGTTAAAACCCTAACCACGGTCTTGGCACAAACTATGTTAGAGTCAGTGATCTATTTACACACTCAAGAACTCCTGCTCTGATACCACTTGATGAAGGGTTCTCCCTTTAATACCACAAACACATAACAAAAATAGAGAAACAACAACAACAATATGGGGGAACAGAAAATTGGCTTCTTATTATCTCCACAAATGTGGAATTACAAACTTTTAGAATTACAATATGCAAAGCCACATGTGCATTCCCTTACAATATTCTGCAGGACAAAGCCTCGAATCAATACCCAGATCTACTACCCAGAACTGCCCTAGACAACACTATGGGCCTTCTTTATATAGGCATTTTCCACCGGCCGAGAAGGTTCTAGAAATTTAGCCCTAAGGGCCAACCAAACTTAGAATTATTTTATTTTTCAATTTATTACATCAAATTTGGCTCAAAATAACTTTTTAAACCCGAACAAAAATTTTGAAGGAAAATTATTTTTGGCTATTTCAGGTGGCCCAACTTTTGGAGACCATAAGTCATCACTAGTTGACCTGATTGACTATTATAACCCCATTTCAAAAACACCACGAAGTGCTCTATAGGCTTGTCTTGCACAAGCAGCCATCACCCAAATTGTTGACCTCATCTAAGGCCTCTAAAGCCTTCAAAACTGAGTTCAAAGTTTCTGTACCCCGCTGCCAATACCGAAAATCTTTAATATTTTTAAAGCTAGACCTGATCTAGCCATGAAAATTTTCTGGTAGGCTGATGTGACTGAGATGAACCTCCACATGTAAAATCAAAACATTCTGAGATCGTAAGACCAACTTACTAAAAATAGCAAGTTTCCATAAATAGCAGCTCTGCACAAGATAGTCTTTATTGAATACAAAAAAAAAAATATTTTTGGGTGATGCAAGATTGGTCTTACACCTAGGATGCTGCTGCATCAGACACCTGTGGTAATTTGAGAAGTGACCCTATCATGACTCAGGTGTGTAGAGGAAAACCAAGATGGTTAACCTCCTCTGTTAGCCATGATGAATTTTCAACAGGTCATCCTTTTCATTTGACCAAATACTCTTCATATGTCATGTTCCTTGTGCTTCTGCAAACATGAGTATCTAGTATGTCTTCAATCTACTTAATATATGAACTGGTTTCTGGAATACTCCATTGTGCTACTGTAACCTCATCTTCAACACCTCCTTCATGATACTCTGTCAAATCTGAAATGTTAAACAATGGTGAAATATTCAGCTTAGTAGGCAATTCTACCTCATATGCATTTCATGAATCATGCTTCTTCAGTATCTTACATGCCCAAACTTCTTCATTTTCAACATGTTATATGTACCAATCGAAAATTGCTCTTTCCACAAATGAACCATGACTTCATCTCCAACCTAAAATTCCTTATGCCTCCTTTTCTCATCTACCTTAGCCTTATACTTTGCATTCATCTTGGTAATATGCTTCCTCACCTCCTCATGGATGTTCTTTAAATGTTCTACAAAATCCTTAGCTTCAACACTACTTATTTCTCCTTTATCTATCTTTCTCAACTCAGATGCATTTCCGGGACTACTCCCATGTACAATCTAGAATGGTGATTTACCAGTGCTGCTGTTGATAGAATTATTATATGTGAATTTTGCCTGTGGTAAAATCAAATCTTGTCTTGTTGGCTTATCTCCAACCAAACATCTCAGCAAATTTTCTAAACTCATATTCACCACCTCTGTCTATCCATCAGTCTATGGATGATGTAATGAACTGAACTTCAAATCCATCTTCAACTTCTTCCACAATGTACACCAGAAATATCCAATGAACTTAGTGTCTCTATCTCAAACTATGGTCTTTGGCAGACCATGTAGTCTCACTACTTCTCTAAAAACCAATTCTGCTATATGAATAGCATCATTAGTCTTCTTGCAGGGAATGAAATGTGCCATCTTCAAAAATCTATCAACTACTACAAGAATTGAATCATGTCCCCGATGTGTCCTTGGTAAACCAAGAACAAAGTCCATACTGATATCCTCCCAAGGCTTCTCTAGTATAGGTAATGGCTGATACAACCCTATATTCTGCTTCACTCCTTTCCCCATCTAACATACTCTGCAACTCTGTACAAACTTCTTGACATCTTGCTGCAACTGTGGCCAATAATAATTTTCACTAACCAAAGCAATAGTTTTATCTTGACCAAAATGTCCAGCCAATCCTCCGCTATGCTTCTCTTTGATGAGATTCTCCCTCATAGAACTTCATGGAATGCACAACTAACTCCCTCTGAATAGCATATCATCCTGGATGATAAAATCCAACCATTTTGTCCTGTCTAGAGTAATAGGTTCTTTACAAGCTTTCCAAGCTTCACCAAAATCAGGATCCTCTGGATACAAATTTTTGAGTTCCTTGAACCCAACCACCTCAATCTGCATCTCTATCAGCAATATTTTCCTTCTCCTAAGTGTATCTACAACCCTGTTAGACTTTCCACTTCTGTGTTTCAAAATAAATGTATAACTTTGCAAAAACTCAACCCATTTCAAATGCCTTTGATTCAACTTTCCTTGACTATTCAAATATTGCAAAGCTTGATGATCAGTATATAAAACAAACTCCTTAGGAAGCAGATAGTGTCTCCACTTCTTCAATGCCTGAACTATAGCATAAAATTCTTGATCATAAATAGAATATTTTCTCTTGGCATCATTTAGCTTCTCTCTAAAATAAGCAACAAGTTTACCTTCTTGAGTCATAACAGCTCCTATTGTAGTACCACTAGCATCATAGTCTACTTGAAACACCTTATTAAAATATGGAAGTGCTAAAATAGGTTGTTCTGTAACTTTTTGTTTCAACAATTGAAAAATCTTTTCTGCCTCATTAGTCCACTTAAACTCTTTTCTATCCCCTCTCATTGTTTCAGTCAAGCGACCACAAATAATGCTAAAATTTTTGATAGAATTTCTGTAAAAACTAGCTAGACCATGAAAAGATCTTACCTCGGTAGCACTCCTTGGAGTATGCCATTGAGGGATAGCCTATACCTTCTTTGGGTCTATTTTTAGACATTCTGTTGAAACTACAAATCCCAAATACACTAACTCTTTCTTCACAAAACTGCACTTCTTTAAATTAATCAACAATTTCTCATCTCTCAGCTTCTCAAACACCATACCAATATACATCATATGCTCTTCCAATGTCTTACTAAAGATCAAAATATCATCTAGGTACACAATAATAAACTTACTCAAAAATTCTTTCAGAACCTCGTTCATGAGTCGCATGAAAGTGCTAGGTGCATTGGTTAGCCCAAAAAGCATAACTAACCACTCATACAATCTTTCCTTAGTCTTGAAGGTAGTCCTCCATTCATCTCCTTCTCTGATTCAAATCTTGTGATATTCACTCTTCAAATCTATCTTTGAGAAATACAAAGCTCCAATCAAACAATCTATAATATCATCCATTCATGGTAATGGAAACCTATACTTGATTGTGATCTTGTTTATTGCTCTGGAATATGTACACATCCTCTATTCTCCATTCTTCTTTGGTGCTAATATCACTGGTATAGCATAGGGACCCAGACTCTCTCGAATCAACCACTTCATCAATAACTCATGTACTTGCCTATTGAACTCTTCACATTCTACTAGTGTCATTTTGTGTGTTGCCTTGTTTGGCAAAATGGCTCCTGGAATCAAATCCATCTGATGATTGATCTTCCTTACCGGTGGTAATCCATCAGGTACATTATCATATACAATATCTTGAAACTCATTCAACAAATTTGTAACCTCTACAGGTACATCATCTACTTCTTCTTTACCAGCTTTTGGAATTAAAGAAAAACACACATGCTCATGCCTCATATCATCTAGGAATTTTCTTCCATCAACAAATATTATTCTTGCATTACCACATACCTTTTCTTTGGTCTCCTTCAATGGCTTTAGCTTATGTCGCACTCCATCCTATGTCAGGGAATAGGTATTCGCATGACCACCATGTACAACACATCTTTCAAACTGCCACGGTCTACCCAACAACATATGACATGCATCCATAGATATGATATCACATAGTACCTCATCTTGGTACCCACCGATCTTGAACTTTACCAGGCACTGTTCACTGACCATGACCTTGTGGTCATCCTGCACCTAGGCAATTGGATATGGATGTGGGTGTTTCTGTCTTGTGAGCTTCAACTTTGTCACCATCTCTTCTAACACCAAATTGTCAGTGCTTCTGCTATTGATAATCACATTACAACATTTACCCTCACACTTACATCTAGTGCGAAATAGGCTCCTTCTTTGTTCAGGTTCATTCTAACCATTTAGCAGGAGTCTTCTATTAATCAACTTTCTCCTATTTTAGCATCTTCTAAATTTGATGATCTGGCATCTTCATCTACATGTGCAACTTTGGCCTAGCCTTCATTCCTCCTATCTATCCTTCCTTGGCATTGAAGACATTCAAATGCCCTATGACCTTCTTCTCCACAGTGAAAACATGTTCCACAGAAGTCTCCTCTTCCTAAACCTTGTCCTCTTCCTCTTCCTCTCTAATCTCTATTATTCTAATCTTGAAAATGATTGGAATTTTTTCCTCTTTGATTTTGATTGCTACTGGCCTCATCCTTCTTTTTTAGATCTTCATTTCAGCCTCCATATGACCATCCAACAGATCATCCACCATGACCTCTTCCATTTTGTCTACTCTCAAACTTCTTGTTTAGCTTTTCCTCCACTATAAGGGCAAATTGGTATGCCTCTTCAATACTATTCATTCGAACCAAATTCAGCTCCTCTTGAATGCTGGGCCTCAACCCATTAAGGTAATGAGAAACTTTCTCCTTATCAGCTTTTGCATGGCCTATTCTGATGAGGATTTGATAGAAATACTCTGTATACTCCTGAACAGATCATTCTGCTTGCTTCAAACTTTGCATTTTCTTCAGTAAGTCAAGCTCATAATCAATAGGGATGAATTGTCACTTCAATTTATCCACCATCCGATCCCATCTTGTGATTTTATCTTTCCCTCTTCTATTTCACTCCAATTGAATCTCTTGCCACCAGATCTTTGCATGACCTTTCAGTCTGGCCTTCACAAATTTGACCCTATCAGGATCCTCAATATCTTCATACTCAAAATATTCTTCACATTCATTGATCTAGTCGATCAATTCTTTCGGGTCAAGATTTCTTGAAAATGTAGGAACCTCAATCTTAGGTCTTTTTCTGATCTTGGAAATGGCTCAAAAAAGTCTTTTTTCCTCCTGGTTCACAACTTTAACTTCTCCTTCTTGATCTTCTTCTTCAGCTTCATCCTCGCTTTTGTCTCTGACATTAAGATTTAATCTTCTGTGAATCTCCTCTTGCAATGCTCGCACTTGTCTCTAGAGTGCTCTAACCTCAAGTGTTACAACACCAGCTCTTCCACCATGTTCCCTTCATGGATGCATTTTCATGATGCGTGTTGAAACCCTAACCATAGTCATGGTGAAAACTACCTCATAGTTGGTGATCTATTTACACACTCAAGAACTCCTGCTCTGATACCACTTGATGAAGGGTGCTCCCCTTAATACCACAAACACATAACAAAAATAGAGAAACAACAACAACAATATGCAAGAATAGAAAATTGGCTTCTTATTATCTCCAAAAATGTGGAATTAAAAACTTTTAAAATTATAATATGCAAAGCCACATGGGCATTCCCTTACAATATTCTGTAGGACAAAGCCTCGAATCAATACCTAGATGTACTACCCAAAATTGCCCTAGACAACACTACGGGCCTTCTTTATATAGGCATTTTCCACCGCCTGAGAAGGTTCCAAAAATTTGACCCTAAGGGCCGACCAAACTTAGAATTATTTTATTTTTCAATTTATTACATCAAAGTTGGCTCAAAATATCTTTTGAAACCCAAACAAAAATTTTGAAAGAAAATTATTTTTTGCCATTTCAGGTGGCCCGACTTCCGGAGACCATAAGTCATCACCAGTTGACCTGATTCACTATTATAACCTCATTTGAAAAATGCCATGAAGTGCTCTAAAGGCTTGACCCACACAAGCACCCGTCATCCAAATTTTTGATGTCATACGGGGCCTCCAAAGCCTTCAAAACTGAGTTCAAAGTTTCTGTACCTTGCTGCTAATATCGAAAATCTTCAATATCTTCAAAATTAGACCTGATCTAACCATGAAACTTTTTTGGTAGGCTGATGTGACTAAGATGAACCTCCACATGTAAAATCAAAACATTTCAAGATCGTAAGACCAACTTACTAAAAATAGCAAGTTTGCATAAATAGCAGCTCTGCACAAGATAGCCCTTATTGAATATAAAAATAAAAATATTTTTGGGTGATGCAAGATTGCTCTTACACCCAGGATGCTCCTGCATCAGACACTCAGGGTAATTTGAGAAGTGACCCCATCATGACTTAGGTGTAGAGAGGAAAACCAAGGTAGTTATCCTCCTCCTTTGTTAGCCATGATGAATCTTCAATAGGTTGTCCTTTTCATTTGACCAAATACTCTTCATATGTCCTGTTCCTTGTGCTTCTGCCAACATGACTATCTAGTATGTCTTCAATCTCTTTAATATCTGAACTAGTTACTGGAATACTCCATTGTGCTGCTGTAACTTCATCTTCAACACCTCCTTCATGATACTCTGTCAAATCTGAAATGTTAAACACTGGTGAAATATTTAGCTCAGTAGGAAATTCTACCTTATATGCATTTCTTGAATCATGCTTCTTCAGTATCTTACATGACCCAAACTTTTTCATTTTCAACTTGTTATATGTACCAACCGAAAATCGCTCTTTCTACAAATGAACCATGATTTCATCTCCAACCTGAAGTTCCTTATGCCTCCTTTTCTCATCTGCCTTAGCCTTATACTGTGCATTCATCTTGGTAATATGCTTCCTCACCTCCTCATGGATATTTTTCAAATGTTCTACAAAATCCTCAGCTTCAGCACTACTTATTTCTCCTTTATCTATCTTTCTCAACTCAGATGCATTTCTGGAACTACTCCCATGTACAATCTAGAATGGTGATTTACCAGTGCTCCTATTGATAAAATTATTATATGTGAATTTTGCCTATGGTAAAATCAAATCTCATCCTGTTGGCTTATCTCCAACCAAACATCTCAGCAAATTTTTCAAACTCGTATTTACCACCTATGTCTATCCATCAGTTTGTAGATGATGTGATGAACTAAACTTCAAATCCATCTTCAACTTCTTCCACAATGTATGCCATAAATATCCAATGAACTTAGTGTCTCTATCTTAAACTATGGTCTTTGGCAAACCATGTAGTCTCACTACTTCTCTAAAAAATAATTTTTCTATATGAACAACATCATTAGTCTTCTTGTAGGGAATGAAATGTGTCATCTTCAAAAATTTGTCAACTACTACAAAAATTGAATCATGTCCCCGCTGTGTCCTTGGTAAACCAAGAACAAAGTCCATACTGATATCCTCCCAAGGCTTCTTTGGTACAATTAATGGCTGATACAACCCTGTATTCTGCTTCACTCCTTTTCCCATCTGACATAATCTACAACTCTGTACAAGATTCTTGACATCTTGCTGCAATTGTGGCCAATAATAATTTTCACTAACCAAAGCAAGGGTTTTATCTCGACCAAAATGTCCAACCAATCCTCCGCTATGCTTCTCCTTGATGAAATTCTCCCTCATAAAACTTCATGGAATGCACAACTGACTCCCTCTGAATAGCATATCATCTTGGATGATAAAATCTAGCCATTTTGTCCTGTCTAGAGTAATAGGTTCTTTACAAGCTTTCCAAGCTTCACCAAAATCAAGATCCTCTGGATACAAATTCTTGAGTTCCTTGAACCCAACCACCTCAATCTACGTCTCTATCAACAATAGTTGCCTTCTGCTAAGTGCATCTGCAACCCTGTTAGACTTTCCACTTCTGTGTTTCAAAACAAATGTATAACTTTGCAAAAACTCAACCCATTTCAAATGCCTTTGATTCAATTTTCTTTGACTATTCAAATATTGCAAAGCTTGATGATCAGTATACAAAACAAACTCCTTGGGAAGCAGATAGTGTCTCCACTTCTTCAATGAATGAACTATTGCATAAAATTCTCGATCATAAATAGAATATTTTCTCTTGGCATCATTTTACTTCTCACTGAAATAAGCAACAGGTTTACCTTCTTGGCTCATAATAGCTCCTATTGCAGTACAACTAGCATCATAGTCTACTTGAAACAGCTTATTAAAATCTAGAAGTGCTAAAATAGGTTGTTCTGTAACTTTTTGTTTCAACAATTGAAAACTCTTTTCTGCCCCATTAGTCCACTTAAACTCTTTTCTATCCCCTCTCATTGTTTCAGTCAAGGGACCAAAAATACTACTAAAATTTTTGATAAATTTTCTTTAAAAACTAGCTAGACCATGAAAAGATCTTACCTCGGTAGCACTCCTTGGAGTAGGCCATTAAAAGATAGCTTGTACCTTCTTTGAGTCCATTTTTAGACCTTCTATTGAAACCACAAATCCCAAATACACTAACTCTTTCTTCAGAAAATTGTACTTCTTCAAATTAATCAATAATTTCTCATCTCTCAGCTTCTCAAACATCATATGAATATGCATCATATGCTCTTCCAATGTCTTACTAAAGATCAAAATATCATCTAGGTACACAATGACAAACTTACCTAAAAATTCTTTTAGAACCTCATTCATGAGCCGCATGAAAGTGCTTGATGCATTGGTTAGCACAAAAGGCATGACTAACCACTCATACAGTCCTTCCTTAGTCTTGAAGGTAGTCTTCCATTCATCTCCTTCTCTGATCTGAATCTACTGATATCCACTCTTCAGATCTATTTTTGAGAAATACACTCCTCCACTCAAACAATCCATAATATCATCCATTCATGGCAATGGAAACCTATATTTGATTGTGATCTTGTTTATTGCTCTGAAATCTATACACATCCTCCATTCTCCATTCTTCTTCGATGCTAATACCACTAGTACAAGACAGGGACTCAGACTCTCTCAAATCAATTCCTTCTTCAATAACTCATGTACTTGCCTATTCAACTCTTCACTTTCTACTTGTGTCATTCTATGTACTGCCTTGTTTGGAAAATTGGCTCCTGGAATCAAATCCATTTGATGACTGATCTTCTTTACCGGTGGTAATCCATCAGGTACATTATCAGATACAATATCTTGAAAGTCATTCAACAAATCTGCAACCTCTACAGGTATGTCATCTACTTCTTTACCAGCTTTTGGAATTAAAGAAAAACACACATGCTCATGCCTCATACCATATAGGAATTTTCTTCCATCAACAAATGTTATTCTTGCATTACTACATACCTTTTCTTCGGTCTTCTTCAATGGCTTTAGCTTATGTCGCACTCCATCCTTTGTCAGGAAATAGGTATTCACATGACCATCATGTACAACACATCTGTCAAACTACCACGGTCTACCCAACAACATATAATATGCATCCATAGATATGATATCACATAGTACCTCATCTTGGTACCCATCAATCTTGAACTTTACCAGGCACTATTCATTGACCATGACCTTGTGGTCATCCTGCACCCAAGCAATCCGATATGGATGTGGGTGTTTTTGTCTCTTGAGCTTCAACTTTGTCACCATCTCTTCTGACACCAAATTTTTAGTGCTTCCACTATCGATAATCACATCACAACATTTATCCTCACACTTGCATCTAGTGCGAAACAGGCTCCTCCTTTGTTCAGGTTCATTCTCACCACTCAGCAGGACTCTTCTATTAATCAGTGTTTCTCCTCTTTCAGCATCTTTTGAATTTGATGATCTGGCATCTTCATCTACATGTGCAACTCTGGCCTAGCCTTTATTCCTCCTATCTATCCTTCCTTGGCATTGAGGACATTGAAATTCCCTATGACCTCTTTCTCCATAGTGAAAACATGTTCCACGGAAACCTCCTCTTCCTGAACTTTGTCCTCTTCCTCTTCCTCTCTGATCTCTATTATTATGGTCTTGGAAATGATTGAAATTATTTCCTCTCTGATTTTCACTGCTACTTGCCTCATCCTTCTTTTTCAAATCTTCATTTCAGGCTACATATGACTGTCCACTAGATCATCTACCATGACCTCTTCCATTTTGTCTGCTCTTAAACTTCTTGTTTAGCTTTTCCTCCACTTTTAGGGCAAACTGGTATGCCTCTTCAATACTGTTCATTCAAACCAAATTCAGCTCCTCCTGAATGCTGGGCCTCAACCCATTAAGGTAACGAGCAACTTTCTCCTTATCAGCTTTCACTTGGCCTATTCTGATGAGGATTCAATAGAACTCCTCTGTATACTCTTGAACAGATCATCTCGCTTGCTTTAAACTTTGCATTTTTTTTGTAGGTCAAGCTCATAATCAATAGGGATGAACTGTCACTTCAATTTATCCACCATCTGATCTCATCTTGTGATTTTATCTTTCCCTCTTCTATTTCACTCCAATTGAATCTCTTGCCACCAGATCTTCACATGAGCTTTCAGTCTAGCCTTCATGAATTTGACCCTATCAGGATTGTCAATATCTTCATACTCAAAATATTCTTCACATTCATTGATCTAGTCGATCAATTCTTCTAGGTTAAGATTTTCTGAAAATGCAGGAACCTCAATCTTAGGTCTTTTTTCAATCTTGGAAATGGCTTGAAAAAGTCTTTCTTCCTCTTGGTTCACAACTTCAACTTCTCCTTCTTGATCTTCTTCTTTAGCTTCATCCTTGCTTTCGTCTCTAACATTAAGATTCATTCCTCTATGAATCTCCTCTTGCAATGCTCACACTTATTTCTGGAGCACTCTAACCTCAAGTGTTACAACACCAGCTCTTCTACCACATTCCCTTCATGGAGACATTTTCATAATGTGTGTTGAAACCCTAACCATAATCTTGGTGCAAACTTTCTCATAGTCAGTGATCTATTTACACACTCAAGAACTCCTACTCTGATACCACTTGATGAAGGGTGCTCCCCTTAATACCACAAATACATAACAAAAATAGAGAAACAACAACAACAATATGCAAGAACAAAAAATTGGCTTCTTATTATCTCCACAAATGTGGAATTACAAACTTTCATAATTACAATATGCAAAGCCACATGGGCATTCCCTTATAATATTTTGTAGGACAAAGCCTCGAATCAATACCCAGATCTACTACCTAGAACTGCCCTAGACAACACTACGAGCCTTTTTTATATAGGCATTTTCCACCGCCCGAGAAGGTTCCATAAATTTAGCCCTAAGGGCTGACCAAACTTAGAATTATTTTATTTTTCAATTTATTACATCAAAGTCGACTCAAAATAACTTTTGAAACCCGAATAGAAATTTTGGAGGAAAATTATTTTCTGCCATTTCAGGTGGCCCAACTTCCGGAGACCATAAGTCATCACCAGTTGACCTGATTGACTATTATAACCCCATTTCAGAAATGCCATGAAGTGCTCTATAAGCTTGACCCATGCAAGTGCCCATCACCCAAATGTTTGACCTCATCTGAGGCCTCTAAAGCCTTCAAAACCGAGTTCAAAGTTTCCTTACCCTGCTGCCAATACCGAAAATCTTCAATATCTTCAAAACTAGACTTGATCTAGCCATGAAACTTTACTGGTAGGCTGATGTGACTGAGATGAACCTCCACATGTAAAATCAGAACATTTCAAGATCGTAAGGCCAACTTACTAAAAATAGCATGTTTCCATAAATAGCAGCTCTGCACAAGATAACCCTTATTGAATACAAAAATAGAAATATTTTTGGGTGATGCAAGATTGCTCTTACACCCAGGATGCTCCTGCATTAGTTCTTGATCTACAACATGTTGAGATTGAGCTCTTTGAGAACCATGGTTTGTCCCTACTTGAGACATGGTAGGTTTTCTCCCTAGGATAGATCAAGGAGGAGTTTGTTGATTACCTCCATGAGTTGATGGAGGGGATATGTATTCGATTATTAATCAAAAGTTGTTAAGACCATCATCTTCATAAAGACCATAATTGTAGAGTTGCTCAAGAGTTGGACCTTTGATAGTGGTTATGGGTAAGGTATGGGATGCTTCTCTGAATTTCTTGTGAGAGGAAGCTCTAGTTTTCAACATTAACCTTGGGTGAAAGAAAAGAATATGATGAAGACAACTGAAGAAAGATTTGATTCAAAAAGATCAAATGATGCAACCTTGTCAAGGTTTGATTGATTGAAGCTTGGATTAGATGTAAATGAAATAAACTATGCCCTGGATGTATGGGTAGATGCCCAAAAGATAGCGGACACAAGTTCACAACACTTAGCCATTTTGAAGATGGATTGAAGATTGATAGTTATGACAAGATTTTGACACAAGATGAAAAGGACACAGATTGATTAAATAGAAGATTAAATCAGATTCAAAAGGCCACTTTAGGAAAATGATTAGATTCTTAGTAGTTGTTTCTCTATTCTTGACACAGTGATTTTCTTGACAGATTCTAGAAATAGGCCGGAAAAGCTGGGTCTTTGACAGTTCTGACAACTTTCTGGCAATTTTTCAAAATTTCTCAATCAACTTTCTGCAGGTTCGTATGACAGTGGGTAGGCTGTGAAATGACAATTGAAAAACTCATACGACAGTTGCAAAACTCGTATGACAGTTGATAGCAGGGTTTTTGACTTTTTGAATTGACTGGCAGCAAGACTCGTACGATAATATACTAGCAACCATACGATAATCTGGGGGCAATGAAATAAAACTTTCCAAAATTCGTACAACTTTCTGACTTTACAAGATGAATTTTGACTCCAAAAAGGTGTTTGACATCAGATTTTGCAATTTTTTTAGTTTTTCAGTTTCAAATTGTTCACAAAATTATCTGTCTAGATTTGAAGATAGTACCAGATTGATTCGTTCTTAGTAACCAGATAGATAAATAGGCACGCAAAATAGCAAGCAAGTGATTTCAAGCATGTCTAAAAATAATGAACATGGGACAAAGAAACCCTATGCATGAACATCCAAGTGACTGAATGTGCTAATCCCTAGGAGTAATAATAGTGTATGTTCCATAAAGTTTTGCAATAATGCACATATTCCTAGAAAATAAAAATTTGGGCTCACTAGGGTTTGTAGTAATGGTCTGACTCTATAAATTTTGTGATCTCAAGAGGGCGATCTCCATTCCAAGTGCACCAGGGTTTTGACACAGTCTAAGAATTTAATGAATCAGGAGCTACTAGGGAGATCTAATAGCCCAACAAGAGACCACACCTATGAAGATTTCCTCCACAAGGACATTTATATAGTGGCTACTGCTACCATGACAAAAATGGCTATTACCGCTTGAGGTTCCATCAACGTGGTTGACCCAATTAAGGGAATGTCTGCTATGGTTAACCCTCTCTAAAGGTGACTCACAAAAGATACCACATGGAGACTAGTTCCAAATTCAAGGATCTGAGTTTTTGGTACTACGCAAAAAAGGAGTAGAGCATAGTCCTCTAGCCTTTTCACTTTTAACCCAAACAAAGAAGACAAATTAATCCAACATGCTAAGACCAAGATTATCTCACAAAGATCTATGATGTCAATCACTTATGATCTATCAACCTCTCCAGAGAGAGAATGTATCAATTAGAAGCTGAAGACACACAAATCTAGTAGAATGTGAGATGCTCTTAGTAACCTCCCTACCTACAAGGGTTCCTTCGTTGGAAACCCACTCTCTCAAGAACTATGAATAGTGTTCATAGGCCCTATTTATTGTGTAACAAAGATGCTGAAAAGCAAATCTATGTTCATTTTTATAGCCCAAAATGAAATCTGTGATATGAAAGCAATAAAGGTCACACAAGCTTGACATGCAAGAGTTCTTTTTAATCCAAATCAAAATGTTATCAGCTAAGAAGATTACCTGAATTCCTCGTAACATGCTTAGTAGATTCTTACCTATTTTCAATAATTCTCACACTTTTTCCCAATCAAAATCAATAGAAATCAATCAAAAACAACAAATTTCAATTGTTAATGTTAGCTGTCAGTCCAAATCAAGGAAACAAATCTAGAAAACTGCTTGAAAAAGTGAAACAACAATTGAAACCTAGCACTGAAACTTGTACAACAGTGGGTCACCTACCAGACAACAATCCAGAAACTTGTACGATAATGGGTATCAGATCATATGACAAAAGAGCTTCCAAATGACCCTGTATTTTTGATGGTATGATCCTCAATCAAATCAACTATCGTACAATAGTGGGTATCTCTTGATACAAGTTTCTGACAAAATTCGTACGAAAATTGTATGGACATAAATTAAAAATTGCAGCTTGGAATAGAAAATTACAAGAAGATGATAGAAATTGATAGAAATTGGATGGAAACCCATTTCAGGGCCCCACGGTGGGTGCCAAAAATGTGTGTGTGAATTTTGTACCTAGCTGTAGACACAACACTTCAATAAAATATTAGAGGTTAGCAAAAATCAAAATGGTGCAGTGAAATGGAAACTAATCTAACCCGATGATTTACTACTTTCTAGTAGGTGCGAGTATGTATTCTTAGATTGGATCGAGATCAGTGACCTTGACGACACCTAAATGAAGGATTTGAATGCAGAATCTAGATATGAGATGAATACAAATTTAATCTTTTTTTTTTGGATTTTCTATGCAATAAGATGAGATAAATTGATATGAATCTATTCTATATGAAAAACTGATATGACATACAAGTAATCTAACAATGATATGCTAAATGATATGAATGCTAAAAAAATAATGAAAATCTCACAACAGCTTGGGTTCGCAAAGATGGATTCTTAGATCACCAATTTGGCAGCGTGAGGATGCAATTCGTGGATGGATCCAAAATGAGGAGCTAAGGCCTTAATTTATAGAAATCCAAGACTTTGGAGGTGCATGGAAAAAGCCATAAATCACTCTTGATAAACTCAGGTTGACTTTTGATTTATCAAGAATTAAGAGATAAATTAACTCACAAAAATCATGCAAATCAACTTTTTGATTTAAATCAGAAGTTGAGATCAGCTTTCAACTCAAAAGAGAGTTGAGTTTATTTTTAAAATAACTTGAATTGATTTTCTGATTTAAAGTTTAACTATTTTTTGGATGTGCATAATTAATATGAATTAATTAAATAAATAAAGTGATTTATCCTCAACTTTAATTGATTTTAAAAATATAACAATTGATTTATGGGTTAATCAATTATTAAATCAAACTTTTATTCAAAAACTATATTATTAAATTTGACAATTGACATTAATTAATTAAATAAGAATTTAATCAATTAGTCATAGGATATTTGATTTATTGTCAAAATGAAATAATACAATTTAGGAATAAATATAATTAAATCTAATTAAATAATTAAGTGGTAGTATTAAATCTAATTAATTAAATATTCAAAAATATTCAATTAATCAAACTTTAGGATAAATAGGATTTATTGCCAAATAATCATTAAATTATAGATAATTAAGATAAATAGGAATAAGGAATATTCCACGATGCAGAATTTAGGATAATCCATTAGGATTCAATGATGTTCAGATGTGCCTTAGGTTAGGACTTTGATGTTGATTTCATTCGAATTGTCGATGTAGGAGGTTAATGAACTTATAGCCCATTTTTGGGGTATTATAGGTGGTACAAGAATGGGTGAGTTAGCAAGGTACTCTTTAAATTTTTCAAAGCTTCTCTGATAGATCATATCCCATTTAAAACTCATATCCTTGTGCAATAGGTGTGTGAATGGTTGGCAGTTGTCTGCCAGCTATGAGATGAATTTTCAGACTGACTATAATGTGCCCTATAGAATCCTTAACTACTTGAGTGTTTGGGGAGGAGGCATTTCTGTTATGGATTTCTCCTTCTTGGGATCAATCTTGATGCCTCACCATGACACGATGAACCCCAATAGATTGCTTGATGTGATACTGAAGACACAAGTCTTTGGATTTAGCTTTAAGCCATAGTGATGTAAGCGGTTGAACAAACACTCAAGGATGTCCAGGTGTTCCAACTATGTTCTTGACTTGGTGAGGATGTCATCTACATAGTCTTCAAGAATGTTATGGATCATATCATGGAAGATTTTGGTCATTGATGTTTGATACATAGCTCCCGCATTCCTTAACCAAAATAAAATCATTTTGTAACAAAAGGTGCCCCATGGCATCATGAATGCTATCTTATATTGATCTTATTCTACAATACAGATTTTATTGTATCTTGAAAAACTATCCATCAGGGATAGCATCTCATGTCTTTCTATAAAATCGATGATCATGTCAATGTTTAGAAATGGGAAGTCATCCTTTTGGCATGCTTTGTTTAGATCTCACAAATCTGTACAAATCTTGATCTCTCCTGACACCTTAGTGACTAGTACCATATTGGATATCCATTCAAAATAATTAATGGCATGAATGATCTTTTCCCTTAGGAGCTTCTCAAGATTTGCCTTTACCAAGAGGGATACCTTTGGATGCATCTTACTAAGCTTTTTTTT
This sequence comes from Chamaecyparis obtusa, assembly GCA_027943335.1. Classification (NCBI taxonomy): domain Eukaryota; kingdom Viridiplantae; phylum Streptophyta; class Pinopsida; order Cupressales; family Cupressaceae; genus Chamaecyparis; species Chamaecyparis obtusa. The sequence continues at coordinate 948,018 of BSBK01004454.1, forward strand.
ATTGGTTTTACATTTAGATCCATGATGAGATGGTGAATGATTAGATATGGATCTAGTCTAGGAATGTGATCATATGACCATGAAAAGTTGATGGTTGCCTCCCAAAGAACTGCAGTGAAAGCTAGCTCTTTAGCCTCAGATAAGGATGCTACAATATATGTGATGCGTGGACATTCTTTTGTTCCTAGATTGACAGGCTTGCTATCTTTGATGAGGATGGAGGACTACTCTAGTCTGTAGTCCTAGATCAGGGGAAGAGGAAAGTCTTTATCTTCTAGTGCCTTAGAGAGGTTTTCATCAGAAGATACACCCTTTGTTTTTACTATTTTGGAGTTAGAATGCACCCTAGAGGGATTTTCACAAAAGGAATCTTTATTTTCTTTTTTATTTTCAATTTTTCAGCTGAATACTTCCTCTTCCCCAAAGTATCCCTTGGAGTTGAGCTGATAGATGCACGTTGATTCTTCACCCCAGTCTAATTGTTAATATGAGGCTCCCATGAATCTTAGGAGTGCTTCATCACTTTGGAACTCAAGAATATGTGCCATGCTTAGTTGGTCCTAGTCTATGAGTTCAATGTGGATGAGGGGGAGGTCAATTAGGTTGATGACAAGTTGGCAGAGGATATAATTTCCTAGGAAAGTTTTGTATTCGAAGATATCGTTGTAGGATTTTTTTCTTCCTCTTTTGGGATGTCTTCAATTTTGATGAGTTCATCTTGGATATTCAAAAGGGTCATGTTAGGTGAATTAGTGCGCCCAGTCATAGTATTGGGCCCTTGTATGTGTAGGCGAGGGGTATTAAAACTGAGGCCTCAATGTGGTGAATTTTGTGAGGCTTCCATGGGGTCCTTTGTTCCAGCTTCTATGGGTCCGAGGCTGCCACCTTGATAGTTCCATTTTTTAGTGGCCCATTTGTGGGATATGGGGTACTTTTCCTTGAAGTACCCAAGAAGCTCACTTTCAGGAGGTGGGGGGTCCTTGTATAGCCATCTATTAATATTGGGATCCATCTCTTAGCTATTCAGAATTTCATGGGAGATGAATGTAGATGGTCCCATTTTCTTGACCTCGAGGTCCTCTTGAGGGGGTTTAGTTTGATGACACGGGTGTCCCTGAGTGTGCAGATCTAGGGGAAGGGCCCCTACAACAAAAGAATTTTCTAGGTTGTATTCGCAGCAGCCCCTATTGGTTATCTTGACACTGGAAAGGGTGGAGGCTAGGATGGTCTCTGGATTGCAATGGGATCGGGATTAACTAGCAATAGAAGTGCCAATATCGATGCCAGGATAATGAGTGTAATGAGGGAAGGAAGCTTCCAATGCTCGATAGTATGAAAAGGGTTGGGGATCAACATGGATGGTGATTTCACTACCTTGATGTGGGAATTAGATGCACTGATGATAAGTGGAGGGAATGGATTTGATGTAATGGATCCAAGGGTGGCCGAGGAGAATGTTGTACAGAAGGTCAAGATCAACAACATGTCACATGATCTCTTGAGCTATTGGGCCTATCTTGATGGATAGAAAAATGGTACCTTTTGAGGTACACTCTAAGTTTTCATAGGCCTTTATGGTGATGACATCGTGAGAAATGTCAGACTCTATATACCCTACCCGTTGGATGAACTTTAGTGTACACAGGTTCAGGGCCAAACCATTATTTGGCTCAATAGATGGCATGTTTGAGGGTTTGAAGGAGAGTGTGGAGGATGTGGATGATTGCCTCATGAGGTTTTTAAAATGGATGGTGTTGATATTTGTAGGGACACGTGCCTCTTGGAGGGAATTATTAAGGATCTCCTGATGAAGGAGTGAAGTGCGAAGGAGATCAAGGATGTAAATTTGGGCAGGTGTATTCCAAAGGTGTTCCAAGAGGTTATACTGTGCATTGGGGAAGGTCGTAGGATTAGCACCGACAATAGCTATTCAGCCTCTATGAGTGGTAACTACACATTGAATATCAACACCCTTGACATGAGTCACATTCACACTAGGTTCAACCAGGGAGATGCAACCAAAAAACTTGTCATAGTTAATGTAGGTTGTGGTGTAGTCTTTCCTGTCAAAATTATCTCCATGTTTTCCCTTGCCTTGATTTTGAGGTAGTGGATTAGCATTGGTTTGGTTCTTTCCTTTGTTGTGTTGAGGAAACACATTTTGGTAGATCTGTAGGTTAGCGTTAGGTGATGCTTGGGTAGGTGCATCAACTATAATTTCCTTTTTGTCGATAAGGTCTTGGACATAGTGCTTGAGCTTCATGCCCTTCATGGTGGTGTGTCCCTTGAAATGGTAATAGTCACAATACTAATTGTCCATATACTAGGATAGCTTGGGGGTTGACTTATCAAATGGTTGGGTCTGATGGTATACAATCAAATTGGCATTGGCCATACGATGAAAAATGGTGTCCAAAGGTTCCCCGAGAGGAGAGAATGTGCGCTTTTGATTGTTCCGGATGCATGACTTGTTTTGACCCTGGGTTACTGATATGACATTGGTTTGGTTGGTTTGAGGCTAGCAAGGTGTTTGTTGGTAGGTGGGATATTTTTTCTAACATGTTGGTATAGGGGGATTAGGACCGTCCATGACAACTTGTACATACTTGGTGTCAGTGGCTCCATCTATGACAACATTCTTATTTTTGTTCCAATAACAAGGTTGATTGTTACTGGGTCTGTCCTACAAACTCTCTTTGTGATGTTTGATGACACCATCATCCAAAATACCTCATTTGATGTCCATTACCTTCTCCTTTATGTCCTAATAGGTTTGTATGCAATTCATCCTCATGAAGTGGGATAACTTTGGGTGTAGATTATCGATGAATGTCTTGGTGAGGTGATTTTCTGGTGGTTGGTATGACAACCTCATGGTGAGGTTATGCCATCTCATTGGATACCGTTATGCATTTAATATGTTTAACCACTACATTATCAATATTGTTGTCATTCATGTTTTTTCATTGATGTCAACATATGTTTCTATGAAGAAAATAGATTGGTTATTACAATGTATGAATTTCGTACAGATGATCCAAAATGTGCAAACACATATAAGTATATAGTAGGTGTTGTGAAATTATATCTTAGATCACATGATGTAATAAAAACATTGGTTGAGTTATAGAAGATTTGGTGAAGATTGGTTCATGGATTATGACAATGGATGTTGATAGAGTAAGTCTCTGAGTTTTGAGTATATCTTACAAGCGATGTCGATCCAGTGTATGCAAGCTTAAGGGATGTCAGATAGCACACTAAGGAATGTTCATTGATCTTTAGCAAGTCATGGGATGCATGATGACATTAGTTATGGTGTATGTTTTGGAGGAGACCTGTTTGGGGCTGAATTTGGATTTGTAGTGTTTATTGTTGATTACGAGCATGAATTATAGATATTGGATCATAATTATTGAATTTTAATTATTGTATACTTGTTTTAGATACTGTTTGTATCTTAGAAAGAGGTTATATGATTATTTGTATAATAGGAAATCCTAACTGGTCAGCCTGATCATTTATTTGTAATAGGGTATATATGTAAGATCTTTTATTTTGAAAAGATATAGAGCATGGATGGAATGTGAAAGTGGATTGTGGAAGTTGCTAGCTTGTATCTGCTAGATGTAGAGAATAGATTAACATATACTTCATCAGACCTGATCAAGAAAAGATAGTTGCTATTAGATAGTTCACAAGGATTGTGTATTTCTCTTATATACACTTGTGTTGTGAACAGTGAGTTATGAAGGGGGTCATAACCTTCTTTGGGTAGTGAGCCTAGACAGTGAGCCTACTCTTTTCTTTGACTCCTAATAGGGTCTACCCTCTAATAAGGACTATGTACTATAATGTTTTAATAATCTCCTAGCAGGGCTCGATCTTTTAACATGGATACTATAATCTCATTAAATCATTAGTGGGTGTTAATTCCTGCTGGGGTTTTACCTTTAACAAGGTTTCCTCGAAAACAAATATTGTGTTATTGTGTTGGCATTCATTGTGTTCATTTAATTTGGTATTACTGCTATTCAAAGTTTAAAGTTTAATAATTTGTTATACAACTGATTCACCCCCCTCTTACTTGTATTGGTGGATTGTTATTCCCAACACATCTTTTTAGGTAGTCAGCCAGAATCTCACCTCCATTTTGTTTAGAATTTCACAAATCTAGCAAGGAGAGCTCATTCTCAATGTTGTGTGCATACTATGCCTTGAATTTTTCTAAAATCTTGACAAACGTGGTGATCAAGATTTATGGTATTTTTTAGAACCACTCAATTGGCAGTCCCACCCAAAATCTTGGGGAAGAGGTGCATTAAAAAGTTATAATTGTAGGATACCTCTTGACAAGCCATATTGAACTCTTTGACATGGCTAACATGATCTCCCTTCCCTTGATATTTTATCAAATTTGGCAGTTTCAAAGTGTTTGGGGAAGGGGATTACTGTAATAGACCTATTGAAAGAGTATGGACACACCTCTTCGAAATTGAATGTCTTTCTCTCATTTCTAAATTTGAGTTCTTTGGGAGCATTCTTCATTTATTCCCACTCTGAGTTGATGGGTACTAGAGTGGTTACTCCCATTAGGAAGGGATTTGACAGTGTATGAAAATACAAAGGAATCTGTAGAGGGTACTGTGGGACTAGATAGGGGGATTATCCTGCCACATAGGTGGTTTGGAATAGGTTTTGAAGAGATTGTTGGGCGATATATTACTATTGGAATGTTGATGTGTGCTATTGTGTGGGGTATGGTGTTTCTTGTTGCTGGGGAATGGGAGGATTTGGCTGCTACATAGAAAAATATGGCTATTGTGGAGGAGGTTGGTAGAATGGTGGGGGTTTCTGATGGGACTAGCCTTGGGCTTGTCTAATATATGAAGGATGCATACTTGCATTGCTAAGAGGGGGAATGGTTGCTTGGGTATGAACAGTAGGGGTGGTTGTGTGAGAAAGCTTGTGAGGTGGGAGGAATTGTGTTTCTATGATAGTGGTGACATGGTTTGAGAAGAAATGGGTGGAATAGATAGGTAATTGGTGAAAGTGGGAAAAGATGCAGCTAGAGGAGGTGGTGGAGGTTATTGTGTAGATTGTGGGTTGATGGGGTTAGATATATGAGATTGTGTTTGTATTCCTAGGGTGTGAATTTGTGCTTGAGTGAGGCCCCAGGAAGAGCATGTTCTTTCTATAGGTTGTGATGTGGTGGTAGCTACGAATGAGAGAGAGAAAGTGAGATTTTGTGATGTGGATGGAGGGTTTTGGGACCCCATAAAAGGCATTCCCATTGTAAAGATGAGTTGTTGTGCTTATATGTTAGCAATAAAAGGTGGAAGAGAGACTTGTGTGGAAGATGGATGTGTGGTAGATTGGATGAATGCTAACTAAGTGGTGAAGGGAGATGTTTGTGTTGCCCCCCTAGGGAAGTGATGCTGATGTGGAGGCCTAGGTTGTGAAAGGTGGAGGTACTATTTGCATGGAACTTTGCATGGGAGGTAGTGGTAATGCTTGCATGGAGTTTTGTGCCTTGGTGGTTAGTTGTGATGTGGTAGGTGGAGGTGGTGTACCCATGATGGAGAAAGGAGTGGATTGTGCTGATGTGTGAATAGTAGCGATTGTGGAACCTATTTGCAAGAGATGGGGGATGGGTGAAGCTATGTGAGATAGTTGTAGGTTGGGGTCATGGATTTTTTGGACAACACTAGGTATGTGCTAGTAGGGATATGTAGTGGATTTGTAGGATCAAAATGTTGGAGGTGTGATGGAATGGGAATACCCTCTTGCGCATAGTTTTTCATAGTTTTCCAAGATGGAAAGATGGTTTTGAGTGATGATTGCACTTACCATTTCTGCATGTCTCGGATGGCTCATGAATTATTCCATAGAATATATGGTGGGTGTTTTAGTAGGATCTTCCCACACATTCTGAATTGTGGTGGTTAAGGGTCATATGTCACCATGGCACTGTTGGGGTCATTTGGATCAGATGAAATAGTGGCATGGTTGGGGTCCATACCTTTCCTCTTCTTTGATCATGTCTTAGTAGGCATGAAATGCAAAGTCCTAAGATGTGGAGGATGAGGATGAAACAAAGGGGATGGTTGTGACATGGTTCTAGGATTTTTGAGGCTAGTATGATTTAGATGCAGGACCTGGGATGCTTAGATGATGAGTACCTAGATGATGCAAGATCGACAATGTCCTAAATGATAGTGGCTAAATGTCAAAATGAGTTTCTTTTCTAGATATGAGATCAAAATATGGGGGATTTTCAACCTTGGATAGACTTGTGATCTTCGGATGATGGGATCCTTGCTAGTGCAAGCCAATCTCTAGATCAAGATGATGAGGCCTACAAGAGTAGTACTAGCTACCCTAGACAATGTTAGTTAGATGGTGGAGATAAGATATTTTTGATTTTGGATAAGGTTATGAGAAATTGAAAGAGGCTTTTGGATAGTGGATGATTTGGGATTTGATTTGGATAAGGATGATTCTAACTGAATTTAGGCTACCTAAGAAGATGAACTGAATGCACCTAGAGGATGATCTAAGATGTAGGGATGTTGAGGTAATTTTGTGAGATTTGAAAAGAATGCAATATCTCATATAGTTTTCTCTTTCAAGTGTGATAAAATGATGATTAACTTGGAATCATGTTGAAAACTGCTTGATTCTTATGTTGTAACCCACATTGTCTAAATTTTCTTGGTACTTGTCTTCCTTTTGGGTTGCAATTATGATAGATTAGTGATCTTTGAGCTTCCTTTCATTGAACTTTTCCTCTCGATATACACATGGTGTTGGTAACTTAACCTTCTTTTACTTCACTAATTCAGTCATAAGTCCAAATGTCTTCAATTTATGAGTATGGATTCGGAAGTCTATCAAGCTAGGAAGTGACTATGGTAAGTGTACCTTGGCTTGGTTTTGAAAAAATTGGATTTACTTGGAATGGTAGACAAACAATCCCACAAGAGACAAAGAAATCTTGTGGGAATACAGGAAATTGATCTCTTTGGAAAAGAACTAGTAACTTTATATTGTGTATGTTTGAACAAATGTTTTCACTAGGTTTGGTAACTTTAAAGACACACACAAGCAATTGCTACCCTAAGGAATCAGCATGACTAAAAAATAATTTTCTCACTGACTTAGGCACACATCCAAGAGCTAATCAGAATACAACCATCACCAAGCACACAATGGGTCTAGTCATGATGTCGTATTATCCAGTTCCAAGCACTCAAGGATAATACAATATGATGAGTTTCTTGGGGAGATTACTATTCTCCTTGCACAAAGATTAGAAATCCTTCAGGCGTAGATCAGGTAGGTTTATGATCAATGGCTTTTAGGAAGATCCATGGCATCCTCCCAATCAATTTGTATGCGCGTGACTCACTCAAGAGCCTAGTTGACCATGGCACAATCATAGGGATATTCACCTACCTTGGGATACCATCAAAACACCTCGTTTGAGCTTGATAAGATAAGGTGAGAGTTTGCTCAACACCTTGTTTATATATTGATTGGGGAATTACCAGTTTGAGGTCATTCTCTAAAGAGGAAATGCTTCTCTCTGGACAAACCTCACTAGAAGAAAAACCAATTGGACATGATCTTTCTCTTCACCCAAGTTTCATGAAGGAAAGGGGAGAGGATATAGATACAAGTTAATTAGTTTTATGTCACGTATTTTAACAAATTTTTTGCAAAAAAAGAAAGAGCTCTTAATCTCTTAAGGAAGTGTTGAGAAACACTCCTTCAAACATGCCAATAAGTCTTCATTCCAAATTGAACCTAGATTAGACTAAGTATTTTCTATCCTAGATCATCAAACACTCATTTTTAGCATGCAAGGTTCTTTTCAAAAGTAAAAAATGAAATTACTTGAAGGAAATTTGTTGCAGAGTGTTACTTCTCCTTTAGCATTCAAGATTTGTGTCTGATTAATTTTAAGCACCAAAATGAAATGTAAGATTTTCCTTGTTCATTTTTCCTTAAGCATTCAAGACTTAATTGTATTCATTTTAAGAACCAAATTCAAGATATGAAAGATTTTCCTTGTTAATTTTAGCCCTTGTTCATTTTAAACCCAAATTGAAATGACGAGGTGTTGTGTGTACATACAGGGTTCTTTTTAAAGCATAAAAAATAAATGAGTAAATTTTGTTTTTAAAATAATAATTCACGATCTTGCCACCTGTACCTACAATCCCACAAACAACAAATATGAAATCTTTTGGACCGTACAAGTGATCTTACCAACCCGTCGTTCTGAAAAACTATAGTAGAAAAATGAATTGACACAACAAAAGTCAATACCTATAGTCGTGATCCCACAAGTATTTTTGGATGTGCGGGCGTAGATTTTGAGAGTTTTAATAGGTATTTAAAAAATTTCTTATGGCTTACAAATGTTTGGGTCTCGATCCCGTAAGTTCAAATTGCATTCCCACATTGCATGTTCACAATCCCGTAGACTATGTAAAAAAGGACTGGTGAAGTTTAAAACCTAAGAGGAAGAATTTTAGACAAAAGAGAGAAGTTTTTACAGGAATGTGATCCCACCAGCCATACTCACGATCCCATTGACTTGTGTTTTTTGAGCTGTGTGAAATCCGATTGCGGAACTAATGGTGCAACTGCTATTTCTTCCCCCTCAAACTTGCAAAACACTCAAAAAAGCTTATAAAACACTTAAACAACAAAGAAATTTAGTTTTTGGGTTATTTTTGCAATGAAAAATGATGAGATAAAATAAATAAATTACCCTAGATGTGGCTCCAACCGGGCATGCCAAAATGTAAGAAATGAAAGTGTGTTTAAAGGAATACAATAACAATGAAAGCACTCAAAACAAAATGTCAAAACTACATATAAGATTAGGCAAATGAGAGATAAAAACTAAGAAGAACTAAGAGAATGCAAACCTCCTAACCTAAGCAAACTCCCTTTGATGTGTAGATTTTGCCCAATAGATGAAATATGTGCTCAAGGTGTTGCTCAAGCTTCAAAGGATGTGGGGATAATTTGGCATTATAACATTATGGATATGATTTTTGTTCTTCAAAATAGCATGGTAACTTTTCTCAAATGGTGAATGAAAATGAAGGAAGAGAGATCTCAAATTATAGGCAAGAGGAGAGACAAATGAATGGTTGAGATACAAACTTGAGGAAGGGCCAAGATGCATTTGAGAGAGAGAACATGGATTTTCCTTTCTCAAATGCATCTCATTGTGACAAGTGTCACAAAGGGAGATGTTGAAAGATACAAGGGAATGTGACCATTTTGGGAGATGTGGGAGGGGAAAAAGGTGTAAGGAGATGAAGTGTGTAAGGGATGTGTAAGAGCATTTAAGGTTGACATAAGGTAAAGGAATTAGGGGATGTGAGGATGTGATATGAGAGTTGACTTGACTTGGATTAGGATTTCTTAATCCATGGATTATGATTGTGCAAATATTTAGGAGGTGATTAGGCTTGGATTAGGGGGAAAATGAGAGAATTAGGAGGATGTGATGGGAGGAGAGAGAATGAGTGGAGATTTGGATTAGCTAATAATGGGTCATTAGCTAATTAAGGGCAATTAGTATGTGTGAATGAGTTGGGTTGAGTAGGAACTCAAGGTTAAGTTTTTTGGATGGGTTTGGTTTAGGGGTTAAAGTTAGGAGCCATGTGCTCAAATTGGATTAAATGCATTATTTAATTCCAAATGTGAGGAAAAAGGGTTTTATGAATTATTTAAATAGATGAATTCATTTATTTAAATTGATAGAAGAAAGAGATTTAATTAATTATCAGACTATGGATTTTTCATTTAGATAATTAATTGGACTATAGTTAATAAATTAAATTAATTAACTAGGGGATGACACAAATTAATCAAATAAATAATATTTAATTAATAAATGCCTTAGGAGAGAAACTAAATAAGATTACCTAATTGTGTAATTAGATTTATGTGTCTACAGGAACATTTAACAAACTGAAGATGAGGAAGTTTAGACCATGTAAGATCTTGAGGAATTTTGATTTAGGAAATGCATATGAAATAGAGTTTCCAGATGATATGGATATTACATATGTATTCAATATTGTAGATTTCTATGAGTATCATAAACCATATTTTGTGACAATGATGAATCATATGTTGAGAAATAGTATCCTAAGAAGAGAATAGATGAGATAGAATAAATTCTGGATAGCCGAGTTGGTAGAAGTATAAGAGGTAGACATTTTAAGGAGTATCTTGTCAAATGGAAGGACAGATCAATAGAGAATTCTTCATGGATTTATCAAGATAAGGTTGACCATATTGGTTTTCCTTTAGCCCCAAGAAAGTGAGAGGCTCACTTTTAAAATAACTTTGGGTGTTTGATACATGAGCATCTTGGGTTCTTGGCAATCTTGCATCAACCAACAAATTTATTTTTTATATGTTTCCTATTTAGTTCAATCTTCATGTTTATTTTAGCATTTGTTCCATTTGGATCATTGGAAGCTACAAAATTATTGGAATGTTCTTGGCCCTTTATGGAACCTTCTCCTAGGTTCACATCCCATTTGGTTTCTTTTCTTGTGATATCTTATAGGCTCTTGGTGTGATTTAACTATTCTTCATGTTTCATGATCAGTGTGCATTTCCTGATCTTGCAAAGGATTTTACCAATCAGTGAACCCCAATGACACATTTGTTAATGTTGTTACATTCATGGCCAAATTACTTGAGGGATCATGATTCATGTCTCATTTATTAAAGGAATATCCTTATGATTTGGGTCCTGACCTTTATTTGTAATACATTTTCTTCTCATTAGGGAACATAATCTTTCTTAGGACAACTTATGGATTGCAAAGGCTTTATAATATCTTGTAATTGAATCCTTAGGGAAAAAAAAAGAAGATAGAATAAATAAACATTGATAGAGCTATGTAGTTAGAGTTTAGAATATATAGTATAAAAAGATAACCTACAAAAGGTTCATAAATTGAAAGCCAGTATGCCTGGAATATATGATTGCATGTTACAGATCCCTTGTATTTGAAATATGATAATAAGAAGGTTGACTTTGCATTCTCTCAACTATTTTTGTACATTTATTCCATTATGTGACTCTTTCTGCAAAGATTACTAAACTCTTTTAGTTCCCTTTGTCCTTGACTACATTATTCTTCCTCATTTTCAACTTCTTCATCTTGATCTACCAAACCATTCTAATTTTGATACTGATTCTATACTTGCATTTCCTAATTGTCTTCCTCACCATCTGATTCATATTTGTAAAATCTAGCTTGTTTTTGATAGCTTTCATCCACTTTAATATTAGTGCTTTCAATTAGCTTTCTCAACCTACTATTATAAAACTTGTATCCTTTTCTCTTTGTAGAATAACCAAGAAAGATACCTTCATCACATCAAGGATCAAATTTTCCTAAATCTTAATCTCTTTTGATATAACATTTACTTCCAAAGATTCTAAAATATTCTTCATCTCTTTTGATGTAACATTTGCTTCCAACTATTCTAAAATATTTCACTATAGGGACATAACTATACCATAGTTCATAAGGGGTCTTACTAGTGCCTTTGTTGATTCAAACTTGGTTTAATGTATAAATTGTAGTGCAAACTGCTTCTCTCCAACAAACTTGTGGTACATCTCCCTAAATCATCCTTTTCCTCACAATGTCTAGGATATTTCTATTTCTTCTCTCTATAATACCATTCTTCTATGGGGTCCACAGTGTAGACATTTTCCTCTTTATCCCATGCTCTTCACAAAATGTATTAAATTCACCAAATATAAATTCTCCACATCGGTCAAACCTTAGATATGTTATCTTCATAGTTGTTAATATAATTTAGAACAATAGAGAGGGGGGTGAATCAGTTGTTCTCAGGTCCAGAAGTGCTAATTGAACTTTTAAACACTTCAACAATCTCAGATCTAATCACCAACACAACTTGGTATCTAAAAAATATATATACCAGAAACATATAACATGCAGTCCATTGTCCAACAGTATTTATCTTGCAGAATATAAAACATACACATCAAAATATTCACACAAGTATAATGCTAGGATTTATAGTGGAAACACAATTTGGGAAAAACCACTTTATAACATGTTACTAATATTTACACTCTTCTAAAGTGAGCTCTGTGAAAAGCCAACCTTCTTAAAGGTTTACAAACACACTGCTAGGTGTGACCCTATTAAAGGATTTCAATCACCTTGTTAGGAGTGGCCTTGTTAGAGGACTTAAGTACATTCTATTAGAATTCCACCTTGATTAAAGGATTTACACAATGACTATTAGATCAACCTTGATTAAAGGATTTAGATTGATACAATGGTTAGAAAGTAGTAGTATTTTTTGATCTGAAAAACATACAACTCACTTTACAAATAACATATCCAATTCACACATATATGTTGATTTACTGACTGAGTTCCATTTCCATTTCTATTTTCATCTCTGATATGCTTGGAATTCTCTTCTGATAAACTCCTTCACCTTCAACCTTCTACTTAGACTAATCAGTCAATAACATCAACAACTCCAGCATACTCTGTAACCTCACACTTAGGTTTTCCTTTATACCTCCTTAATAGGTAGATCCATCTTTTGCCTCTTAATCTCCTCCATAGATCTTAGGTTTAGGTCAGATTCATCGAATCCTTCCAACATTTAAGTTCTTCATCCATCCTTCTAGAAACATATTCAATCTCCTCATTGAATCCATAAAAAAATGATTTAGCATGCATTATATTCTCCATACAATTAATTAATAAAGTCAACATGATTTACATAACCTAAGAATTCAACTATGTCGGCTGGGAATTTGAATTCTTCCTCCATATGTAAATTATTGACACTCGGTCAATATTGTGTTCATCTCCTCAGTCATTGCTACGTAACTCGGTCATCTCTTCAAACTGTCTTCCTTGGCTAACACTGTCTTGCTCGGTAATTTCCTATCACTTGATATTTCCTGATGTTTGGTCAACACTTAATTTACTCGACATATACTAGCACTTGAGCAACACTAACATCACTCGGATTAAACTAGATTTCTTCACTTTTTCTCAGTTAAGCCTACTTCTTCAGTCTTTCTTCTTACTTATATAAACAATACATTATGTTAAACAATACATTATGTTATCATTGTGCCAATTAATCAAGTACTCATTGAAGTATCAAATAACTCAACCTTTCCCTAGGTTCTATTGTTATCTCCCTTTCCCTAATCCTTTTCATCAATCAATAGATATAGTACTAGTTAAGGTTTGACATCAATGACAATACAATGATTGCTTCAATTGCACTTTCCAACAATCTCCCTCTTTGGCATTCATAGAAACACCATATGAATAACAGATGATTTACCAACCAATCCAAAACTTTATCATTGCATCAAAAATATTTATAATATCCTTAGCTTCATTCTGATTCTTAGCAACTTAGCCTTGCTTGCTTGACCGTTCACACAGTTACTCCCTTTGAATCTTTTCTGTCTCTCTCTTTATCTAAATCTCTCCTTCTTGATGTGTTTTCATCTGAATCTCTCCCTCTTTGACAATAATGCCAAAGCAATTTCTAGAACTTACATCATTTATATGTAGATGTCATCTTGTTAGTTCAATATCAATTTTTCTCCCTTTGTCATCTTGCTTATGACTATTTATTAGTTTTTCTATACTTTTCACAACTCTAGGCAGCTCCTAAAGTGTGACCTTTGCTGCATCAATTTTTCAGATACTTTGTGCAACATATTTGATGCAGTTCTCCTAGCTTGACTAGGGAGCCTTAGTTAGGGGAAGCATCCCTAATTTACCTCTAAGCTATTCATGAGCATCCTTAGGTAAATATTTTATGAATATGCCTACTAGTTATTCCTTTGTATTCACATATTCCATTCTCACTTCTTTATCTTGTACCAATTCCCTCAAGTAATGATACTTGATAGCAATATGTTTGGTCTTTATGTGCATCATTAGATTCTTTGATATGTTGATAGCACTTGTGTTATCATATAATATAACAACTGGTTTAGTAATCTCTTCTTTCATACCTTTCAACAATTCCTTGATCCATACCAGATTTGAACAGTTCACTGCAGCTGCTACATACTCAACTTCTATTGTAGATTTAGAAATGCAGTTTTGTTTCTTGCTTGTCTAGGAGACTAACCTCTGTCCAAGAAAGAAAGCTCCACCACTTGTACTTTTCCTATCATTAACATTTTCTGCCCAATCTAAATCAGTGTAGACTCTTAGTTCAAATTTCTCATTCTTCTTGTCGTACAATCCATACTCTTCTGTCCATTTCAGATATCTCAGTATTCTCTTCACAGCCATACCATTCTATGGAGGTGTTCTAGGTGCAAACATATGTCTCTTGATTCATCTATCATTGTGTTAGTACAAGTGAAAATTCCATGGTTGTAGTATTTTTTCTCCATGCCTCTGCAATTATTTTTCCATTTTCCTGGCAAAACCCTAGGCAAAAATTCAAATTCTATCCTTTTGCAAGAAAAACCCTAAGTGTGCCCTATGCTTTGTTCTATTTTCATGTTACTTTTTGGGTCACTTAAAACTGATAAATGCATGTGCATTAAATTTTTCACTCAGTGGTCTTTATTTTCCCTAAGTTTCCAAGCACCCAGCTTTAATTTTTCCTAAATCCATTGGTGTAATTTTTCCTAAGTCTAGCACTTTAATATTTTCTAAATGTTCTAGCTTAAATCTTTTCTTGGGCCTGGCTCTGATAGCATCTTGATCTAACGGTTGGTATATCTTTGCAAGTGATGTGTCAGAGGCTTGCGATCTTACATTGGCCATTGATCTTTCCTAATGACACGGTGTTTCAAAGACATGGGACCGTCTGATAGATTTGCACGATTGGCAGTCTGTGATTGGTCCGCCTATTAGTGATTTGGCAAGGGTAGTGGGTCCTGTTTGTTGGCATGTCAGAAGGCTTTGACATCCATAGAGATCAATGGTGGGTGTATCTTCGTAAAGGATGTGTCAGATGCATGAGATTATAAGACAACCATTGATTCTTTTTTGTGACATCATCTATTCTTTCAACGGGTCCACTGCCAGGTGTGTGCAGTTGGCAGTTTTTAATTGGTCCACATAATAATGAGGTGGAGCTTGTCAGTGGGGCCTGTGTCAGAGATTTTTGATCGATGGTTAGCGTATGATCACATGGAATATTCTTCCCCCATGCGATCTTACACCCATCATCTGATTGGATGCTGAAGGGTAGTGGGTCCTGTGTCAGAGCTGACTTAGGGGAGGTAGCGAATGGTATGATGACATGTGACAATTTGCAGGTGGGCCTAGGGTTATCAAAGTTCTTTGGTAGCACTGACAAAGTTTTTTAATGTTCACGCATTCTCAAAATAAAATGGAAAAGTTCTAAATCTTCTTGGGAATGGGTGAATAGTTTATTCGCTAAATCTCAGTTTTATTTAGTGGTGTTCTAAGTTTCTCAGTGAGTAAGCGAATGGCTTCAGTCACCAATTTGTTGAATAACTAAAGGGTCAAAAGATTAAGGGTTAGTCGAGTAGTGGGACCGCATGGTGATTCATCATCGAGGTGTCATATTATGATTGGCTGAGTTGGAAAGGAATGTGGACACATCAGTGGGCTTGAGAGATTCAAAGAGATGCTAGTGTGGAAGATCGAATGGTTGGCATGTGATCTCATGAAGTCTGTCAGGGCTATGAGATTATACGCCAACCATTCGATCTTGAACTTATGAAAAGTGGGTCTGATATGCTAATTCATCACTGACGTGCTCCATTTTCATTGGTTGAGAGTTTTTGATGATGTGGAAAGTGATTTTTTAAAGAGTTTTGTTGACTGTTGTGAGATTCTACAAGTTGCCCGATCTACTGGGAATAAGATGCATTGACAGTCACGTTTTAAAGTTGAGTCGATTACCATTTTTATTGAAATTCAAATATCTTGCAGGGTTTTGCTGGGATTTTTGAACCAGTGAGTCATGTAAATGAAGCGGTGGCCAAGAATTTATTGTTTCAGGACAAATTGTAGTTGGGAAAGGATACATAAGACATAAGTTATTGCTAGAATCTAATTTTGTTTCCTATGATGCCGAGCCAGTTGAATATCAGGGTTGATTTCTTGGAAAGGGGCATTCATTGCAGTTTGACAGTGAGATAATAAAATTAGATTTGTGAGAAAGAGAAAAGGATAGCATTGAAGACATAAAGCACGTCGACTCAATTGCAAATATCTCATCTGTTTCACTGGGGTATTAATTGTAAACCTTTTGGGGTTGTTGTAAAGTTTTTTTTTTAGGGTTAATTTTTGTAACCCTAGAATGATCAGTTGCTTGTTGCATCTCTTAATATAAAGAGATTTTTCATGATCATTATAAGGGATTGGAAGTTTAGGCGTTAAAAAGATAGAAATTTTTGAAACCCTAGCTTTTCAGTCAAGGATTTTAATTTTTGATATCATTTTATCAAACAATAGAGAAGAAATACAGGCTATCTTCATCTTGTAAGCTTGCTATTCTGGATACTATATGCATATGGTGAAAGGTTATACTTAATACAAACCTCAGATCTTTTCTCTCCTTTGCTCTATTCTTTGAATCTTTAAATCTTTGTATAAGGTTTATATGAATGTATTGGTGCTTTGAGTTCCAACCTAGGGTTAGATTAAATATTGCTCAAAGTGGGATATGTGTTCTTAGAGTTTATTTGAAGGATTCTCATAAGTAGGAAAGATTTGAAGCTCTTTGTTTTTATGTCTAAAGACCAATTTCAGACACCATTTGTATCCATTCTTTTCCTTGATATCATGCCCAATAGATAAGGCGCTGGCCTATATTCTCCTATCTTTGTGTTGAGAAGAGTTATTCAAATCTTATAATCCCAAATCATTCAAATCACTACCAGTCTTTACTTTTATTTACATTTATGTATTGTCCTACCCAGTGATGGAGAGTTAATGAACAATAGGTTCTTGTTTAGTACTTTCTCACTATATCCATCTATTGAAAGATCCAATAAAGAAATAAGGGGCAAAGTTAGAACTATCAGTCAGAGTTAATACTATTGGATCAGGTGCACCCACCTTGGTTTTGTAGAGCCAGAAGCAAAAGAGGGTAGTCTTATCCCTATAGTTGGTCCAATTGCTTATAGATTGTCCATATTTGGAGCTAACCATTCCTTAACATCCATCATAAGCATATTGGTATCTCATGGAGTGTAAAATCCTATCCAGGAACCAACAAAATGGTGACTCTGCTGGGGACAGATAAATAAGTCTTGTTAAAGAAATTAGAATTTCTGGTGTTTTCATTGATAAATCAAGTTTCAGATTGATTCAGCCCTTCTAGGTCACCATCAAATCAGTGATTTTACTGGGGAATAGAGAAATACTGTCAAGAGAAAATAGTGTAGGTTTCAAGTTTAGCTTGACTCCTAACCTACCTATTTCAATCATTTGATATCTCTGGTGTTACAAATCAACATAGATAATGCGGGTACGAGTTGAGCTTAGACTTCTGGCTGGCTTATCATTTGTCCAGTGGACTTCATTGAAGAGTATAAGAGTTAGTTTCATAAAGTTTCAAATCATCTCACCAAGTTGTGAGTGGCGACTCTGAGCATCTCTGTAATTGGTACTTTATAATATATATGTAATGTCCCCTAAATAAATCTTTAGGATTTTGGGACTGTTTACTTATAACTTCAATTGCAAAAGACTTCTTTCTATCAAAACCTTTGCAAATGTAAGGTTAATTCCTTACACTACGCAAGAATTAGACTGATGATCAAACTTGTATAATGATAATGATTCTTGTGTTCAAATTGTATAAGTCTTACTTGTGGAACAGATATGTCTATAGAGCATAACTGCAATGAAACACTGATATATAGAATAGATCTGGATCTGGATACAATATAATTAGATGTACAAGGTTGTGATTAATCCTTCTTATATGAATCTTATACTATGCAAAAATGGGAGGATTATATTGATATGAATATATCGATCATCATCCAATATATACTTAATGTATATGAAAATAATATCCTCTGATTTATGAAGTTATCTGATTCTTAACTTTGTGAATGGTGACCAGCTAACGTCCTTCCCTATTCATTTGTCTCTGTCTGCATATATTGTCTTTATCTCTATGTAGATGGTCTTCGTATACTGTCTTCGTTGATTGATTGGATGACTGCTGTATTAGTACTTGCACGTAAATATATAAAATAGCAACCCAAAATGTTCTAGGAGCGATATCCACAAAGGGACTGGTTTATAAAATCAATACTCTATTTCTTGATTCATATGTGAATTCACTTATATGTTGCTATCTCCACCCTGTTTGTATATGGCCATCGTAGGAGCGGATATTACGTTGACTGTGTATCTCTTTTGATGGCTATCTATCTTCTCTATGTTCTGCAAAGATTACATATATATTTAATTTAATCTCAGTGTATTATTTATTCTCCCCTGTCTGATATTATCGGTTACCAATTTGCGATAACATGCAGTCCTGCAGTTTCAACGGTTATGTGATCTCTTTGATCACGTCTTAGAAAAAGTCTTCGTATCTATTCCTTCTAACTCCCTTATATCTCCTTCGTCTGTCTATTGCTCCGTTCCCTCCTTTATTCATGAATTTAATCAATAATATATATGCGGTGAGGGGTCACGATCCTTAGTCGTGACTTTAGACACGTATTGTATCATTTTTGACTGATTGCTTTAGTTTATTCGAATGGCAATAGTATATATTATTTTATTCGAATTAAGTATAATCGTAATTTTAGTTTCATTTGATAATAAATTCATTTATTTAAAATATAATTAATATTATTTATTATTTAAATAAGTAAGTTTATTTATTAAAAATATAATTAATTAATTTATTATTTATTAGTAAATCTTATTTAATTATTTATTTGATACATAATTGTATATCAAATAAATATAATAAATAATATTTATATTTATATTTATGAATTATAATATTATTATTTTAAATTATATTATTTATTTATCCATTTATTTTAATGTTTTATTTAATCAAACTTTATTATTTATTTCTCTTAGTTATTATTAATTTTGTCCGAAAAAGGGGACATTACAATATAGTTATGAGTTTCAAAATCACAAGGTCTTGGAGGAAGGAACACCCAGAAGAAAGCTTACAGGGTGGGCTTCCTGCCACATCAAGAAGAACTCAGGTTAGGAAAGAAAAAAGTGTTGATGATATGTCTCCAACTTGGAAACAAAGAGGAAACTCAAGACAAAAAAATGTCGCTCCTCCTAGTCAGCAAGGAAATGCCTCAGCATATGAGGAGGCAGTTGATTCGAGCCTGAACCAATATGAAGACTTTAATTCCCCCACAAAAAGAGAGGGTGAAAGACCATCCCAAAATAGGAGCATTTCAGGAAAATTTAGTACGTCTAGAAGCAAAAGCAAGGGTCAACAGGATTTTGTTCCCCCTTTAAACCTTGATTCATCAAAGCCCCAAGGCCTCCATGAATCTCAAGATCAACAAGAAGAGCTTCAAGCATAGGAGGTTGAATCTGAAACAACTTTGCCTGATTTTGAGGAAATATTTGAAGAAGTGTATGAATTGGAAAGAAGAATTCAAGAACAAGCAGCTATTAGGAAAAGGAGAGAAAATGAGAAGGAAGAAAAGGTCAGACATGCCATGATAAGAGCTGATCAATTAAGAAGACAGTTGTTAGATTTAGAGGCTATAAATCATGTTCCCTTTCCTAAACAAACAAAAGAACTACCTATTGTCCATAAGACATTTGAAACAAGAGTTCCTAAAGATAAAGGGAAACAAAAAGAAAAAGGCATTTCAATTAAAGAACCTATAGCCCCTAAACTCCCTAAAGACCAGGCCTTAAGATTGGAAGCTGACCTTGAAAAGGCCAAAAGGGAACAATAATTGCTAGCTAAGGAACTTGAAAAAGTAGAATTAGAAGCTGCATCATTAGAAATGAAAAAGAAAATTGATTTTCTTAAAAATTCTACAGGACCTACAAATTTTACTAATTCTAACATGACACAAGGAACAGATGCTGCAAATACAGCAAATCAGATAGGTGGTTTTACCCCACCAGGAGGTTTCAATGGTTCTGCCACCACCAATAATGATGCATCTACATCCCAGGGTGTTGGTGTTTTTAATACAGGGATTATACATGAAAGATGTAAACAATTAGTTCTTACTAGTATCCCTGGTTATCCTAACCCCATCCCTGAAGAAATTAGAAAGAAGCTTCCTAAATTCACAAGAAGCAATGTTGTAACTTGTGAAGAACATTTAAAGAAATTTATTGATCTCATTGATGATTATAATATTGTGCCTGATGATGTTATCATGAAGCTATTTGTGCAATCCTTAATAGAGGACTCAAGGGATTGGTTTAGAGCCTTACCACATGGTAGCATAGGTTCATGGAATCAGCTTAGGCATTGTTTTAAGGAACAATATAGTGACAAAACTCATGAAGGTTTTATGCTGAATGAGTTCAATAACATAAAAAAGAATTTCAATGAAGATGTTATTGAATTTAATGTTAGATTTCAAAAGGCCATGCATAAATTGTTGCAGGTTATCAGATTGGATGACAGGGTATGCCTTGTCACATATTTAAATGCTTTTGATTCTAAGATGGGCTACCTATTGAGAGATAAGAATCCAAGGAGCTTGGTTGAAGCTTACAAGATAGCTATGAACATAGAGAGCAATCAGAGAATCTTAGGAAAGTTAGGAAGGAGAGAAGATGACAGATCACCATTGTTAAATAGAAAGGATCCAGGAAAGCCTCAAGGTGTGAAACCTAAAGATGATGAAAGCCTAAAACAAATTCTGAAAGCAATCAGGGATCTGAAGCCTGGTGAAAATAGAGGTAATAAAGCTGCAGGAGGGGACAAGCCCCCCTTTAATAATTCCAACAAATTACCAAGAATGCAGAAGTACCCTTACAATACTCAATGGAAAGATGGGAGGCCTTTTATTCCTGAGAAAAGAGATAGACCAAATGATAGGACCCCTGATCCATTGCAGAGAAATTCAATGAATGTGGTGGAGGAAGTCCCATGGTGTGTTTCCTATCAGTCACCACATGATCCTGATTATTGTGCCATCTCCCAAAGTGTCTCTCCTCAAGAGGAGTAGGAATGCAATGAGGAACAACCTTATGATGACCAGAGATGTGGGATGTTCTCTTCTCATGTTTTGAGTGAGGTAGACTCTACTGAAGAGGATGAAAATCAGGGTGTTTCACATTCCCAAACTAGAAATGAATCCTATCATCAGCAAGTTTTTTAAGATGATGAAGATAGTGAGCCTGACAATATCTAGTGTAATGTTCAAAAGAATGAACAAAAAACTACTTTGAGAAGAACTTCTGATGAGGCAATTGCTTTGATAACAACCAATTTGGTTACTCATGCAAAGGAAAATTATAACTTAAGGAATAGAGTTGTTGGTGATTCAAATCCTAAGCCAGCTGGTATTTTTATCAAGAAAATAGATAAGCATGTAAAAACTTCACAAGAAAAGACCTAGGATGCTAGTCCTGTTGATAAAGTCAAGGTGAAGAAAGTTTCTAAGCCTAATATTGTTTACAAGATGAAAACTAAGCCTACTGTTGAGGTTGTACCAGTTTTGCAAAAGAAAAACAAGGCCCAAACTGACAAACCTACAGATACATCCACCCAAGAAGCTGATAAAGAGATCACAGATTCAAAACTAGATGTACCTATTTTAAAGTATGTTCCAGTTGACATGAGTAAATTGTTGTCTCAAATCACTGTCAAAGTTCCATTATTAGAGATGATGAGCATAGAAGAACATAAGGAAAATGCCTTGAAATGGGTAAAAAGTGTATTACATACTGATTCTCAAAGAACAGAAAAAATTGAGATACAAGTAGCAATTGTGGATGAAGAAGATGAAAATTGCAGTGAGGAGATTGTTCCTAAAATCCCTCAAATTTATTTGCACACAAATGTTGTTAGTACTGCAATAGGATCAGTTGATCCTTTTTTCTTGACTTTGCAAATAAATGGAAAGTTGCTAAAGAATTGCATGATTGATTCTAGAGCATCAAATACTGTTATGCCTACTGAGGTTATGAAGTCATTAGGATTAAAAGTGGATACACCTCATGGTAGGTGTCAAGCTATGGATTCAAGAGAAGTACCAGTTGTTGGTACTATTAAGGCTTTGCCTTATAGATTGGCTACATACCCCAACAAACAATTAACCATGAGTGTTTTGGTAGTTGATATTCCTCCCCAGTATGGAATGTTACTGTCAAGAAAATGGAGTGCCTCTATGGGAGGCAGCATACAGTGTGACTTATCATTTGCCACTTTTAATTTTGAAGGATAGAATATCAAAGTCACTAGGGAGTCTAGAACTCCACACATGATTGAGGAAGAAGAACAAGACAACATGAATTGTTTCCTTGATACTGATATTAATGCCTTTAAGGTCCAAGATGAGGAAGTAGAGGAAGGTGTTGAGCCTCCCCACAAATCAGAAAGCCAAGAAGGATGGATTGACCTTGATAATCTCTAGAATATGTATTTTGATGGAGCAAATAGCAAAGAAGGATCTGGAGCTGGAATATTGCTCATATCTCCAAATGGTAAAACTTTCAAGTTCTCATTTACTTTATTGTTTTCATGCACAAATAATGTTGCAGAGTAGGAGGCTCTGTTAATTGGTCTAATATTAGCATCAAGGCATGGCATAAAGTTTTTGAAAGTTATAGGTGATTCTGAGTTATTCATATCCCAAATTAGATCAAAGTATGCCTCAAAGAATCAGAAGTTGAAACAATATAGGAATGCAGTATGGGATGAGATTGAAAGCTTTAGTGCTTTTAATATTTGTTGGATGGAAAGAAGTCAGAATAGGATGGTAGATTTGTTGGCTAATATACCCCTTAGACTAGAAGATGCTACATTTGCATATGTTTCCAATATAGAGATACAAGCCAGACCTTCCATCCCTGACAATCTAGATAATTGGCAAGTTTTTTCTAATGACCAAGATATATTAAGGTTTCTCCATTGTGAATCTCATTTTGGTGATAAAGAAATGGATTTCAGTGCTTATGTTAATACAGTGAATGGCAAAGATGTCATCTTTGGGAAAGAGGTTTTGCAATTAAAATCAAACAAGGTTCCTAAAGGACTAGTTGCTCTTCAAAGGGCATTTGACAACAAAGACAAGGCCTTCTCGGCTAGTACTGATAAAATCAATGAGCTTGAAGAGATAAACTTGGGCACAAGGATAGCTCCCAAGAAAGTTTATATAGGCAGGTCTCTCTCCCCAAGAATTCAAAAAATTTGATTGACCTTCTTAGAAAATTTAGCCATGTTTTTGCCTGGTCTTATGAAGACCTTAAAGCTTATAGGGAAGACATTTTCCAACATGAGGTTCCACTCAAAGAAGGCAAAAAACCTTTCAGACAAAAGTTGAGACCCATTAACCCTACCTTGGCACCCAAAATGCAGAGTGAACTCAAGAAGATGATGGATGCTAGAATAATAAAGCCCATTAGGCATTCCACTTGGGTTTCAAATTTAGTGCCTGTTAGAAAAAAGAATGGTGATATCAAATTATGTGTAGATTTTAGGAATCTTAACATAAATTCTTTGAAAGATAACTATGGATTACCTAATATGGAGAACATGTTGCAAAAGGTCACTAGATCAGAATTGATGTCCATGATGGATGGTTTTTCTAGTTACAATCAAGTGATGGTCAAAGATACATAACAGTTTAAAACTGCATTTACAACTCCATGGGGAACATATGTTTATGTAAGAATGCCATTTGGGTTGACTAATGTAGGTGCCACTTTTCACAGGGCTATGGATGTAGCCTTTGCAAATTTCATTGATAGATTTATGGTGGTATATCAAGATGACTTGATAGCCTTTTCAGAAAAAGAAGAACAACATTGTCAACATCTTGAGAAATTTTTTATCAAAGCATTGGAATATGGGGTTTCATTGAACCCAAAAAAGTGTGCCTTTGGTGTGACAGAAGGAAAAATTTTGGGGCACATTGTTTCAAAGGATGCTGTAAGGATAGATCTTGAAAGAGTGGAAGCTATTGACAAATTATCCTTACCAAAGAACATCAAGGGAGTTCAGTCCTTTTTAAGACAGATCAACTTTTTAAGAAGGTTTATTACAAACTTTGCAGAAATCAGTATTCCCATATCAAGGATGTTGAAGAAAGGAGCAAAAATGGAATGGAATACTGAAGCAGTCCAAGCCTTCAATGACATTAAGAGGGCCATTAAGCATGCCCCGATCTTGAAGACACCAGATTATAGCAAGCCAATGCAAATTTTCTCTTTTGCATCTGCTCATACTATTGCTGCAGTACTTTTACAAAAGAATGCTGAAGGTTTTGAACAACCTATTTCCTTTTTCAGCAAGACTTTACAAGCAGCAGAATTAAATTATGATATCATTGAGAAACAAGCTTATGCCTTGGTCAAGTCCATTAAAACATTTAGATGTTATTTGGTGGGAGCCATAGTGATTGCCTATGTTCCAAGTGCTGTAGTTAAGGACATTTTGGTCCAACAAGAGGTCTCAGGAAGAAGATGTAGATGGATTAATAGAATTCAAGAATTTAACATTGATATCCACATTACAAAGTTGGTTAGAGGTTTAGGCCTAGCTAAAATGATGGCCCAAAGTAATCTAAATGCAAACCAGATAAATGCTTTAGAAGAGGATCAAAGACTGTACATGTGTAACATGGATTGTTGTGAATGGTATAAAGATATTTTCAAATATCTACAAAAGATGGTCTTACCCCCTAAATTGGATGAAAATAAGAGAAGAACTATTAAACTCCACTCTTTGAGATATGCAATTATAAATGGTGAGCTTTGGTGGAGGAGTAATGAAGGTGTTTTGCTCAGGTGTGTAAACTATGATAAAGCCCAGCTCTTGATGCATGAAATGCATAGTGGAATTTGTGGAGGACACTACATGGAAAAGACTACAACCCACAAGATCATCAGGGCAGGTTTTTGGTGGCCTTCACTTTTCAAGGATACCCATTAGTTTGTTAAGAAGTGTGATCCCTGCCAAAAGTTTGTAGGAAAGCTAAAATTCAGTGGGAATGTGCCCCTCAAACCTGTTTCTGTTCAAGCCCCTTTCTAGAAGTGGGGTATGGATTTCATTGGTGAAATCCCTAATAAATCCAGTGGTGGACATTCTTATATCTTAGTGGCAACTGATTATTTCACTAAGTGGGTTGAGGCAATCCCTACAAGAAGAGCAACTAGCAAAGTAGTAACATATTTTGTGATGCAGAATATTTTGACAAGGTTTGGTTGCCCAGAAACTATGGTGGTTGATAATGCGTTATGTTTTAGGTCAGAAGAGTTTGTTGACTTTTGCAGAGATAATGGTATTAAAATTTCATATTCTTCTACTTATCATCCACAAGGCAATGGCCAGGTAGAATCCAACAATAAAAGTTTAATCAAGATTTTGAAAAGATTCTTGGACAAAAACAAGAAGGCCTGGGATTCCAAGTTATTACAAGCCCTATAGATTGATAGGGTTACAATAAAGAAGGCAATAGGGTGTGCCCCTTTTGACTTAGTGTATGGAATAAATGCAAGATTACCCCAAAATAATTTGTTGCAGATGTATCATTTCATTCAAAAATATGATGAAGATGTTGAAGAAGATATGACAGTAAGAATGAATGACCTGATTCAACTCAATGAGGTAAGAAATGATGCACACATCAAAAATGAGAATCTGCAGGCCCAATGCAAAGTCCTGTATGATAGAAGGACTATTCAGAGAAATTTTGTAGAGGGAGACATGGTATTAATGTGGAATGTAAGAATGCAAGACAAAGGAAAACATGGGAAATTTGATCCCATATGGTTAGGCTCATATATTATTGAAGAAAAATGGGGAGCAGGCTCTTACATTCTAAAGAATTTGACAGGAGAGCTCCTGGAGTTGCTTGTTCATAGCCAATTTTTGAAGTTCTACTTCTCCTAAAGATTTTTGGCTCTCTGTACAGTTGTGTTTTAAAGTTTTTGTGTGTAGTTTCCTATTTTTGGTTCGAAGTTTTGGTTCTGGTCTGCTGTACTAGGAGATTCTAGCTTCTCATTGTATCTATAGGAGATACATGTTCCTAAGCATGAGCCACTATTAGTACAAGTGAAAATCCCATGGTTACAATATTTTTTCTCCATGCCTCTGCAATTATTTTTCCATTTTCTTGGCAAAACCCTAGGCAAAAATTCAAATTCTAGCCGTTTGCAGGAAAAACCCTAAGTGTTCCCTATGCTTTGTTCTATTTTCGTGTTACTTTTTGGGTCACTTAAAACTGATAAATGCATGTGTGTTAAATTTTTCACTCAGTAGTCTTTATTTTCCCTAAGTTTCCAAGCGCCTAGCTTTAATTTTTCCTAAATCCATTGGTGTAATTTTTCCTAAGTCTAGCGCTTTAATATTTTCTAAATGTTCTGGCTTAAGTCTTTTCCTGGGCCCGGCTCTAACAACATCTTGATCTAACGGTTGGCATATCTTTGCAAGTGATGTGTCAGAGGCTTGTGATCTTACGTTGGCCATTGATCTTTCCTAATGATGTGGTGTTTCAAAGACGTGGGACTATTTGGCAAATTTGCACGGTTGGCAGTCTATGATTGGTCCACCTATTGGTGATTTGGCAAGGGTAGTGGGTCCTATTTGTTGGCATGTCAGAAGGCTCTGACATCCACAGAGATCAATGGTGGGCATATCTTCACAAAGGATGTGTCAGATGCATGAGATTATAAGACAACCGTTGATTCTTTTTTGTGACGTAATCTTTTCTTTCAACGGGTCCACTGCCAGGTGTACGCAGTTGGCAGTTTTTAATTGGTCCACATAATAATGAGGTGGATCTTGTCAGTGGGGCCTGTGTCAGAGATTTTTGATTGACGGTCAGTGTATGATCACATGGAATATTCTTCCCCCATGCAATCTTACGCCCGTCCCCCGATTGGGTGCCGAAGGGTAGTGGGCCCTGTGTCAAAGCTGACTTAGCGGAGGTAGCGAATGGTATGACGACATGTGGCAATTTGCAGGTGGGCCCAGGGTTATCAAAGTTCTTTGGTGGCACTGACAAAGTTTTTTAATGTTAGTGCATTCTCAAAATAAAATGGCGAAGTTCTAAATCTTCTCATGAATGGGCAAATAGTCTATTCGCTAAATCTTAGTTTTATTTAGCGGTGTTCTAAGTTTCTTGGTGAGCAAGCGAATGGCTTCAGTCACTAGTTCACTGAATAACTAAAGGGTCAAAAGGTTAAGGGTTAGCTGAGTAGTGGGACTACATGGTGATTCATTGCTGAGGTGTCATATTATGATTGGCTGAGTTGGAAAGGAATGTGGACACGTCAGTGGGCCCAAGAGATTCAAAGAGATGCCAGTGTGGAAGATCGAATGGTCGGCATGTGATCTCATGAAGTCTGTCAGGGCTATGAGATTATACACCAATTGTTCGATCTTGAGCTTATGAAAAGTGGGTCCAATATGCTGATTCATCACTGACGTGCTCCGTTTTCATTGGTTGAGAGTTTTTGATGATGTGGAAAGTGATTTTTTAAAGAGTTTTGTTGACTGTTGTGAGATTCTACGAGTTGCCCAATCTGCCGGGAATAAGATGCATCGACGATCATGTTTTAAAGTTGAGCCGATTACCATTTTTATTCAAATTCAAATATCCTACAGGGTTTTGCTAGGGTTTTTGAACTAGTGAGTCATGTAAACGAAGTGGTGGCCGAGAATTTATTGTTTCAGGATAGATTGCAGTTGGGAAAGGATACAGAAGACATAAGTTATTGCTAGAATCTAATTTTGTTTCCTATGATGCCGAGCCAGTTGAATATCAGGGTTGATTTCTTGCAGAGGGGCATTCATTGCAGTTTGGTAGTGAGATAATAAAATCAGATTTGTGAGAAAGAGCAAAGGATAGCATTGAAGACATAAAACACGTCGACTCAATTGCAGATATCTCATCTATTTCACTGGGGTATTAATTGTAAACCTTTTGGTTGTAAAGTTTTTTTTTTAGGGTTAATTTTTGTAACCCTAGAATGATTGGTTGCTTGTTGCATCTCTTAATATAAAGAGATTTTTCATGATCATTCTAAGGGATTGGAAGTTTAGGCATTAAAAAGATAGAAATTTTTGAAACCCTAGCTTTTCAGTCAAGGATTGTAATTTTTGATATCATTTTATCAAACAATAGAGAAGAAATATAGGTTATCTTCATCTTGTAAGCTTGCTATTTTGGATACTGTATGCATATGGTGAAAGGTTATACTTAATACAAACCTCAGATCTTTGGTCTCCTTTTCTCTATTCTTTGAATCTTTAAATCTTTGCATAAGGTTTATATGAATGTATTGGTGCTTTGAGTTCCAACCTAGGCTTAGATTAAATATTGCTCAAAGTAGGATATGTGTTCTTAGAGTTTATTTGAAGGATTCTCATAAGTAGGAAAGATTTGAAGCCCTTTGTGTTTATGTCTAAAGACCAATTTCAGACACCATTTGTATCCATTCTTTTCCTTGATATCATGCCCAATAGATAAGGCACTAGCCTATATTCTCCTATCTTTGTGTTGAGAAGAGTTATTCAAATCTTATAATCCCAAATCATTCAAATCACTACCAGTCTTTACTTTTATTTACATTTATGTATTATCCTACCCAGTGATGGAGAGTCAATGAACAATAGGTTCTTGTTTAGTACTTTCTCACTGTATCCATCTGTTGAAAGATCCAATAAAGAAATAAAGGGCAGAGTTAGAACTATCAGTCAGAGTTAATACTATTGGATCAGGTGCACCCGCCTTGGTTTTGCAGAGCCAGAAGTAGAAGAGGGTAGTCTTATCCCTATAGTTGGTCTAGTTGCTTATAGATTGCCCATATTTGGAGCTAACCATTCCTTAACATCCATCATAAGCATATTGGTATCTCATGGAGTGTAAAATCCTATCCAGGAACCAACACATTGTAGAACAAATTGAACTCATTTGATATAAACTCTCCACATCGATCAGATCTTAGAAATTTTAGAATTCTACCTATTTCTTGCTCAACCTTTGCCAAATACCACTTAAACAACTGAAATGCATCAGATTTTTCTTTTAAAAACATTACAATCATCATCCTAGTGTAGTCATCAACAAACATAATAAAATACTTAGCACCAAAATAACTTTGTACACCCATAGGTCCACAAAGGTCAGTATGAACCAGAGCCAAAGCATTCTCAGAAGTAAATGTCTTTCTCTTGAAACTAGACTTAGTCATTTTACCCAACTGACATTGTTTCCACATTACATTATCAGGTTTCTTCAATCTTGGCAAACCTCTAAATTTATTCTTTTTACTAATACTCACCAGATTGTCAAAGTTAACATGACATAGCCTCTTATGCCATAAACAAACATCATCAAATTTTGCAAACAAACATGTCTCTTCAGGTAGATCTAGATAGAACAAATTACCTCTAGTCTATTCTCCATTTCCAATTAGTTCACCAGTAGCATCAAATATTTTGGCCTTTGATAAAATTCCACTCGGTAACCAGTACTATTAAGCTGTGCAAAACTCAACAGATTATAGTTAAGACCTTCAACCCAATAGGAATTTTCACATGTGATCTTATCAGTTAATTTAATTGATCCTTTACCTCTCACAAGACATGGTGCATCATTACCAAACTTAATACTTCTACCTTTGTAATGATCTAGGGTTTCAAATTTAATTTTTTCACTAGTCATGTGATGTGAGCAACCACTATCAATAATCTATTTATCACCTTTACTCACATAAGAAAGAAGTGTCATTTTCTCATCCTCATAAGAATCATCTTTCATAGAAACATAGACTACTTCAATATCAAAATCATCACTATCACTATCAATTTCTTCTTCTGTAATATAACATGATTTCTTACCTATATCCTTGTAATCTTTGTACCTTCAGTGATCTTTTTTATCTCTCTTATCCTTGTACTTTCTTTCTCTTTCCTCATCCTTGTCATTCTTGTTAGGACACCTACAACAATATGGCCAACTTTGTTACATGAGAAGAAGATTATAGGAAGTTTACCTTTACATTTGCATTTTTCTCTCTTCAATCTTCTAGCCATGAGTGCCTCAAGATCATCTAGTTCCTCATCAGATGTGTCATTGCCACTTTCACTATCACTTTCACTTTTCACACACTTTTCTGTTAGGAATAGTCCCAAGAGATAACTGAGGGGGGGTGAATTAGTTATCTACAAGATTCAATTGTTTATCCAATTAAGTATACTTAAACATAAAGCATAAACACAATGAAAGAACACATGAACACAACACCAATATTTTGGTTATGGGAAAACCCAAATAGGTAAAAACCCCGGTGGGACTTGATACCCACTAATATTCTGTACTAGTGTATAATGATCCTTGCTAGAAGATCCTTTACCCTGTTAGGAGTAGCTTTATAATATATTAAGTATAGTAGATTTGGTTAAGGGTCAGAACCTGTTAGGAGTCTTTTACAATTGTCCCTATTAGGGGAGAGGATGCACTATCCGAGAGCTCACTGCTCAAATGGGCGAAGGCTACAACCTTTTGAATAACAGATACACACTATATTTGGATCTTGGTGAACTGTGCTTTGACCCTCTATCTGGATCAATTCCAATGAATAGCACAAGTACTTTACTTGGTCACATAGACCTTCTTCTGATGGTTCAACACTTCACACACTCTGCTCTGCTCTACTTAATCAACCATGAACCACACTCCAGCAATCACAAATGACTACCTATAAATATCTTTCCTCCAAATGATATAATCAAGTTGACCTATTAGAACCACCTTGAAATCATATTAGAGAAATCGTAATAAACTCCAACAAACATTCTATCAGCTCTATTATGCACGCAACTCATTCTAGGACCTGTCTAATAAAATAAATGTAGATGCACGCTACACATTGTCGGCTCTACCAAAATAACTGGAACTTTCTCTGTAAGTTGAATTAACTTATGTGCTCTTAACCAAACATCAATAAAACTCCTCCAAGCTTAAATCCAAGGGTGCATACCCTCAAGATAGGTGCAACTCAAGAACCAATAAAATCTCTGTTGGCTCTTCTAAACAAACATAGGAAACTGCTACTAGTGAATAGCGAGTGCATAACTTCACTTGCGTTCATCATCAGACTATGCACCCATAACTAAAACATCACTAAAATGTCTCCAACATATATCCAAGCACATAAGGCTCCATGATAACTATACAGACAACCATACATAGAACACTATCTGTTACTCTGTTAGGAACATTGCTGACACCAACTACTATATAATTGTTTGTACTAACAGTTAACCTCTACACCCATGATATCATGCTGATATCATGTCCATTCTACATATACTGAAAGATTACTGCATAAGACTTCCATGCATGCTAATTTCCATATGTTGTCATCAATGACAAACATACAGTCAGTACTGGCCTGCTAGAAAATCTCCAACAATCTCCCCCTTTGGCATTGATGACAACATGTGGAATGAAAAACAACCATCAACCCAAATGAATATTTATTTTATAACATTCTCCATTTCCTCTTCAAAAATCCCCCAAAGATGAATCCTCCATCTGCTACAATATTTTCTAATATTCTCCATTTCCTCAACGGTACTGCTGTCATAACTGAATGTTGCTCCCCCTTAGTGTATTACTCCTCTTTTGCTTCTATTTTTCATGACTCTATATATACTCCCCCTTTGACATCAATGAAAAAGGGCACCATTCATTTTAAGCACCGGTACTACTCTTGAGGTAGAGTAGTCAACCTTCCACCAGTCCCAGAGGACTGATGTGTTTCCTTCTTTCTTCTAAGTAGAAACAAGGAAGGGATTGACTCCCAAATTCTCCTTGAGATACTCAAAAGTATCCTTAGGCAAGGGCTTTGTGAATATATCTGCCAACTATTCTTTGGTACTCACATAGTCCAACTTGAATTCTTTCTCTACCACTTTCTCTCTTAGGAAGTGATACTTGATCTCAATGTGCTTTGTCTTTGCATGCATCATAGATTTCTTTGACATATTGATAGTGCTAGTGTTATTATAGTGAATAAAAAAAGGATAATCAATTTGAATTCCAAAATCCTTTATCATCTTCTTGATCCAAACAATTGTAGAACAATTCAAGGCTACTGCAACATACTCCACTTCTGCTTTTGGCTAAGAAATACAATTTTTTTTTCCTTGCTTGTCCAAGTGACAAGTCTATTACAAAGAAACACTGCTCCACCTGAAGTACTCTTTCTATCATCAACACATCCTACCCAATCTACATCAGTGTACACATGAAGCTCAATATTTTTTGAATTAGGATACCATAGACCATAATCTATAGTGCCCTACAAGTATCTAAATATTCTTTTTACTGCCATGAGGTGACTTTGTTTAGGCTCTGCTACAAATCTTCCAACTATGCCAACTGCATTGGAAATATTAGGTCTAATCTGAGTAAGATTTATGAGTTTACCAATCATAGACTTATACAATGTTATGTCTACTACTGGTGAGTCATCTTCTTTTGTAAGCTTGCATCTAGTGATCATAGGGGTTCCTACTAGCTTGCAATCATCCATCTTGAATTTCTTCAGTATCTCTTTCACATACTTTGATTGATTAATGAAAATCCCTTTTTCTGTTTGTTGCACATTTAGTCCCAAAAAGTATTTGATAGGACCAATCATACTCATCTCAAACTCATTCTGCATTTCTTTGGCAAATTCAGTACTAAGTTTTTCATTACCTCCAAAGATAATGTCATCAACAAATATAGCTACAGGAAGCAAACCTTCAGATGTCTCTCTAATGAATAGATTACAATCTACTGCTCCTTTCTTGAATCCAATCTTTTTTAAGTATCCATCTAGTCTCTCATACCATGCTCTAGGGGATTTCTTAAGTCCATAGAGGGCCTTATTCAATCTACATACCATATCAGGTCTATCTAATAAGGTGAATCCTTTAGGCTGCTCAATGTATACTTCTTCTTTTAAGTCTCCATTCAAGAATGCTAACTTGACATCCATCTGATAAACTTTGAAGTTTTTAACTATAGCATAAGCTAGAAACAACTTAATAGCTTCTAATATACTTACATGTGTAAATGTGTTTGAATAATCAATGCCTTCTCTTTGTGCATATCCTTTACATACTAATCTTGATTTGTTTCTTACTACTATACCATCTTCTTTCATCTTGTTTTTGAATATCCACTTTGTTCCAATTATATTTTTATCACTAGGTCTATGGACCAGTTCCCAAGTGTCATTCTTAACTATTTGATCAAGTTCTTCTTTCATAGCATCATGCCAATCTGAATTATTACATGCATCTTCAACACTTAAAGGTTCAATCTGAGATAGTAAACATACCACTTCATTGCTAGTTGCATTCTTTGCTTGTGATCTTGTTAAGACTTTCCCGCTCTGATCTCCAATGATGTTTATCTTGGAATGATTTCTTGATGTAAACTTTGGAACTTTAGGTGATGCTGATTCATCAGCCTTAGGAGAATTTTCTTCACTTGTCTTAGGGTCATTGAATAACACATCAATACTATCAAACATTTCTTCAATAATTGTCTCACTAGTAGAGGGTCTAGGTTCTTCTTCAATCATGGGTGAGTAATCAGGATATCTTTCTAGAATCATAAACTTTTCATTAATCTTTACATGAGCACTTTCAATGATATTTTTTAATCTTAAATTGAAACATCTATAAGCTTTACTTTTAGTAGAGTAACCAAGGAAAATACCTTCATCACTTCTTGCATCAAACTTGCCTACTGCACTTCATCCCTTTTGATGTAGCATTTGCTTCCAAAGATTCTAAAGTATTTTACTATGAGAACATTACCAAACCATAGCTCATAAGGTGTTTTGTTAGTGCCAGGCCTTAATTGAATTCTATTGATGGTATAGACTATTGTATTGACCGCATCTCTCCAATAGGTGTGTGCAAGTTTTCCTTCTATCATAATGGTGCGCGCTGTATCAAGGATTATCCTATTCCTTCTCTCTGCAATTCCATTCTGCTGAGGTGTTCTAGGTGCACTTAACTGTCTATTTATACCATGTTCTTCATAGTACTCATATAATCTATCAGAGGTGAATTCTCCTCCTCTATCCAATCTCAAACATTTTATCTTTAATCTATATTCATTCTCAACCTTAGCTTTGAATATTTTGAACTTATCAAATGCTTCTGATTTATCTTTTAAGAACGTAACCCACATCAACCTAGTATAATCATCAAAAATAAAAATGAAATACCTTTCACCATAGTACAATCATAGTATTGACCGAGCGTCAGCAATTTTATATTTGAAGAGAATTTAATTTTGGAGCCGACATTGTTGAATTCTTGGATTATGTAAAATGTGTTGACTTTATTTATTGATTGTTTGGAAGCATTAAATGCTTTGTAAAATGTTTTATTGTAAATTTTTAAGAGATTTGAGATGATTCTAGAAAATGAGCCAAAGAACATAAAGTGGGTAGATTCAATGAATCTGACCTAACCCTAAGATCTACAAATGAGATTGAGCGACAAAAGATGAGTTAACCTAATTGAGGAAAATTTAAGGGAACTTGAACATTGTGATATGTATGCACATGGTGAATAGAGAATGCTGGAAGAGGAAAGTTTTATTGATTGAATAAGCAGAAAAGGCTGAAGGAGAATGGTGGTGATTTCTTGAATAAAAGTTTCGAGTAGATCAGAGATGGAAATGACAAAGTTTCAAAGTCAGTAAACCAGCATTAGTGTACAGAATCAGATCTGATATTTGCAAAGTGAGTTGTATATTTTTCAGATAATACTGCTGCTACTTTCTAACCATTGTAACAGTTAAAATCCTTTTAACAAAGGTTGACCTAACCCTAAGATAAATTTAGAGCAATTAGGTTAGATGTAATTTTGCTTAGCCCCTTAGCAACACTCAAATAGATATAGTACTTTCCTAAGTAGCAATAGTCTTACCAATTAAATTGTTTCCATCAATGCCAAAGAGGGTGATTGTTGGAAACTGAATTGAAACAATTGTTGTATTGTCATTGATGTTAAACCTTAATTGGTAAGACTGTTGCTACTTAGGAAAGTACTATATCTATTTGAGTGTTGCTAAGGGGATACACAAGGTTGGTAACAATAGCACCTAAGGAAAGGTTGATTTATCTTGATACTAAAAAGTGTACTTGACTATGTTGCACTATGATGAGATAATGTATTGTTTATCTTAGTAAGACTGAAGACTAAATTGGTAGGCTTAACAAAGTAAAGAATGGAAAAATCATGTTTAAGCCAAGTGATGTTAGTGTCGACCGAGTAGTATATGCCGAGCAAAATTATAGTGTCAACCGAGCACCAGTAAATTGTCAAGAAAGACAGTGCAAGCTAAGGAGATAGTTTTAGTATTGATCGAGTGTTCTACATGGAGACCGAGTGAATAATCACAGTATTGACCGAGCATCAACAATTTTATATTTGAAGAGAATTTAATTTTGGAGCCGACATTGTTGAATTCTTGGATTATGTAAAACATGTTGACTTTATTTATTGATTGTTTGGAAGCATTAAATGCTTTGCAAAATGTTTTATTGTAAATGTTTATGAGATTTGAGATGATTCTAGAAAAGGAGATGAAGAACATAAAGCAGGTAGATTCAATGAATCTGACCTAACCCTAAGATCTACGAATGAGATTGAGTGGCAACAGATGAGTTAACCTAATTGAGGAAAATATAAGGGAACCTGAACATTATGATATGGATGCACATGGTGAATAGAGAATGCTGGAAGAAGAAAGTTTTATTGATTGAATAAGCAAAAAAGGCTGAAGGAGAATGGTGGTGATTGCTTGAAGAAAATTTTTGAGTAGATCAGAGATGGTAATGGCAAATTTTTAAAGTCAGTAAACTAGCATTAGTGTACAGAATCGGATCTAATATTTGCAAAGTGAGTTGTATATTTTTCAGATAATACTGCTGCTACTTTCTAACCATTGTAATAGTTAAAATCCTTTTAATAGGGGTTGACCTAATAGCCATATGTTAAATCCTTTGCACAAGGTTGCATTCTAATGGAGTGTATGTAAGTCCTATGACTAGGCTCACTTTTAACAAGGTGACTGAAATCCTTTAACCGAGTCACATTTGACAGTGTGTATTGTAACCTTTGACAGGGTTGGCCTTTTACCAAGCTCACTTCAGAAGAGTGAAAATAATAGTAGCATGTTACAAAGTGGTTTTTCCCAAATTGGGTTTCCACTATAAAACCTGGTGTTTATACTTGTGTGAATGTTTAGATCTGAACATTGCTATGTTTTACAAGTTAAGTTATAGCTAGGTAGTGGACTGCATTGTTAGATGTTTCTATTATTGAATCAGTGATGACCGAGTTTGTTTTGGTTTTGGATCTGATTTAAGGATAAGTTTGTGAGATTGTTTTATACATTAGGACCTGAGAACAACTAATTCACCCCCCCTCTTTGTTGTTCTAAATCATATTAACAATTGGTATCAGAGAAACAAAAACTATAGGGATCTACAATCTCCCCCTTTGACATTAGTGGCAAAAACACTTTGTCATGACATTGGTATACACAATTTACAAAAGTATGTTTGTACTAGCCTCATACTCCCCCTGAGATATATATATACACTCAAAATTTATTACCTGTCCCTATTCTACCCTTGTCCTGACTCGTGTCATGATGATTCCCCCTTATTTTTGACACGACTAATCTCTTCATCAGTAGGTAGTTCAACAAAATTGTAGTATGTTGTACACATCAGACCAGATATTGCATTAGCTATTGGGATTGTGGCAAGATTCTCTGCCAATCCTAAGGAAACAGATATGATGGCTGTGAAAAGAATTATGAGATACTTGAAAGGAATTGTTGACTATGGTCTATATTATAAGAAGGATGACAAATTTGAACTCCGAGTTTATAAAAATGCTAATTGGGAAAGAAATGTAGATGATAGAAAGAATACAAGTGGTGGAGCTTTCTTTCTTGGATAGAGATTAGTCTCCTAGACAAGCAAGAAACAAAATTGCATTTCCCAATCTACTACGGAGGCCGAGTATGTTGTTACTGCAGTAAATTATTCAAACTTGGTATGGATAAAACAATTGTTGATAGGCATGAAAGAAGAAATCACTAAACCTATTGTTATTTTTTATGGCAACACAAGTGCTATCAATATTTCTAAGAATCCAGTGATGCACACTAAGACCAAACACATTGCAATCAAGTATCACTACTTGAGAGAATTAGTACAAGACAAAGAAGTCTGAATGGAATATGTGAATACAAAAGAACAACTAGCAGACATATTCACTAAAGCTTTACCCAGAGAAGCTCATGAGTATTTGAGAAGTCAATTAGGGGTTCTTCCCCTAACTGAGGCTACCTAGACAACCTAGGAGCACTGCATCAAATGTGCTACAATAGAACATTTGACAAATTGATGTAGAAGATTGTCACACTTTAGGGCAGGCCTAGAGTTGTGAAGAGAAGCAAAGACAAGAAATTAGTCATAAGCAAGATGACAGATGCAAAAACACAAAGCTGCATAGATATTATCTACATCTGATGGATGTAAGTTTTAGTTGTTGCTTTGGCATTTTTGTCAAAGAGGGAGAAAGTACTGATATGATAACACATGAGATATGATAACACATGATCTTGAAAACTAAGAGTTGATGAGCTGATGAAACTAAAAGGAAAAAGGATGAAGAAATAAAATGAAGAATTAGGATAGAGGGAGATCTGTATACTTTTGATGGTCATAGGAGTGACACTTATAGGATTCTGAATCAAAATGAAGCTAAGGATATTATAAATAATTTTTTGATGGACAGATAAGATTTTGGATTGGTTGGTAATTGATGTGTTATTCAGATGATATCATATGGTGTTGCCATCAATGCCAAAGAGGGAGATTGTTGGAAATTGAATTGAAACAATTGTTGTATTGTCATTGATGTCAAACCTTAATTGGTAAGACTGTTGCTACTTAGGAAAGTACTATATCTATTTAAGTGTTGCTAAGGGGCTAAGCAAGGTTGGTAACAATAGCACCTAAGGAAAGGTTGAGTTATCTTGATACTACAAAGTGTACTTAACTATGTTTCACTATGATGAGATAATGTATTGTTTATCTTAGTAAGACTGAAGACTAAACTGGTAGGCTTAACCGAGCAAAGAATGGAAAAATCATGTTTAAGCTGAGTGATGTTAGTGTTGACCGAGTAGTATATGCCGAGAAAAATTATAGTGTTGACCGAGCACTAGTAAATTGCCAAGGAAGACAGTGCAAGCCGAGGAGACAGTTTTAGTATTGACCGAGCGTTCTACATGGAGAACGAGTGAACAATCATAGTATTGACCGAGCATCAACAATTTTATATTTGAAGAGAATTTAATTTTGGAGCCAACATTTTTGAATTCTTGGATTATGTAAAATGTGTTGACTTTATTTATTGATTGTTTGGAAGCATTAAATGCTTTGTAAAATGTTTTATTGTAAATTTTTTAAGAGATTTGAGATGATTCTAGAAAAGGAGATGAAGAACATAAAGCAGGTAGATTCAATGAATCTGACCTAACCCTAAGATCTATGAATGAGATTGAGTAGCAAAAGATGAGTTAACCTAATTGAGGAAAATATAAGGGAGCCTGACCATTGTAATATGTATGCACATGGTGAATAGAGAATGCTGGAAGAGGAAAGTTTTATTGACTGAATAAGCAGAAAAGGTTGAAGGA
Organism: Chamaecyparis obtusa; assembly: GCA_027943335.1. Lineage (NCBI taxonomy): Eukaryota > Viridiplantae > Streptophyta > Pinopsida > Cupressales > Cupressaceae > Chamaecyparis > Chamaecyparis obtusa. The sequence goes on from BSBK01004454.1 coordinate 986,983, forward strand.
GAATGGTGGTGATTACTTGAAGAAAATTTTTGAGCAGATTAGAGATGGAAATGGAAAAGTTTCAAAGTCAGTAAACTAGCATTAGTGTATGAAATTGGATCTGATATTTGCAAAGTGAGTTGTATATTTTTTAGATAATAGTGCTACTACTTTCTAACCATTGTAACAGTTAAAATCCTTTTAATAGAGGTTGACCTAACAGTCATATGTTAAATCCTTTGAACAAGGTTGCATTCTAATGGAGTGTATGTAAGTCCTATGAGTAGGCTCACTTTTAACAGGGTGACTAAAATCCTTTAAGTGGGTCACATTTGACAGTGTGTATTGTAACCTTTGATAGGGTTGGCTTTTTACCGAGCTCACTTCAGAAGAGTGAAAATAATAGTAGCATGTTACAAAATGGTTTTTCCCAAATTGGGTTTCCACTATAAAACCTAGTGTTTATACTTGTGTGAATGTTTAGATCTGAACATTGCTATGTTTTACAAGTTAAGTTAGATAGCTAGGTAGTGGACTGCATTGTTAGATGTTTCTATTATTGAATCAGTGATGACCGAGTTGTTTTGGTTTTGGATCTGATTTAAGGATAAGTTTATGAGATTGTTTTATACATCAAGAATTGAGAACAACTGATTCACCCCCCTCTTTGTTGTTCTAAATCATATTAATAATTGGTATCAGAGCAACTGATTCACAACCTTAGCTTTGAATATTTTGAAATTATCAAATGCTTCTGACTTATATTTTAAGAACATAACCCACACCATCCTAGTATAATCATCAAAAAACAAAATGAAATACCTTTCACCATAGTACAATCACAGTATTGACCGAGCATCAACAATTTTATATTTGAAGAGAATTTAATTTTGGAGCCGACATTGTTGAATTCTTGGATTATGTAAAATGTCTTGACTTTATTTATTTATTGTTTGGAAGCATTAAATGCTTTGTAAAACATTTTATTATAAATTTTTAAGAGATTTGAGATGATTCTAGAAAAGGAGCCGAAGAACATAAAGTGGGTAGATTCAATGAATCTGACCTAACCCTAAGATCTACGAATGAGATTGAGCAACAAAAGATGAGTTAACATAATTGAGGAAAATATAAGGGAACCTGAACATTGTGATATGTATGCACATGGTGAACATAGAATACTGGAAGAGGAAAGTTTTATTGATTGAATAAGTAGAAAAGGCTGAAGGAGAATGGTGGTGATTGCTTGAAGAAAAGTTTCGAGCAGATCAGAGATGGAAATGGCAAAGTTTCAAAGTCAGTAAACCAGCATTAGTGTACGGAATCAAATCTGATATTTGCAAAGTGAGTTGTATATTTTTCAGATAATACTACTACTACTTTCTAACCATTGTAATAGTTAAAATCCTTTTAACAGAGGTTGACCTAACCCTAAGATTTGCTGGAAGAGGAAAGTTTTATTAACTGAATAAGCAGAAAAGGCTGAAGAAGAATGGTGGTGATTTCTTGAAGAAAAGTTCTGAACAGATCTATCTTGGATTGTGCAAGGACATTGATGATTGAAAATTGTTAATATGATTTAGAACAACAAAGAGGGGGGGTGAATCAGTTGTTCTTAGGTCCTGATGTATAAATTAATCTCATAAACTCATCCTTAAATTAGATCCAAAACCAAAACAAACTTGGTCATCACTGATTCAATAATAGAAACATCTAACAATGCAGTCCACTAGCTAGCTGTAACTTAACTTGTAAAACATAACAATGTTTAGATTTAAACATTCACACAAGTATAAACACCAGGTTTTATAGTGGAAACCCAATTTGGGAAAAACCACTTTGTAACATGCTACTATTATTTTCACTCTTCTGAAGTGAGCTGGGTAAAGAACCAACCCTATCAAAGGTTACAATACACACTGTCAAATGTGACCCGGTTAAAGGATTTCAATCACCTTGTTAAAAGTGAGCCTAGTCATAGGACTTACATACACTCCATTAGAATGCAACCTTGTTCAAAGGATTTAACATATGACTGCTAGGTCAACCTCTGTTAAAAGGATTTTAACTGTTACAATGGTTAGAAAGTATCAGCACTATTATCTGAAAAATATACAACTCAATTTGCAAATATCATATCTGATTCCATACACTAATGCTGGTTTACTAACTTTGAAACTTTACCATTTCCATCTCTGATCTGCTCAGAACTTTTCTTCAAGCAATCACCACCATTCTCCTTCAGCCTTTTTTGCTTATTCAGTCAATAAACTTTCCTCTTCCAACATTCTTTGTTCACCATGTGCATACATATCACAATGTTCAGGTTCCCTTATATTTTCCTCAATTAGGTTAACTCATCTTTTGCCACTCAATCTCATTCGTAGATCTTAGGGTTAGGTCAGATTCATTGAATCTACCCACTTTATGTTCTTCATCTCCTTTTCTAGAATCATCTCAAATCTCTTAAAAATTTACAATAAAATGTTTTACAAAGCATTTAATGTTTCCAAACAATCGATAAATAAAGTCAACATGTTTTACATAATCCAAGAATTCAACAATGTCGGCTCAAAAATTAAATTCTCTTCAAATATAAAATTGCTGATGCTTGGTCAATACTGTGATTGTTCACTCAGTCTCCATGTAGAATGCTTGGTCAATACTAAAATTGTCTCCTCAGCTTGCACTGTCTTCCTCGGCAATTTACTGGTGCTCGGTTGACACTATAATTTTGCTCGGCATATACTACTCGGTCGACACTAACATTACTCAGCTTAAACATGATTTTTCCATTCTTTTCTCAGTTAAGCCTACCAGTTTAGTCTTCAGTCTTACTAAGATAAATAATACATTATCTCATCATAGTGCAACATAGTCAAGTACACTTTGTAGTATCAAGATAACTCAACCTTTCCTTAGGTGCTATTGTTACCAACCTTGTTTAGCCCCTTAGCAACACTCAAATAGATATAGTGCTTTCCTAAGTAGCAATAGTCTTACCAATTATGGTTTGACATCAATGACAATACAAAAATTGTTTCAATTTAGTTTCCAATAGATTCATTCTCAACCTTAGCTCTGAATATTTTGAACTTATCAAATGCTTCTAACTTATCTTTTAAGAATGTAACCCACATCATCCTAGTATAATCATCAAAAAAAAAAAATGAAATACCTTTCACCATAGTATGATCTTGTTTGAGTTGGACCACAAAGGTCTGTATGAATCAGATCCAACTTGTTCTCTACTAAATTCTGCTTGGTCTTGAATGAATTTCTCATGTGCTTCCCCATCACACATTCCCTGCATATAGTATCAACTAGTTTCTCTATGCTAGGTAGATCTCTTACTGCCTTAACATTGCTTATCTTTACTATGTTATCAAAATTGATATGACATAGTCTTTTATGCCATAATCAACTGTCATCAACTTTAGAAACAAAACAACTTGCTTCTGAATTGAGTTGAAAAACATTACCTCTTATCTTTGTGTTTGATGCAATCATAACACCATCTTTGTTGTTAATGATGCATTTTTCATCTTTGAACTCCAACTGATAGCCTTTACCAAGTAACTGTCCAACACTGAGAAGGTTATGTTTCAAACCATCAACATAAAGAACATCGTCAATACTGTTCTTTCCATCCAAAGTGATGGCTCCTCTACCAACTATAGGTTTAGGAGTGTTGTATCCAAATATGACCATACCTCCATTGTATTTTTCCAAATGAACAAACCTGCCTTTATCACCTGTCATGTGATGTGAACAACCACTGTCTATAATCTAGTATGTCCTTATGTCAGCTTGTGAAATCAATGCTAGCTCTTGATTTACTTTCTCATCTTTAGGAATTGACTTACTATTCATCTTTTCTACAATATCAATGAATCCAATTTCTTCTTCACTTGATTCTTCATCTGAAAATCCATCTCCAACATAGTAGCATTCCTTAGAATACTTAGGCTTGTAATCCTTTCTAAACTTTTTAGCTCTAGTGGGACACTTAGATGCAAAGTGACCAATTTTATTACATGAAAAGAACTTAAATGGTAATTGACCCTCATGTTTTTCTTTTACTTTCTTTTCTATTTTGGCAACCATAGCAATAAAATCATCTAGTGTTTTATCTTCATCATCATCATCAAAATTACTAGAAGTGTTTGCAGATTTCTTACCATGAATTGTTGCTTTGAAAGCTGTCTCACTCTTTGGTTATGTCTTCAATCTTGAAATCTCAAAAGTTGAGATTTTGTTGATCAAGGTCTCTCTCTTGAAATTTGATGTAAGCTGCACGGTCTCATCAAGGATGTTGATCTTGCTTTCATATTCTACAGTAAGAGTAGTCATTACTTTATCCATAATGTCCTCTTCTGATATCTCTCCACCATTGTTCTTGATTCCAGCAACTGCTTCATTAATCCTCTGATTGTAAGCTCTAATGTTTTCTTTAGGCAGCATCTCTAATTCATTGTATCTTTTCTTCCATGTCTTTCTGTGCACATTGTTTGCTTGTTTGTCTCCTTCAAATGTGTCTTCAAGGTGCTGCCCTATTTTGTGGGTTGTATCTACCTTTTTTACTTCTAAAAATTCACCATCAAATAGGGTGTTGATAAGGACTTCTTTAGCAATAGCATTATAATGAAACAATTCCTTTTGAGTGTTAGTAGCATCATCTTTTCCAAGGTCTTCTAAGGTAGGAATCTTGGCTTCTTTGATGGTTACATTAAAAACTTCAAAAGAAATGCATTGCAAATGGGTTACCATCTTGTTCTTCCAATCAAGATAATTCTCTCCATCAAACTTAGGACTTTCTTTCCTAAAGTACACCATCTAATCAACCTCAATCTTTTAAACTTTATCTTTGAGGTACTTGGCTCTGATACCAATTGTTAGGAATAGTCCCAAGAGATAACTGAGAGGGGGGGGGGTGTGAATAAGTTATCTACAAGATTAAATTATTTATCCAATTAAGTATACTTAAACATAAAGCATAAACACAATGAAATAACACATGAACACAACACCAATATTTTGGTTATGGGGAAACCCAAATAGGTAAAAACCCCGGTGGGACTTGATACCCACTAATATTCTGTACTAGTGTATAGTGATCCTTGCTAGAAGATCCTTTACCTTGTTAGGAGTAGCTTTACAATATATTAAGTATAGTAGACTTGGTTAAAGGTCAGAACCTATTAGGAGTCTTTTACAATTGTCTCTATTAGGGGAGAGGACACACTATTCAAGAGCTCACTGCTCAAATGGGTGAAGGCTACAACCTTTTGAATAACAAATGCACACTATATATGGATCTTGGTGAATTGCACTTTGACCTACTGTCTAGATCAATTCCAATGAATAGAACAAGTACTTTACTTGGTCACATAGACCTTCTTTTGATGGTTCAACACTTCGCACACTCTGCTCTGCTCTACTTAATCAACCATGAACCACACTCCAGCAATCACAAATGACTGCCTATAAATATCTTTCCTCCAAATGATATAATCAAGTCAACCTATTAGAAACACCTTGAAATCATATTAGAGAAATCATAATAAACTCCAACAAACATTCTATCAGCTCTATTATGCACGCAACTCATTCTGGGACCTGTCTAATAAAATAAATGTAGACGCACGCTACACATTGTCGGCTCTACCAAAACTAGAACTTTCTTAGTAAGCTAAATTAACTTATGCACTCTTAAAAAAACATCAATAACACTCCTCCAAGCTTAACTCCAAGGGCACATACCCTCAAGATAGGTGCAACTCAAGAACAAATAAAATCTCTGTCGGCTCTTCTGAAAAAACATAGGAAACTGCTACTGGTGAATAGCAACTACATAACATCACTTGCATTCATCATCAGACTATGTGTCCATAACTAAAACATCACTAACATGTCTTCAACATATATCCAAGTGCACAAGGCTCCATGATAACTGTACGGACAACCATACATAGAACACTATCTGTTACTATGTTAGGAACACTACTAACACCAACTGCTATATAACTGTCTGTACTAATAGTTAACCTATGCACCCATGATATCATGTTGATATCATGTCCATGCTACATATACTAAAAACTTACTACATAAGACTTCCACGCATGCTACTTTCCATATGTTGTCATTAATGGCAAACATACAGTCAGTACTGGCTTGCTGGCAAATCTCCAACATTTTCTTTTTCTCTCTTAGATTTATGTAAAACCATTTTTGACTTGAATGCATATTCAACATTAGGAATAGTGTAGTTATCATAGTTAGAAAGTTCAAAAGCAGTAAGCTTACCAACAAGACTTTCCATAGTTAGAACATTTCCAAGGTGGCATCTTGATTCTTGAATTGTTGAAATTCTGATGGCATATATAGGAAGAAAAGTTGTCAATACCTTTCCAATGATAGTCTCATCATTAATGATTCCATTAGATCCTCTAATAGAATTCACCATCTCCTTTATTCTCCCACAATATTGAGTAATATTCTCACCTTCTTGCATTTTCATCTCATCAAACTTACCTCTCAAGCTTTCAACTTTATCTCTCAGTACATTTGTATCACCACCATAGATAGTTGCAAGAGTATCCCACATTTTCTTTGCAGTAGTGCAATCCTTGATGTCTTCAAATTCAGGATAGCTTAGGGAAGATGCAATCTTCAACATTACTTGATTGTGTTCCTATTTTTTTTTCATCTCCTTGGCAATCAAAGGTGCAGCAGGTATAACATAGTCATGCTCAACATAGTATTTTGTTGAATCTCCAATACCAGCTAGATGCAGTTTCATCAAACTCTGCCATGCAGGGAAGTTCTCCTTGTTCAACTTTGATACCTCCTTTTTATACATCTTGATCATTTTCTTCAAGTACCTTTAAACTTGTTATCTATAAGCACCAACAACTTTGATACCAATTATTAATATAATGTAGAACAACAAAGAGGGGGGGGGGGGGTGAATCAGTTGTTCTTAGGTCTAGAAGTACCAATTGAACTTTTAAACACTTCAAAAATCTTAAATCTAATCACCAACACAACTCGGTCTCTAAATAATATATATACCAGAAACATTTAATATGCAGTCCACTATCCAACAGTATTTATCTTGCAGAATATAAAACATACACATCAAAACATTCACACAAGTATAACACCAGGTGTTAATATAGTGGAAACCCAATTTGGGTAAAACCACTTTGTAACATGTTACTAATATTTCCACTCTTCTAAAGTGAGCTCTATAAAAATCCAACCTTCTTAAAGGTTTACAAACACACTGCTAGGTGTGACCCTGTTAAAGGATTTCAATCACCTTGTTAGGAGTGGCCTTATTAGAGGACTTAAACTTACATTCCATTATAATTCCACCTTGATTAAAGGATTTAAACAATGACTATTAGATCAAACTTGATTAAAGGATTTAGACTGATACAATGGTTAGAAAGTAGCTGTAGTTTTTTATTTAAAAAACATAAAACTCACTTTGCAAATAACAGATCCAATTCACACATATATGTTGATTTACTGACTGAGTTCCATTTCCTCTCCATCTTTGATCTTCTCAAAATTTGCTTCAAGCAATCACAACTCTGATCAACTCCTTCACCTTCAGCCTTCTGCTTAGACTAATCAGTCAACAATATCAACAAATCCAACATACTCTGTAAACTCACACTTATGTTTTCCTTTATACCTCCTCAATAGGTAGATCCATCTTTTGCCTCTTAATCTCCTCCATAGATCTTAGGTTTAGGTCAGATTCATCGAATCCTTCCAACATTTAAGTTCTTCATCCATCCTTCTAGAAACATCTTCAATCTCCTCATTGAATCCATAACAAAATAATTTACCATGCATTAAATTCTCTATACAATTAATTAATAAAGTCAACATGATTTACATAACCCAAAAATTCAACTATATCGGCTGGGAATCTGAATTCTTCCTCCAAATGTAAATTACTAATGCTCGGTCAATACTATGGTCATCTCCTCGGTCATCATAGCATAACTCAGTCATCTCTTCAAATTGTCTTCCTCAGCTAACACTATCTTGTTCGACAATTTTCTGTCACTTGACATTTCCTGATGTTTAGTCAACACTAAAGTTACTTGGCATATACTAGCACTTGGTCGACACTAACATCACTCGGTTTAAACTAGATTTCTTCACTTTTTCTCGGTTAAGCCTACTTCTTTAGTCTTTCTTCTTACTTACATAAACAATACATTATGTTATCATTGTGCCAAATAATCAAGTACTCATTGAAGTATCAAATAAATCAACCTTTCCCTAGGTTCTATTGTTATCTCCCTTGCCCTAACCCTTTTCATCAATCAATAGATATAGTACTTTCTTAGATAGCAACTGTCTTACTAGTTAAGGTTTGACATCAATGACAATACAAAAATTTCTTCAATTGTAGTTTCCAACACATACCTGTCTCAATCTTAACCATATCCTTGAGAATCTTGAATTTGTCAAAAGCTTTAGATTTCTCCTTCAATAATGTAACCCACATCATCCTTGAATAATCATCAATGAATAATATGAAATATTTATCTCCATAATAACTTCTAGTTCTAGTAGGATCACACAAATTAGTATGTACTAGACCTAACAACTCACTTGAATAATAAGTCTTGCTTTTGAAAGTATATTTAGTTAGCTTACCCAACTAACATTTTTTACACATCATATTAGCAGGCTTCAACAATTTAGGAAAATGTCTCACTTCTTTAGTAGTTCTTATCTTCACAATGTTATCAAAGTTCACATGACAAAATCTTTTGTGTCATAACCAATTGTCATCAAATTGAGTAATTAGACATCTATTCTCTACACTATTCAAATTAAATATATTACCTTTTATCTTTCTTCTTGATGTAATCTCAATTCCTGAGCTACAAATGATTTTGCATTTTCCATCCTTGAATTGTAGATTATAACCTTTGTCAACTAGCTGTCCAACACTCAAAATTGTGTTTTAAACCTTCAACATATAAAACATCATCAATGTTATTATTACCATCAAGTATAATAGAACATCTACCTTTGATCATACAAGGATTATTGTCACCAAATTTGACAACACCACCATCATACCTCTCCATCTTTAAAATATTTCTCTTATTTCTGATCATGTGACGTGAACAATCACCGTGTACCACCCATTCATCCTTTTCTTCAACATGTATATCCAAGGATTTTTCCTCATTTAAGAAACTATGATTTTCTTCTTTAATAGAAATCAATACAATCTCATCTTCACTCTTTTCAAATTCATCATTAGTTACACCTTCATTAGTAGCATAATAATGCTTGTTCTGATATTTAGGTTGGAATTTCCCATCCTTATGCTTTTGAACTCTCTCAAGACATCTAGAAGTAAAATGACTAATTCTATTACATGAATTTTTTTTTAAAGGTAACTTCCCTTCATACTTATTAACTCACTTAGGCAGTCTCTTAGCAATTAGGGCTTCTATTTATTCAAGATTTCTCTCCTTTTCCTTAATTTCTTCCATCTTGTTTTCATATCTACATCTATAATTTGATGAAATTTCTCTAGGGTCATATCTTTTCTTATCCTTAGTAGGTTTAAATGCATATTCAACTTTAGGAAGGCTATCATCAAATTCTCTCATCTCAAAGGAAGATAACTTACCAACCAATGTGTCTCTTGTTACCGGTGCCACAGTCCCGATCTCTTCAATAATAGAAACCTTATTATTGTAATATGAGGAAAGGATATAAGTACCTTAAGAACAATTTCATCTTTCTCCAATGTTCCACCAACACATCTGATTCTACAAACAAGATCATTCACCTTTAGTATGATGGAATTTATGTTTTCATCCTTGCTCATCTTCAATGAATCATATTTCCCTTTCAAAATCTATAGATTGGATCTCTTCACACATGCATCTCCTTCTTGCAAAAACTCTAATTTTGTCCATATATGATGTGTAGTCTCTAATTCCATGACATTTGTATAGTTTGTATCTGACAAGGTACTCACCAATGATTCTTTTTCTTTGATATTGTACTCAAATTGCTTCTTATCATCTACAGTAGAAATAGAAAGAGCTGCATGAGGATTGTAAGAATTCTTAGTGATCACCTAATAATCCTCTTCAATACATCTTAGGTGTGTAATCATCAGACCCTTCCATGTGGAATAACTAGTGCCTTCAAATATCAAACTCTCCTTCTTAAAGGCTTCCATCCTAGATCTTCTCAAGTGATCAACTCCCAAAAGAGGACTTATCTTTGATACCAATTATTAGAAATAAGGTAACACACACAATTGAGAGGGATAGAGTGAATTAGTTGTGTCCCAAAACTTGAAACATAAATCCAATTTTAAAATTTAAAGATTAGATTTTAATGATGAACATTAAGAAAAAGATCACAACATAATAACCATCACATAACATCAAGATTTTTTACATGGAAATTCTATTAGGAGAAAAACCACGGTGGATATAAAACCCACAAGATAATGTACTCTGTTAAAATCACCATACCCAGTTAAAGGTATTACAAGGGGGATACACATGCATTCAAGCATATTTCCTAGAGTTCACTACTCCAATACAATAAGGAGTACAACCCAAAGGAAGGCTCACTACCTTACAAGTAGATGGACAACAATCCACCATGGTCAAGAATCCACAAATCATGAACTGACTGATAGCATCCTCAACATGCCAATATAGCTCTAATGAAGTACATAATACATCAGATCTCTACCTCAATTGTAGATTCCACTCTTACATCTTCCCACAATCTCTCATAAACATGTATGATCCTCTCCACAAAGGGATATTACATCATTACATTTATACAATTCATCAACTTATTTCTTCAAGGTCATCCAAGGACCTAAATTAAAAATATTAACTCAAATACAATACAATCATCAATGTGATTCAAAACATGTCAGCTAAGACATAGTAAGGATTCAATTTTTCATCCTCAAACACACTCCTTCTCCATAAATCACTCCTTGATCCATCGCAACATGCTATACCATCATGTCAGCCAAGAACAATAAGAACTTTAATACATCATGTGAAAATCACCAAATCCGATCACATGACTTAATGTGATCCATAAACATGAATAGGAAATGATCTAGAAACATTAGCAAGTAACATGAAATATCATAGAAATAACCAAAACAACGTTGTCTCATAATTCACCATTATCTTTGCACTATTCATCAGGAACATCGATCAATAACCTCTGCCACTCAAGAAAAATATCTTGTCAACATCCAAATCATGAAGCACTTGAGCTAAGGACATAAAACCATGTCCTAAACTCACCACCAGGTTAGTAACCAGAAATATTACATAAACAAACCACACTGATCTAAACAATGAAACAATATCTCTTCTTGAACATCCAAAATACCAATCTTTGATCATCATCCATAATTCACCCAAATCACCATGTGAACCTTTGTAAATTAACACGAGTCAACTACAAACATCCCTAAAACCATTTGTACGTTCACAACATCTGGCCTTCAATACAGTAGCCATACCAAAATAATCTTCTCACTAAACATACTAGGAACACTGATAGAAATTAAGAAATATGTTGACATCAATGACAAAAATTCAATGTCAGCACATATATGCATGATAATCCAACACTCTCCCATCACATGATGTATTCCATGTTTTTGTACTTATAAGGAGATATATTCCTAATGTGACATATTTGTTGGATTGGAATATTTTGTAGGTCGAGGATGAGCAATTGGCTTTGGAGCCCATACGTATACTGCAACAATAGATAGTGACCCTCAAGGGTTGCACACCATTGAGTAGGTATGAGTCTAATGGGGCCCGACCAATGAAGCCTCAATGACATGGGAGGATGCTTCCATATTTAGTGAGTTATTTCCTTATTTATTTACAGACTTCTAGGAGTAAGCCTAGCTCTAGGGGGGAGGATGTAATACCAGCCTATTTTGATATCATCTTTTGCAAAACAATAATTTTTTTTAGATGTGTTGAGGGTTCATGAGCATGTTTTGTTTTGATAAATATAATATTGTGGACAAGATTGTAGGGTATTGGTGATGCTCATTTAGATAGTAATTAGCACGTCTTGGGAAACACACACACACACACACAATATGTCGATTATTAAAGATGTTTTGTAATAATCAATTGATACTTTTATTTTAATTAAAATTTAATTGTAAAAATACTTATAGATTTTACATTTTTTAAAAAGATTTCTTACTACCTCATTATGAAAAGTTAATAAAAGAAATAAGAAATAATTACACACTAATAAAATGAAATGAAACTTAATTAATTTAGTTATTTGCATATATTATATCCCTCTCTCTTGATTCAATTACCTACGATTTGCATTGCACATATATTTTCTTGAAATTGGTTTCTACTTGATTGTTCATTTCTCGCATTTGAAACCATGTGAAAAAATAATTTAAAAATTGTTGGAGGGAGTGCTAGAGGAGCTTTTAGCTAGAATTGGCACAATTGCAAATTTTCAATCCATTTCCCAACTTCTAAATTGCCAGGTATGGCTTTTCATGATTGCTTGCTTTCTCTAAAATGTTTTAAATATGATTTCAATTGTAATATTGATTATGTATCTATAAATGTTGAATGGAATTATTTGGGGAGGATTGCTTGGATTAGTAATGGATATTTTTTGGAATGTGTATCAATTATCTCTTTAATGCAAACATTTGAGTGGAAAATCAATAAATATCTATTCAATTAATCATGTGGATTTATCTTGTATTGACTAGTTGGGCATGTGTTCCATTCTATTATGTGTGTTGCTTCTTTCTTGTACATGGTTGAGTGTTTCCTCATAGGTAGCTGGTAGCGTACAATATGCAAGGTGCATATTGTGTTGTAGCAAAAAACTTTGCATATGTAATGTATAATAAATACAATGAGGCAAGGGACAGGGGGGGCATATAGGGGCGTCTCTTGGAAAATACTATCCAAAGCTTGGGTGTTAACACCTATATATTTTTTTATGAATCCACTGTAGCTGATAAGTTAGTAGATAGGAAGGGTAATATGGAAAATATATATTTGAAAGGTCAATAGATCTTATTTTGTAACATTGTTATTATTTTCAAATAAAAATTACTACATTATTTATAAAAAAGTACAATTATATTATTATATTAAATTACATATTTATAATTATAAAAACGAATAGAATGTAAAATAATTCTTAACAAAATAAAATAAGTCAATAATGATACATTTCAACATGCTTTAGATAGTTGTACCTAAAATATCTATATTAATAAATAATTCATTTTAACTATTAAATTATTTGAAATTCAAAATAATCTAAAAAATTTAAAATATATCTAAAATTTCAACATTTAATATTTCAAATATCTAGAATATTTTTCATATACTAAATGGTGAACTCATTATGCTAAAATATATTTATATTGTTCTATATATTTTGCTTTTCTTTGTTTAGTATATTTTATTGAAGTTAGGTTTGAACTTAAAAACATTACAAGTTTGACATTCACACTTTATATATTAGATGTTCAAATATTTTTTAAAAAAGATGTCTTAAGAAAATATAATTTATTTAAATTCTGACTCATGTGATAGTATTACAATAGACTTAAAATTCTTTGAACTTAAAAACATTACAAATTTGACATTCATACTTTATTTATAAGATGTTCAAATTTTTCAAAAAAGACATCTTAAGAAAATATAATTTACTTAAATTTTAAGTCATGTGTGATAGTATTACAATAGGCTAAATATGAATAGAATTACAAACAGCTTTTAGAAGGTTGAATTTGATATAGTTTTGATCATAAAAGAGAAGAAAAAAAACACTAAATATAATTTTGATCATATGCCAAGTCTTCTGCAACATAGAGGAGTGCGCCAAAGTAAGTTTAATACCTTTGTTCATAGCTCTTTATATTGGAAGGGATCATCATTCCTTGCACATATTTTCTTCCCTTGTATTTCCTCATCTTGTTGTCTGCAATGGCTTCAAAATCATCAATTTTGCTCTTCTTTCTGATACCCATCTTTCTCATAATATCTTCTTCCTCTGCTGATGAGGAAAAACAATTGGTATTTTACGTGCAAGAGACCAATGCTACGCTGGTTACAGTTGCAGGAATGAATGGGTCTTCTTCAGCTTTAGGGTTTGGGACAATAAAGGTTATAGATGTCAGTGTAACAGCAGAAGTTGGGCGTTCTTCCATGGCGTTGGGGAGAATCCAGGGGATTTTCGTGGGCATTACTTCCACTGTTTTTCATGTGGATATTTCTGTTGTGTTTGAGAATGGGACATACAATGGCAGTAGCCTCCAACTGCAAGGATCAGGTAGCTCGATTCAGGCCATTAGAGAATTTGCTATTGTTGGAGGGACTGGATTGTTTCGATATGCCCGTGGATTTGCTGCCGTCACCACTGTTGCATCCAGTGGCTCTGATATTACCGTCAAGTATAATCTCAGTCTAAGACTAGATTAGAATTATTTGGGATACAGAATATGGGGTCTTTGATATATTGTCTGTCTAGGATTATTACTGCAGTCTGTTAGTTGGATTTCTGATTTTGGTTAGCAGTCAATAAAGATTGATGTATTTTCAATAAAATTTGGGAGGTGCAAGATTCATAGTAGTGATATATGCGATTGCCAATCACTGTACTAGCTGGCATGCTCAAATACATATAATTCTATGAAATACAACTGTCATATTGAATCGAATAAATGCTGTAATTTTGTTAATTATGATATAACTTTTATTATAATTTATCTTTCAAAACAGAACAAAAATAATTCTTGTTTTGTAATTTTTTTTAAATCAAAAGATTTAAAGTTTAGATCTATAATTCAAATTTTAAAATATTTTTGTACTTCCTATTTTTTTACATAATGTCATAAATTGTACTTTTATTGTTTTATTTTGAAGAAAAAATTAGACCCTTTGTTGTGTTAAGTCTCCAAATGTGCCATGATCCTATAAGATCTGAAGCTATTTGATGGAAGAAGTTACATCTGAGTAGAAATGGGTAGATCTTTACGAACACCCTGATCCCCAATAGGTAATACATCAGGAATGGACAGATCTTTGAGTTCCATCTGAATGCCTTTATCCAAAGTTTATTAAGGACAGATGATTGAATGTTTTGTAGGACAGGTGTGGGGAGAGCATAACCATTCGATATTCCCTCTGGATAAGGCCTTTAGGAAAACTCTTCAGCAAATGTTGTTGGCCGGTTTAAATTAAGCCCGAATTTTTGTATTGTTTATAATTTGTGCATTATTTTTGTATGGTTTATACCTAGTGCATATTTATATTTCAGTTTATAATTAATGCAGTCGGGGGTTTCGCTAGAGTTTGTAATTGCAAGTGTAACTCAATTTTTGTTACTATTTGGCATATTTATTGCATTTCGCTTCTGTGTTGATAATGTTGTGGCCTCCCCATGACCATGACCAAAGCTATATTAACCTTAAAAATAATGTTTCAGCTAGCAGCATTTGACAGGGACTCCAGCTACACCGCAGCCCTTGTTATCTTAAAATATAGACCAATCATGAATCAAATGAGAGAAGTCTACCATCAACATTCCATTCCACTGGGAAGATCATATCCCATTCATGTACATCTTTTATTGAAGGTAAGTTTTCAAAATCATAAAAGATAATTCTTCTTCAAATACATGTGTTTGAACAAAATTTTGAAGAAGTGTTGATAAACTATGTAAATATTTTCAATATTTTTTAACAAATTTATAAAATCAATCATTACATTTTATTGAGTCTTAAAAAAGAATAATATGATTTAATAACCAAAAAAACTAAATACAAACCTAAGAATCAACCTTATCTTCTAGAACATAACCTAACAAGAAGATTGAATTCCGATAAGTCTTAACTAGAAGATCTAAGAGAGCGTCCCTCATCTCTCTAATAATAAACCAGAGACCAGAAATTAATATTACTAATCAGACTTGATAAATTATAATAAAAAATCAATCACTTAAATGTTTCAGATTTTTACATTTTCTTAAATTCTTTTTTATTTATGATTGAAATATTGATAATAAAAATTTACACACCATCAAAGTTAGAACAACAGTATTACTCTATCAATTTATTTAAACATTATCTTAAAAAAAAAGTCTAATTTCACTTTTTAATACATAATAACAAAAGTTATTAACATTTATTCGATTTACTATACCAAGTTACATTTGTAATTGATTGACAGCCATTGAACCTTTATTATTAGAAAGATGAAGATCAGATAGAAAAGCAAAATCGATGATTTTGAAACCATTGCAATGACAACCAGAGGAAAGAAAAGGGAAGAGAATGTGTGCAAGGGAGATGGACGATGGTGAATGTTGATGATCTCTTCAAATATAAAGACCTAAGCAGGAGTTGAATAAAACAGGGAACAGAACAATCTCATCTGTTCGACAAATTGCACTGTTGAATAGGTGATGAAATTGCGTGCACTACTCTGCGTATATTAATGTTAGGCCAGCTTGATTTTTTCTGCTCCATAAATCAGAGCAATATCAAATTCAAACGTCTAGAACCTGTTTGTTGTAATTTAAATCTTATGATAAGAAACTTTTATTTCTATACTCTTTTTAATAAATATTTTATTAACATTTATTTCGATCAAATATACAGTTTCAATTAATACAAATATATATTAATATTTGATATTGAATGCTTATTACTTAAATGTCAAGAATTAGAATCTTGCATGTTAAAAATATTTTTCATTATAACCAAATTCTACCATTCAAATCTTCTTGCACCATAGGTATAATCAAACTCTAGCATCCTAGAAATCTCTTTCATTGTAACCAAATTCCACTGAAAATAATGACCACTAACTCCATCATAAACCTGGTCAACTTTCCTACATACCCACCAAGAAAAAACCCAAAAGAAGCATGCATTTATCAAATTTACATAAACACAAATACTAGCCCTAAACAGACTCCCAAATTTATTTGACAATATATCAAAGACCTCATATTCTGTATCCCAAATATTCTAATCAATTCTCAAACTAACATTATACTTGAGAGTAATATCAAACCCAGCAGATGCAACAGTGGTGATGTCAGCAAAGCCACGGGCATATCGAAACAATCCAGTCCCTCCAACAATAGCAAATTCCCTCATGGCAAGAAACGAGGTACCTGATCCTTGCACTTGAAGGCTACTACCATTGTATGTCCCATTCTCAAACACAACAGAAATCTCCAACTGAAAGGCGGTAAAACTAATACTTACAAAAATCCCCTGCGCTCTCCCCAAAGCCATGGAAGAACGCTCAACTTCTGCTGTCACAGCATCATCTACAACCATTATTGTCCCCAATCCAAAAGCTGAAGAGGACCCATTCACTCCTGCAACTGTGACGAAAGTAGCATTTGGTCCTCCAGTAGTTTCTTGCAAGTAAAACACCAACTGCTTTTCCTCATCAGCCGAAGAAGAAGATATTATGAGAAATATGGGTATCAGAAAGAAGAGGAAAATTGATGATCTTGAAGCCATTGGAGATGAAAGGAGCGGAAATAAAAGGGAATGGTGGAGGATGATGAATGATGTGCGGCTGAAATATAAATAGATAAGGTGCAGTTGACTTGAATTAAGGTGATGAGCAAAACCAGGTCATATGTTTGACAAACTAAGGTGTTTGTTAGTTTGCGTGCACTCCTCTATGTTGCAGGAGACTTGGTATATAATGTTAGGCGAGCTTTTATTTATCATCTATAATCAAAACCAGGTATCAAATTCAACAATGTAGAAACTGTTTGTAATTTGATACAAGTTTGGCCCATTGTAAAGAAGATTAGCAGGAAATTATTTTTTCTACATGTTTGAAATATTAGTTATTCAAATGATAATTTGAAATATTAGTTATTCAAATTTTAAATACATTTTTATATTTCTAGATTATTCTTGAGCGTGACACAATGCTTAAAATATATGTAGATATATGAATATTAAATTATTTTATTTAGTTAATAATTATTTTGTACTCTATTTAGTGTTATCATTATAATTATGTTTCTTAGAGTAATAATATAAATGTATTTTTCAGAAGTAGATAATTAAGATATGCTAAGAAGGATTCCATGTTTTAACAAGACTTATTATTCATATGTTACATACATTTTAATATTTCTAGAACATTCTTGAGTGTCAAACAATTTAATAGTTATAAGTAAATTTTTATTAATATAAATATCTTAAGCATATTTATTTGAAACATGTGCAACTATATGAATATTAGATTATTTTATTTAGTTTTTAATTATTTTGCACTCTATTTCTTGTTATCATTATAGTTATGTCTTTTAAAATAATATTATAAATGTATTTTTTCCAGAATTAGATAATTACGATGTGTTAAGAAAGATTTCAAATTTTGACAAAGTTTATCTTATTCATATGTTAGATACATTTAGTCTATTATAATGATGAAGGTTACATCAAGGAATTTTTTTTCCTAACTATTTGAAAGATTAATTGTTATAGTGTTTCTAGATAGCTCTTGATTTTCAAATAATTTAATAGTACAAAGGTAAAACATTTATCAATATAGACATCTTAAGTAGACATTTTAAGCACATATATCTAAAACATATCCCAATATGTCATTATTGAATTATTTATTTTACTTTTGGTAATATATTTAAGTTTGTCTATTCCATCCAAAAAAAAAAGAAATTAATTGTATCCTTCATATTTCTTGTTATCATTATAGTTGTGTGTCTTATTGTAATATTAATTGTTCAAAGTCTAGATATATCTTAGTATTTCTAAATTGTTCTTGAATGCTAACAATATAATAGTCAAATATATATATATATATATATATATATATATATATATATATATATATATATATATAGTTAAGAAGTATAGGTTAGAATATCAATTATCAAATGTTAAGTAAATACATGAAAATATTACAAGATACTTTTCAAAAATAATAAAGTGATAATCTAAAATACATTTTACCAATAAAATTTAAACTTCCGTGATCAAAACTTTTTTCCCTCTATGATCAAAATTATATTAAATTCAACCCTTTATTTGTATATTTATATTTTTCCTAACTATTTGAAATATATTATTCAAATTTTATTCTAGATTATTCTTGAATTTAAAATAATTTAATAGATACATACATACACGTTGAATTATTTAAATTTAGTTAAGAAATATTTTACACTCATTCTTTATTATCACAATATTTATGTTTAGTACTAATAATATAATTATATTTTGATTAGAGGTAGATAATTAAAATATTAAAGAGGATTTTAATTTTTTTAAATTGTGAGAGTATCAATTATTCAAATGTTAAGCATAAGATGATATTTCAAGGTACTTTGAAAAAATAATTTAATAATTAAAAAATAAAATAAAATTTAACATCTAATAAATAAAGTTTAAGTGTCAAACTTGTAATGTTCTAAGTTCAAAGTTAACTTTAATAAAATATACTAAACAAAGAAAAATAAAATAACAATTTCAAATATATTTTAGTGTATAATACTTTTTTAGGTATTTCAAATATTAATTATTCAATTTTAGATACATTTTAATATTTTAATATTTTTTTAAATTTCAAATAATTTTATAGTTAGAACTGATTGTTTATTTGATTAGATATCTTAAGTACATCTATCTTAAAAATGTTGAAATATATGATTATTGAATTATATTATTTAGTTAAAAATTATTTTACATTTCATCTTTTATTTTTATTTTTGGATAGATAATAAATATTTTTGAATTAATAGTTCCAAAAAAATTACATTGTAGCCACTGCTTGGTAGAATTACTTTCAGACCCACATCTCCATACTGGACAAATTTTTTTTTCCTATTGGCTTACAATATTTCATCCTTCAACCCCCTGAGAAACCTATCATCTGATACACTTCGCAAATTCTATCCAAATACATTGTCAAATACCATTTACAAAATTGGACCAGACCCATCATAGAAACATTCTGAAGACACAAAAAAAAACCTAAAAAACTAGGGCATCTCACCCGAACCACTAATGCATCTCCTCCCTAGAGAGGTTTGGTTGATCGTTCCTCCATGGGTATCCACCTTTCCCTTCTTCTGGTCTTTCTATTGCTGTACCACTCATAACTTCTCATCCACACTGGAAGTTATCATCAACTTCCTAGGAGTCAATTTTATCTTACGTTTCCACTCCTACTCCAGCAATTCTCATTCAACCTCTACATTTTGTATGTACAACAATATTTTTTTCATCCTTCCTTGGGCTCCTCAATTCTCTTTTCCTTCGGCATCAAAGAGCTCCTCACAATTAGCGGCTTCAAATCCCCAACTCCACCTTTGATCATACGCCAAGGTCCCTACACCATTCTCAAACCAACCCTTGGCTCTTCCCTCCCAAAAATAGCAATTGTATCAACAAGCCACTATAGCTTCACACAAACCCTCATCACTTCCAACTCTTCCTCTCGCAAGCCCAACAGTAATGTCCATACTAGAAATAGTGACAAAAGTCCAAATTCATTCGTAGCTGAATGTCTACAGTCAAATACTCCTGACCAAAATTTTTACAAACACAACTCCAAACTTTGTCATCATCAAACTTGAAAATTCCACTCAACTGCTTCATAGAGATCTCTCCCCTCAAATCAGGTAGCTGGTTGGGACAATTCAATGAAAAATTCACCTCCATTTTCAACTACGATCCCAACTATCACAATGTTATCACCTCTCAATAGTTCCCTTCATGTCTCAAGAAGCCCCCATAAAAAGACCTTTGAAGCCTCTAGAAAGTGACTGGCCTTCGTCACTCTTCGTGACACCTTTCAATGATTGCATCTCTTATTAGCTCATTGGTAGCCACATCATTATTAAATCATACTCTAGCTGACATCATGACACTAATGATCACCCATCTACCTCACCACCCACTAATTACCCACTTCTAATATGGTCACTTTGTTAGACCTTATATAGTATTAATTTTAAAGACATGTATCGCAATACATTAAGCTCTGCCACCTTACCACCTCTCCTCTATTTTAATATTTATAAAGTATTTATATATTTCAAAAGTGTCATGGTCTGATCTCCAAGCACCAACATTGGACAATTTGTCAGCTACCTCATTGGCTTCTCATAAAACATGTGTCACTTTAAAATCCTTAAAGGATGAAAGAAAAACTTTGATTTGATGGATGTCTTTATTCAAATACTAAGTATCTCACCCTAGATAATACCATTAATAACTATATGTGAATCCTCTTCCAGATGCAATTTCCTAATCCCCATCTACTTTTCCATCAATATTATACATTCTATCTTTTATTATTATAGTTATGTCTCTTAATATAACAATATACAGTTTATATTTTTATTAGAAATAGATAATTAAGATATATTAAGAAAATTTTAAGTGTTTGTATATCAATTATTCAACTATAAAGTAAATTTTAATTTTTCAAGATAGTCCAAAATATAATGACTTCAAATTTTAAAATAGTTTTTACTAATGAAAATAATTATTATTTATTAAACTATATAAATAAATATAAATTTGCCAATTGGCCCTTGGTTTATTGGTGAAGTTGAATGGTTCCAAATGAGCCCACCAAAGATCAAGTCTTTCTCATGCCAATAGATAGCCCCCAGTCCTTGGTTCTTACAAGTATAACCTCCATCAAAAGTATATATAAACTTAACTTTTTATTTGAAGGAGTTCTTAACTTCTTATATAAAATTAACTAGTGATTAAACATTTCAATTGTAACCAATCAAAACTCATATATTGTTTATGTTTCAAAAATATTTATGCTCATTAAAGTATAAATGTAATTTTCTTAACAAAACATACTGAAAAAACTAATTATTTGTAATGGGCTGAAAAATTTGGACTGATATGGGCACTTTTTCTAGAAATCTCCACATTTTAATCTTAACAATTATAATGTTTGATTATGTGCATAATTATTTAATTTTTTGGCACTATTTTTCTATTACTACTATGGATGTTTTTATTAGGTAATGTTAAATTTATTATTTATAAATATTAATAATATATATTGATAAGTAAACAACCAAGCCTTTTATTAATTAAAATAACTTTTACAATGTTTCTTCCATATAGTGTGGGCATCGGAGGAAAAGAATGGAGGCAAGAAATGTTCGATATTGCTAATGCATTGGGGAGATGGTTGATACATTTAATATGTTTAATCACTACATTGAGTGATGTTGGAGTTGCTGATGTTGTCATTAGTGTTTCATCATTGATGTCAACATATGTTTCTGTGAAGAGAACAGACTCGTTATTATAGTGTACGGACACTGTGCGGATGTTTAAGAATGTGCAAAGTCAGATGAGAGTACAGGAAGATGTTGTGATATTATATCCAAGATCATATCATGTAATGTTACATATTGGATGAGTTACAGATGTTTTTGTGAAGACTGGTTACTGGATTGTGACAGTGAAAGTTGACAAAGCTAGTCTCTGTGTTTTTAGTATATCTTACAAAAGGTATGGATTAAGTGTATGCAAGCTTGAGAGATTATAGAAAGGGTACTAAAGAATGTTTGTTGGTTAGCGCAAGTCACAGAAGTAGGATGACGTTAGTGGTGGTGTGTGATCCGGACAAGACTCATTTGGGAGCCAACTTCAGAGATGTAGCGTGCATTTTAGTTGGCAAATGTAAATTAAGGATGTTGGTCCTTAATTACTATAATGTAATCATTGTATACTTGTTTTAGATACCGTGTGTATCTTAGAAAGGGTTTGTGTAATTTTTTGTATATTAGGAAAGCCTAACTGACCAACATGATCATGTAAATTGTAATAGGGTATATATGTAAGATATTTTCTTTGGAAAAGATATGGATGAGATATATGTGATGTGAAAGAGGATTGTGAAAGCTATGAACTTGTACCTGTTGGATGTAGAGTAGAGAATTATATGTACTTCATTGGAACTGATCAAGCAAAGATAGTTGCTATTAGATAGTTCACAAGGATTATGTATTTCATCATATACACTTGTGTTGCAAATAGTGTGTTTTGAAGGTGGAATTAACCTTCTTTGGACAATGAGCCTAGACAGTGAGCCTACCCCCTTTTCTTTGACTCCTAATAGGGTTTGTCCTCTAACAAGGACTATGTACTGTAATGCTTTAATCAGCTCC
This sequence comes from Chamaecyparis obtusa, assembly GCA_027943335.1. Lineage (NCBI taxonomy): Eukaryota > Viridiplantae > Streptophyta > Pinopsida > Cupressales > Cupressaceae > Chamaecyparis > Chamaecyparis obtusa. The sequence continues at coordinate 1,010,236 of BSBK01004454.1, forward strand.
TAACAAGGATACTATACTCTTAGTACATCATTTGTGGGTGCTAATTCCCACTAGGGTTTTAACCTTTAATAGGGTTTCCCCGACACCAAAATATTATGTTATTGTGTTGGCATTCATTGTGTTCATTGGATTTGATATTGTTGCTATTCAAAGTATAAAGTTTAATATTATGTCATTCAATTGATTCACCCCCCCCTCTCAATTGTATTGTGGACTATTATTCTTAAAAATTAGTATCAGAGCTACTAGTCTTTAGAGAGAAAGCTTAACAGCTTGAGGTGTTCTTGAAGATGGTGTTCTATAGTAAGGATAGTCTAAAATTTGATCCTGAAAACTTTGATAGTTGGAAGAACAAAATGTGAACTCATTTTCTATGTTTGGACATCAACTACTAGATTATTAAAAAGAATCAAGTTGCTATGAAGGCTGAGGATGAATTGGCAAAAGCTATTGATGATGAGAAGAAGGTATTTTCATATAACATGGTCGCAAGGGAAGCATTGGTCAATGCACTCTGTGAAGGAGAATTTACTAAGGTTAAAGATCTAGATTCGGTACACACAATTTGGGAAAGATTCAAAGCACTATATGAAGGAGATAGGTATACCAAGAAAGAAAAGTCACAAAACTAGAAAACAAAAATGGAGAAGCTACAAATGAAGGATGATGAAAGTATTAGGGCTTATCTTCAAAGGGTTACAGAGGTTGTGGTTGGAATCAGAAATTGTGGAGGCACTTATGATGAAGTAGAAGTCATTGTGAAGATCCTTGGATCACTAACACCTACTTACAAGAATAAGGTTCTAACTATATAATAAACTATACCTTTGACTCTGAACTTTAGCAGAGGGGTAAAATTACAAAGCTGTGTCACGCTTTTATAAAGGAAAAGGTCAACAACACACAAACTTTTTAACTTTAACGACATAAAAATGGTATTTATCTGTAGAATTTGGAGATGGTGTAAACTAATGAAATGTGTACAAGTGGATGAAGTTTATGCCTATAATTTTATAAATTTTCTTTGAACAAGAATTTACATAGTTTTTAAATTTTTGAAGTCCATTTCTTACTTGCTGAAAAATGTTGAAAAATGAGGGTCTTGTTCCCACCAAAAAAATATATGAAAATAATCTTTTTTTCCTTTGATTTCAAAATATGTTATAGATGAAATGTATAGCTAGTGCAAAAAGAAGAAAAATTAGTTTTCAATGTATATTTTCTCCATTATAACTACTCAAAGTCGAACATACCTGAAATCGATAGTTTTCATCTCCCACCAAATTTCCCCTATCAAATCTACACCATTTAAAAAGAAAATTACACATTATTAAAGATAACTCTCTCCTCTAGTGTTAAATATAAATTTTCAATTTTTTTGATAAGCTTTACTATTTTTTTCTATTTTTGAAGTAGCTTGTTCTCAAATGTTAAAATGCACTACTTGCAGTATGTTGAAATTGTAATATATTAGATCTAATTAAAATACTATAAAAATTATATGATGATAATCTTGACTCCGTGCTCTAAAAGAGGTCATTTTTATATTTGTAAAAAAATATCATTAAAAAGAGTAGGAGTTATTGAAACATCACTTTTCTAAAATAATTTTATTTCTTTAGTAATTGGTATAAAACATGCATTTAATAGATATTTTCAATTGAAAAAGTTGAAGTACTTATCTAACTTAGCTAGAATGAATCTAACTAGACCATATATTTGACAAAAAATAATTTTAGTTAGAAGTACTCAAATTCAGTTGTGTTGATAAGTTATCCTGAAACGTGACACAACTTTGTGCTTTTACCCAGAGAGATGTTGATTTCAAAGATAACTACCTTTGAAGCTGCTGAAATGGGAGATTTTGTACCTAAAGTTGAATATGCATTTAAAGCATATGCACACAAGAAGATAATGTCTGCACTTTCGAGCACCAGCAGTGAGAACCTAAAAGAAGAGCTTGATGAATATGTTGAGGAATGGGAACAGATACTAGCAAAGGAAAGAAAGATGGATGAACTTGTTGCACTGATTGCTAGAAGAGAAAAGAGAGGTAAGGCTAAATTTGAAAGAAAGTTACCTTTGAAATATTTTTCATGCAATAAGGTAGGTCATTTTGCATATAGATTTCTTACAAGAGTTCCTAAGCACAAGCCTAATTTTTTCAAGTCTAAGTATTTAAAGGATAAGGAATGTTATTATGCTAGTGAAGGTATTTCTGATGATGGTGATTTAGATTATGAGGAGATTGGATTTATTTCTATTAAAGATGAAAAAGAAGTGCATGAGGAAAATGATCTAGTATCACATATTGATAAGAAATCTGAATGGATTATAGACAATGGTTGTTCACATCATATGACTGGAGACAAAAACAAGTTTGTTAAATTAGTGAAGTATGATGGTGGTGTTGTGAGATTCAGAGACAATCTTCCTAAACCTATCATAGGAGTAGGATCTATTACTTTGGATGGAAATATTAATACTAATAATGTACTACTTTTTGATGGAATTAAGCACAACTTGTTGAGTATTGGATAACTAGGTATGTGTAGGATCATGGTATGCCAAACTCGCCCCTTATGTGGCAATGAAAATTCAAAAAATCAATTTAAGCAAGTTGGCATAAAAACTTGAACAAGTTATAAGTATTTTATCAAAAATATGTAAGAAGAGAATTTGTAGAAAATTGAATTTAGTTTCTAATATACTGGGCCTTTTTTGAAAAATAATTATTCCATATGTTGAAAATTTCAAATTTCAATGTAGTAGTATGAAAATTTTAGGAAAAAATAAGAAGTAGGTGTATGTCTAACCACCTTAAACATAATCAAATGAATTTTTTTTTTACAATATTCTAGATATAAGTAGTAGACTCATTTCCGGATGTGACACATATTTTTTAGTAATTTATTTCTAAGTAAATAATTAATTATGATTTTTCTTCTATAATTTTTCCAGAATACAAAAACTCTCATGTCTAACCACGTTAACTTAGTCTAAACTTTACCAAATTGAAAACCTTTTTTATTTTTCTTGTAGTAGGAAAATCATATAATCTGACACATGTTTTGGATTTCAAAAATGTTATACGGTTTGAAAGTTATAGCTATTTTTCAATAAGTCTATCAATTAGGACTAGAAAGATAACAAGTAGGTGTATGTCAAACCACATTAAACAAAATCAAATGATAATATTTTTTTATAAGATTCTAGATAAAAGTAGTAGACTCGTGTCTGGATGCGATGTATATTTTTTTGTATTTTTTTTCCAAGTAAATAATTAGTTATGATTTTTATGCTACAAATTTACCTAAATATAAAAACTCTTGTGTCTGACCACCTTAACTTAGTCTAAACTTCATCAAATTAAAAGAATTGTTTATTATTATTGTATCAGGTGAAGCATAGACTATGATGTATATTTCAAATTTCAAAAAAATTATATTATTTGAAAGTTATAGTTTTTTTTAAAGAGTCTATTAACCAGGACTTCTTTTTCACATCGCCACTTTTTGGCATACCAGGATCTTGCACATACCCAACTGATGGACAAAAAAGTTTCAATTACAATTCAATTATGGTAAATGTTTTATTAGAAGTAAGGTAGGAAAGCTGATTGCAACCAGTACTAAATCTAGAGGTAATGTATTTGAATTAAACAAATCTAGAGCCTCTTGTTTTGTTGTGAAGGTAGATGATAGTTAGTTATGAAAGAGAAGATTTTTTCATATTAACTTTTATAATATTGTGAAGGAAAGTTTGACTATTGCAGTAAGAGATCTATCAAAGATTGTGAAACCATCTAACACTGTATGCAGAGAATGTGTTATGGGAAAGCAGACTAGAAGAAGTTACAAAAGTAAAGCATATACATCAAAAGGAAAGGTAGATCTGGTACACATAAACCTATGTGGACCTACAAGGACAAGATCATACTATGGTGAAAGGTATTTTATACTTTTTGTTGATGACTTTTCTAGAATGATGTGGGTCACTTATTTGAAAGAAAAATCAAAAGCATTTGATAAATTCAAGTTATTCAAAGCAAAAGTACAGAATGAATCAGGTTTAAAGATAAAATGTTTGAGGTCAGAAAGAGGTGGAGAGTTTACTTTAGACTTATTCAATTCATACTATGAAGAGCATGGAATACAAAGACAAACATCTACTCCAAGGACTCCACAACAAAATGGGATAATAAAGGGAAGAAACAAGACTATACTTGATGTTGCTAGGACAATATTGCTTGAAGGAAATGTATCTCATATGCAGTGGAGAGAATTTGTTGGGATAGAAGTGTACACCTTGAACATAATTCAAATCAGAGAAGGTACAAGTAAGACTCCTTATGAACTATGGTTTGATCATACTCCCACCATAAAATATTTCAAAATATTTGGTAGTAAGTGCTATATCAAGAGAGATGATGAGATAGGGATGTTTGATGATAGAAGTGATGAAGGAATTTTCCTTGGTTATTCTACCAAGAGAAAGGCTTATAAATGTTTTAATCTGAGATTAAGAAAGATGATTGAAAGTAACAATGTGAAGATAGATGAAAGGTTTCAAATACAAGAAAGAATGTATGATTGTAATCAGGATACAAAGATCAAAGAGGTTGTTGCTATAGAAGAAGAAGCACTTGTTGAGACTTAATGTGAAAATGAGATTTGTGATGATGACACAAATGAGGCTACTAAGGTTCTTAAGACTCTGAGGTATGTAAACAAATACCATCTTGAAAAGAAAATTATTGGTAATACAAATCAAGGAGTAATGACTAGATCAAAGGCTAGAGAAGAAATTTGTTTGATTTCTCAAGTTGAACCAAAGACTACAGATGAAGCTTGTAGAGATGAATCTTGGATAAATGCTATTAAGAAAGAGTTAGATTAGATAAAGAAAAATAACAATTGGGAATTGGTTCCTAGACCTAAAGACAAAAATATAATAGGAACTAAATGGGTTTTTAGAAGCAAGATGAATGAAGAAGGAAGTGTTGTAAGAAACAAAGCAAGATTGGTATGTAAGAATTATTCACAATAAGAAGGCATAGATTTTGAAGAGACATTTACTCCTGTTTCTATAATATAGGTTGTGAGATTATTCTTGTCTTATGCAGCACATAAAGACTTCAAGGTATATCAAATGGATGTGAAATACGCATTCTTGAATGGGGATCTTGAAGAAGAAGTGTATATAGAAAAACCTGATGGATTTCCTTTATCCGAAGATGGAGACATGGTATACAAGTTGAAGAAGGCACTGTATGGACTAAAGAATCTCCAAGGGCTTGGTATGAAAGGTTAGAAAAATACTTACTTTTCCTTGGGTTCAGAAAAGGTAATGTTGACAGTAATTTATATTTAAGAACTAGTGAAGATGGAGTTTTGATAATAGAAGTTTTTGTTGATGATATTATCTTTGGAGGCAATGATGAATTGTGTAAGAAGTTTTCTAAAGAGACGGAAAATAAATTTGAGATGTCCATGATAGGTGAAATGAAATTCTTTCTAAGACTACAAATAATTCAGAACAAAAATGGAATTTTTATTTCTCAGACTAAGTATCTTAAAGAAATGTTAAAGAAGTTTGGAATGGAAGATTGTAAACCAGTTGGTACACCCATGGTGACTAGTAATAAACTATCAAGTAATGATGAGACAAAGTGTATTTTTGAGACCAAGTACAGATCAATGGTTGGTGGATTACAATATTTGACTCACACCAGACCAGATATCGCTAATGTTGTTGGAATTGTGGCTAGATATCAAGCAGAACCAAAAGAGACACACTTAGCTATTGTGAAAAGGATATTTAGATATCTAAAAGGGACAACTGAATATGGCTTATGGTATGATAGGAATGATCTAGCTTTGAGCTTCATGCTTATACTGATGCTGATTAAGCAGGAAATATTGATGCTAGGAAAAGTACTAGTGGTGGTGCATTTTTCCTTGGGAAAAAGTTGGTTTCATGGCTAAGTAAGAAGCAAGATTGTATAGCTCAATCTACCGTGAAATCAAAATATGTTACTGTTGTTATTAACTACACTCAAATTTTTTGGATGAAACAAATGCTGAAAGAAATTGGAATAAATTTTGATGAGCCAGTGGTTATCCATTGTGATAACACTAGTATAGTGAATATGTTAAAGAATCTGATGATGCATTCTAAAACTAAACATATTTCTATCAAGTATCACTTCTTGAGAGACAAGGTGCTAAAGAAGGAAATAAATTTGGAGTATATTAGCACAAAGGAATAGATTGCAGACATCTTTACAAAGTCGTTGCCAAAAGATACCTTTGAATATCTCAGAGGTATGCTTGGGGTTCAAGCCCCTCCTATTCAGAATTAATTCATGTAGGGATGCATCAGTCCAGATGTTTTCAAGCCTTATCATATTTTGGACTTGATGTAAGGGTCTACTCCTCAAGGGGAGTGATCATTGAAGACAATTGAGAAGATCAGTTGATGACTTATGGCACCCTTTCCATTTTTGTCAAAGGGGGATTGTTGCTATGAGAAAATATCTACTGTATAGGGAGATTGTATGAGAGTATTGTACTATGAGAGTACTCTTTGGTTACAGAACTTTGGATTGATAAAACTTTGGGTTAATGGATTTTCCCATATGTTGACATGTCAAAGGCGAAGATTGTTGGATATTGCTAATGCATTGGGGATATGTTTGATACATTTAATATGTTTAATCACTATGTTGAGTGATGTTGGAGCTGTTGTTGTTGTCATTAGTGGTTTGTCACTAATGTCAACATATATTTTTATGAAGAGAATAGGTTGGTTATTATAGTGTACGGATACTGTATGGATGTTTAAGAATGTGCAAAGTTAGATGAGAGTATAGGAAGATGTTGTGATCTTATATCCAAGATTGCATCATGTAATGTTACATATTGGCCGAGTTATAGATGTTTTGGTGAAGACTGGTTACTAGACTATGACAGTGAAAGTTGACAAAGTTAGTCTCTGTGTTTTTGGTATATCTTACAGAAGGTATGGATTTAGTGTATACGAACTTGAGGGATGACAAAAAGGGTACTGAAGAATGTTTGTTAGCTAGCACAAGTCATGGGAAATAGGATGACATCAGCGGTGGTGTGTGATCTAGTGAAGACTCATTTGGGAGCCAACTTCAGAGATGTAGCATGCATTTTGGTTGGCGAATGTAAATTAAGGATATCAATCCTTAATTGTTGTAATGTATTCATTGTATACTTGTTTTAGATACTATGTGTATCTTAGCAAGGGTTTATGTAATTTTTTGTATATTAGGAAAGCCTAATCAGCTAACCTGATCATTTAAATTGTAATAGGGTATATATGTAAGATCTTTTCTTTGTAAAAGATATGGATGAGATGTATGTGATGTGAAATAGGATTGTGAAAGATCTGAGCTTGTACCTACTAGATGTAGAGCAAGGAATTATATGTACTTCATTGGAACTGATCAAGCAAAGATAGTTGCTATCAGACAATTCACGAGGATTGTGTATTTCCTCATATACACTTGTGTTGCAAATAGTGTGTTTTGAGGGTGGGCTTAACCTTCTCTGGCCAGTGAGCCTACCCCCTTTTCTTTAACTCCTAACATGGTTTGTCTTGTAACAAGGACTATGTACTGTAATGCTTAAATCAGCTCCTAATAGGGCTAGATCTTCTAACAAGAATACTATACTTTCAGTACATCATTTGTGGGTGCTAATTCCCACCAGGGTTTTTACTTTTAATAGGGTTTCCCTAAAACCAAAATATTGTTTTATTTTGTTGGCATTCATTGTGTTCATTGGATTTGATATTGCTGATATTCAAAGTGTAAAGTTTAATATTCTGTCATACAACTAATTCACCCCCCCCCCCCACCTCTCAGTTGTATTGTGGACTGTTATTCCTAACAAGAAAAACCTCCAGTATTGCCTGGGACTTTCATCAAGCACATTATTACATAAAATTTTATGAGGAATTCCTCATTTTACATTGAATGACAAGAGAATACCCTTGTTTACATAGAGAAAACTAGAATTTTTTATTTGTAATATTTACATATTTCAAAGTGGTCACAAACTTTGTAGGATTTATATTATTGACCTCCGAATCTTTGATCCAATCTCTAAATGAAGTGTTGTATATGTAGATGAAATTTACTTCCACTACACTATATAAACTTGTTAGGTAAAATTACATGTTATTTTAAATTAAGAAGTCCCTATAAGAACTCCTATTTTTTTAAACCTAACTTAATATATTTAAGTATTTATGATTGTATACAATATAGGTTTAAGAAAAAATGTACATCATTTTGTAGCTTAATAACCTCTTAATTAGTCATATCTTCCCAGTTTATGCCTAAATAAGAGATTATCAAATCTACAAAATACTGAGAAGTGTATCAATATACCTTGTATACAAATATCTCAATAATCATAAACTATAAATTTAAATGTGGTATTCATATTAAATTATATATAATGTACACACTTTACCTATTTTCACAAATATTATATATGCATCAAAATAATAGTCTACTTTCTTCTTCAAAATAATATTGTTACTTAAGTCAAAATTCATAATAAAGCTCTACAAGAGCTCTTGTCTCTTGGATCCCATCAATTATTTTTGTATAAAAAATAGATTTAGAACACAATTTGTCATTTTTTAGCTTAATAATCTCCTAAGTGGTCATCGCTTCACAATTTATGCCTAGATAAGAGATTATCAAAGTTACATAATACTAAAAATTATATCAAATATACCTTGTATACAATTCATTTCAATTTGATCCTAAAATTTTAAATTGAAATTGGGTATTTATATTAAAATTTGTAAAATATATAGACTTTATCAATTCCCACTATAATTGAATCTATGTTATAAGTTCAAAATTTTAGTCTCATCTACTTCATAAAACTATTGATACTTAAGTTTGAGATAAGTCCAAGTTCATGATAAATGCCTATACTATTACATGTACAGGTAAAGATAAAACATATGCATACCTCTTAGCTTTTTATAAAGACTATTGATCATGTTAACTATCTTGAATATAGTCCTTCCTACTATGATTACTAAAATCAAAATTCTATCCTATATTTATGCAAGGGAGGATATGAAGAGGGGCCAACCTCCTTGCAGAAACAACACACAAAAGCAATAACACAATAGGGAGAGAGAGAGAATATAGGGTTTATCATCTATATTTCATCAATAACCTCATACATACCGGGTTGTAAGGCCTTCCCGGTTACGGCCAAATACAATCAACTTGATTACAATAGTTCTCCAACATGCAAGGATTCAACTTTTAGAAACTATCTTCTATCAAAACTGACTGTCCTAAAGGGTATGTGCAAGATCATGAGGGGCCAAACTACGCCCTTAAGTGGCAATGAAAAATCAGCAAATTAGGGTTAGTCAACTTCACGTGAAAATTTCAACTAGCAATCAACCTAATATCAAAAGTTGTAAGAATAGAATCTGTAGAAAATTGAATGTAGTTTCTAAAATACTAGGCATTTTTTGAAAAAAAGGTTAGTATGATTGGTGAAAAGTATAGATTTCAATGCAGCAATACAAAATTTTTTAGAAAAAAATAAGAAGTAGGTGTATGTCTAACCACCTTAATCATAATCAAATGATAATATTTTATTATAAAATTTTATATATAAGTAGTAGACTCATGCCCGGATGTGACGCATATTTTTTTGTAATTTTATTCCAAAAAAATAATTAATTATAAATATTCTGCTACAACATTTTAGGAATAAAAAAACTCCCGTGTCTGATCACCTTAACTAATTCTAAACTTTACAAAAAAAATTCCTTATAGTAGGCGAAGCATATAATGTGATGCATTTTATGGATTTCAAAAGTGTTATACTATCTGAAAGTTATAGTCATTTTTCAATAAGTATATAAATCAACACTTTAGAGGTAACTCAATTAGAAAATAACTAATAATTACTTACTGAATTCAAAATTTGACAGCAATTATATCGATAGAAAGTTGATAATCTCCTTAAGATACCCTTTTCATTTCATCAAATTTGGGTGAAAAAAAAGTCGTCAGCTACATGGTCGAAGTTTGGAACTTAGAGAAATAGGGGAAAAATACATTTTTGAGACATTTCAATAGTTGACCATGTAGGTTTGGTGCACAAAGCAATACCGAGCCTAATCGGGTACCCGATATTTTTGGGTACCCAAAAATGCCGGTAGAATTTTGATTTTTCACTTTTCCCTCCCCTTTCTCCCTCCCATTTCTCCATCCTTCATATGATATATTATATATCAAAAACTATATATTAGATATATATTAGATTATATATTATATATATTAAATATTATATAATATCAATTATATATTAAATATCATATCATATACATTTTACATTAAATATTATTTAATATATATTAATATTAAATGTTACATTATATATTATTTTATATGTATAATATATTAATATGTATTTTACAACTATGTACAAAAGGTTGGAAGATTGCAGAAAAATGATGGATGGTCATTGAAAGAAGCAAAGGAAATCAATCAGCTATTTAAAAAATTCATGGGCGGCCATTGAGGAAGAGAGAGTGAGAAGGTGAGAAGAGAGAGAGAGAGAGAGAGAGAGAGAGAGAGAGAGAGAGAGAGAGAGAGAGAGGGATGGGGAGAGAGTAGTCGAGAGAGAGAAGGGGAAGGGGAGAGAGTAGGAGAGAGAGAAGGGGAAGGAGAGAGAGTAGGAGAGAGAGAAGGGGAAGGATAACCAATTCATTACAATATTAATCAGTAAGGAGTAAGGCAAACTTAAATAATATCACAACATGCATTAGAAATCCAAATTCTAATTAGGATTTTTAAGCAAAGTGAGTAAGGTCCTAGATAGGGACATTACAAATCCACACATTATTCAGTAGATACCTCCAAGAACCCACATACACGAGAGTAGGTTTGAAGTAAGACAGAGATTGTTTATTGGTTCAAAAATATTATTATGTTGTACTTTTGATTAACATCAAATTATTGGATGTTAAATTCACAAATTTGATTATATTACCACTGGTTCTATTTCAAATTCTAGAAAAAATGGATATTTGACATATGTTCATAAATTTCAGTCAACACCATTTTAAAATAACACATCAGTTTATTTTTACACATTGAGAATATCATCAATAGGAATTAAACTGAAATTGACATAGGTCATAGGAAATAAATGCCCTAGCTATTTTCTATCTTCTGCATTTTGAGTTTCTTATTACAATTAGGAGAAGAATATTACTCTCCAAATGGTTTTGGACAGTAACATTTGTACTTCCTCTTTACAAATATTTCTTCCCTCATCTTGCTGCCTATTGATATCGACAAAGTGAATCTAGGCATTTCTACCATGTAATGGGAGAAAAATGGTTTCCTAATTGATATGTGTCTAAATAATACATGCAAGAACCTTTTCTTTGATATTGCTCACTAACCCTTTACAACATAAAATGTTTACAAAAACTGGCATGTACTTGCATGAGGACATTATATATTATAGAAATCTAGCATAGAAGAAACTGTCAAGCTACTCAAAAAGTAGTAGCTAATAGCAAGTGGGATAATGCAGATGGTTTAATAAACCACTATCTTCTTTACTCAAGCAACATCTGGTTCATCTACTTGACTAGGGCATGTTTGGGAACAGACAATCTCCATTTAAACTCAAGTCTCTGGAAGTAGTTATATTTGTCAGTGGAGAAGATACACCCATTGGATCTACAATAACTTTGCGCTCACTGAAATTTCCATTTCTCTTCAATTGGGATACTCTTTCCAAAATTGCATCTACCCTTTTACCAATTTGGGAAATCAATGGATCTATTTGTGGACCTCCAAGGTGTTGGTCACCTAAACGAGAACCTTGAGATGAATCAGGAACTTCTCTATGAAAGAGATCAGTACCTTGAGAAGCTCTCCACTTGTCAGCTAAATTAAAACCTTGGACCATAGATGGCTGCCCTTTATTGTAAAATGAGGAGTGAGACTGCCTTGCCAAAGGTGGCAATGAACTTACATTTGAGGGATAATGCCCAACATGAGTAACCTAGTTTTCCAAGTCTCGTAAATGTAAGGCCATTGACGAATAGGCATTTCTAATAGAAATATTTGTGGTGCTAGAATGAAGTGCATGACCAAATTCTTTTCCTGCTAATGAACCAATTTGAGGCTTCATTTCACATTGCTCTATGGATAATTCCACAACACTTGTTACTTCTCTATCTGAGTTTTTTGTGTCAGTGTACATGTGCACTGAAGAGCTTCTATCACTACTTGAGCTACTAGCAGATGGTGAGTACTCATCACCATCATGTGACATAGGCTCACATGCATATATTACTTCTTTCCTTTTCTGCTTTCCCCTTCCTAGCTCTTCCTCCTTATCTGTAACTTCTATCATGGGTCTAAGAAGCTCTTTCCACTCTTTCCCATTAATATGCAAATATTTTTGTCCGTAACAGTATTTTCTACATATATTATGATATTGATCCGATTTAATGCACCTTCACTATTTGATCCATACTTCTTTTTCATTTCACTTGCTTTTCTCATTTTGCATGTCATAGGCCAGGATTTGACAACGGGTATGACCTTGGTACTGCCAGCGTTAATGATAAATTTTACCTTTTAAAGCTATTAATTTTTTGTCATTTTTCCTGTATGATGATTTTGTATACCAATTATGGATATTCTCTAGGAAAATTTTCATTTTTTCCTGTAGGATGCCTTTGTATACAAATTTTGGAGAATCTTTGTTAAAGAGTAGGTAAGGATGGCTAAGATGAGTGCAGCGGAGAGGGAGAGGACTAAATTGAGAGAGCGGAGGCAGAGAGCGATAACGATGAAAATATTTTAGGGCTTTTAGAAATATGGAAATTATAATATTCCTCCCAGGGCAGACATTAATGAAGTTCTTTGTGCCTTAGCAAAGGAAGCCGGTTGGATTGTTGAAGCTGACGGTACTACATATAGAAATCTGGTATGTATTTTTGGCCTAAATTTTATTTTTTCATTTCTTTTAGGTCTTTAAAGGTGGCCAGATAAATATGTGTATTAAATGTAAGGGAATGCATGAAAATAATATGATTTTGAGCATGAGATGAGTACCTACAGGGGCATATTTGTGCCTTTTACAGGTGCCTTAAACCTAAGCTACACAGAAATGGAGGCTTTGAAGAATAGCTCACTGGAGGTGGAGAGAGAGAGAGGGAGAGAGAGAGAGACACCCCTATGAAGTCCTATGGACCCCTATGAAGTCCCCATGACCCCTATGGACACATTGGAACCCTCAAGTGTGTCCTAAGGGGTCCTACAACCCCTTCAGATACACTTGAGTGTTTAAATGTGTCAAAAAGGGTCATGGGGACTTCCTAGGGGTCCTAGTACACCTTATCATGTGTTAGTACCCCTAGGAAGTCTACATGACCCCTATGGACACATTGGAACCCTCAAGTATCTCCTAAGGGGTCTTATGACCCCTTCAGACACACTTGAGCATTCAAATGTGTCCAAAGGGGTCATGGGGACTTCCTAGGGGTCCTAGTAAGCCTTATCAGATGTTAGGACCCCTATGAAGTCCCCATGGCCCCTATGGACACATTGGAACCCTCAAGTGTGTACTAAGGGGTCCTACGACCCCTTCAAACACACTTGAGCATTTGAATGTGTCAAAAGGGGTCATGGAGACTTCCTAGGGGTAATAGTATGCCTTATCATGTGTTAGGACCCCTATGAAGTCCACATGACCCCTATGGACACATTGGAACCCTCAAGTGTGTCTTAAGGGGTCCTACAACCCCTTCAGACACACTTGAATGTTCAAATGTGTCAAAACAGGTCATGGGGACTTCCTAGGGGTCCCATCACACCTTATCACACGTTAGGAACCTTAGGAAGTCCCCATGACCCGTATGGACACATTGGAATGTTGAAGTGTGTCTTAAGGGGTCCTACAACCCCTTCGAATACACTTGAGCATTCAAATGTTTCAAAAGGGGTCGGGGACTTCCTAGGGGTCCTAGTATGCCTTATGATGCGTTAGGACCCCTAGGAAGTCCCCATGACCTCTATGGACACATTGGAATGCTCAACTATGTCTTAAGGGGTCCTATGACCCCTTTAGACACATTGAAGCATTCAAATGTGTCAAAAGGGGTCATGAGGACTTCCTAGGGGTCCTAGTATGCCTTATCACGCGTTAGGACCCCTAGAAAGTTCCCATGACCCCTATGGACACATTGGAATGATCAAGTGTATCTTAAGGGGTCCTATGACCCCTTCGAACACACTTGAGCATTCAATGTGTCAAAAGGTGATGCAGGAATATCCTGGGTGTAAGAGCAATCTTGCATCACCCAAAAATATTTCTAGTTTCTTTTCAATAAGTGTTATCTTGTGTACAGCTACTATTTTTGGAAAGTTACTTTTTTTAGTAAGTTTTCCATTCATGCTCAGAATGGTCTATTTTCTTCCCTAGAGGTTCATTTTGGTCATATTAACTTGCCAGTAAAGTTTCATTGCCAGATCAACTCTAGTTTTGAAGATATTGAAGATTTTCAGTATTGGCGGCAGGGTACAAAAACTTTGAACTTAGTTTTAAAGGCTTTAGAGGGCCCGGATGAGGTTGAAACTTTGGCTGATTGGAGCTTTTACAAGACAAGCACTGTAGAGCGCTTCATGCCCTTTCTGAATTGAGGTCATAATAGTCAATCAGGTCAACGGGTGATGACTTATGGTCTCTGGAAGTTGGGTCACCTAAAATGACGGAAAATGATTTTCCTTCAAAATTTATGTTTGGGTTTCAAAATTTATTTTGAGCTGACTTTGATGTAATAAATTGTAAAATAAAATGATTCTAAGTTTGGTCAGCCTTTCTGGCTAAATTTCTAGAACCTTCCCAGGCGGTGGAAAATTGTCTATATAAGGAAGGCTATAGTGTTGTCTTAGGTAGTTTGGAGCAGTTTTGGGTAGATCTGGGTAATCATTCGAGGCTTTTTCCTACAAAATATTGTAAGGGAAAACAACCATGTGGCTTTGCATATTGTAATTCTGAAATTTGTAATTCCACATTTGTGGAGATAATAAGAAGCCCATTTTTTATTCTTGCATATTGTTGTTATTTCTCTATTTCTGTTGTGTGTTTGTGGTATTAAGGGGAGCACCCTTCATCAAGTGGTATCAGAGTAGGAGTTCCTAAGTGTATAAATAGATCACCGACTATGAGGTAGTTTGCACCAGGACTATGGTTTAGGGTTTCTGTGCAAATAGATCACCGACTGTGAGGCAGTTTGCACCAGGACCATGGTTAGGGTTTCAATGATAAGCATGAAAATGCCTCCATGAAGGGAACATGGCAGAAGAGCCGGTATTGTGACACCTAAGGTTAGAACCCTCCAAAGACAAGTGCAAGCATTGCAAGAAGAGATTCGCAAAGGAATGAATCTTAATGTCAGAGATGAAAGCGAGGATGAAGCTGAAGGAGAAGGAAATTTTGATCAGGAAGGAGAAGTTGAAAGTTTGAATCAAGAAGAAGAAAGACTTTTTGAGCCATTTCCAAGATTAGGAAAAGATCTAAGATTGAGGTTCCTACATTTTTAGGAAATCTTAACCCTAAGGAATTGATCGATGGGATCAATGAATGTGAAGAATATTTTGAGTATGAAGATATTGAGGATCCTGATAGGGTCAAGTTTACGAAGGCTAGACTGAAGGGTCATGTGAAGATCTAGTGGCAAGAGATTCAATTAGAGTGAAATAGAAGAGGAAAGGATAAAATCACAAGATGGGATTGGATGGTGGATAAATTGAAGTGACAGTTCATTCATGTTGATTATGAGCTTGACCTATTGAAGAAAATGCAAAGTTTGAAGCAAGCAGGAAGATCTATTCAGGAGTATACAGAGGAGTTCTATTGAATCCTCATTAGAATAGGCCATGTGGAAGCTGATAAGGATAAAGTTGCACATTACCTTAATGGGTTGAGGCTAAGCATTCAAGAGAAGTTGAATTTTGTTCGAATGAACAATATTGAAGAAGCATACCAGTTTTCCCTAAAAGTAGAGGAAAAGTTGAACAAGAAGTTTGAGAGAAAATAAAACAGAAGAGGTCATGGTGGAAGATCTGGTGGACAGTCATATGGAGGCAAAAATGAAGATCCTAAAAAGAAGGATGAGGCTAGTAGTAGTCAAAATTAGTGAGGAAACAATTCCAATCATTTCCAATAATCAGAATAATAAAGATCAGAGAGGAAGAGGAAGAGGACATGGATCTAGAAGGGGAGGCTTTCGTGGAACATGTTTTCACTATGGAGAAGAAGGTCATAGGGCCTTTGAATGTCCTCAATGCAAAGGAAGGACAAATAGGAGGAATGAAGGACAAGCCAGAGTTTCACATGTGGATGAAGATGCCAGATCATCACATTTTGAAGATGCTGAAAAAGGAGAAACACTAATTAATAAAAGAGTCTTGCTGAGTTGGGAGAATGAACCTGAGCAAAGAAGTAGCCTATTTCACACCAGGTACAAGTGTGAAGGTAAATGTTGTGATGTGATTATCGATAGTGGAAGCACTAAAAATTTGGTGTCACAAGAGATGGTGAAAAAGTTGAAGCCCAAGAGAGAGAAACACCCACATCCATATCAGATTGCCTAGGTGCAAGATGACCACAAGGTCATGGTCAGTGAACAGTAACTAGTATAGTTCAAGATTGGCAGATACCATGATGAGGTACTATGTTATATCATACCTACGGATGCATGCCATATGTTGTTGGGTAGACCATGGTAGTTTGATAGGCGTGCTGTACATGATGGTCATGCGAATACCTATTCCCTGACAAAGGATGGAGTTTTGCATAAGCTAAAGCCATTGAAGGAGACATAAGAAAAGGTATGTGGTAATGCAAGAATAACTTTTATTGATGGAAGAAATTTCCTAGAGGGTATGAGGCATGAGCATGTATGTTTTTCTTTAATTCTAAAAGTTGGTAAAGAGGAAGTATAAGATATTCCTATAGAAGTTGCAGATCTATTGAATGAATTTTAGGATATTGTATTTGATAATGTACTTGATGGATTACCACCAATTAGGAAGTTCAGTCATCAGATGGACTTGATCCCAAGAGCCAGTTTTCCAAATAAGGCAGCCCATAGAATGACACCTGCAGAAAGTGAAGAGTTATTTACAGACAAGTACAAGAGTTGTTGTAGAAAGGATTGATCCATGAGAGTCTAAGTCCCTATGCTATACCAGGAGTATTAGTACCAAAGAATAATGGAGAATGGAGGATGTGTACAAATTCTAGAGCAATAAACAAGATCACAATCAAGTATAGGTTTCCATTTCCACAGATGGATGATATTATGGACTGTTTGAGTGGAGCTGTGTATTTTTTAAAGATAGATCTAAAGAGTGGATATCATCAAATTTAGATCAGAGAAGGAGATGAATTGAAGACTACCTTCAAGACAAAGGAAGGACTGTATGAGTGGTTAGACATGCCTTTTGGGCTAACCGATGCACCGAGTACTTTCATGTGGCTGATGAATGAGGTTCTGAAAGAATATCTGGGTAAGTTTGTCATTGTTTACCTAGATGATATTTTGATCTTTAGTAAGACATTGGAGGAGCATATGATGCATATTCATATGGTGTTTGAGAAGCTGAGAGAAGATAAATTACTGATTAATTTGAAGAAGTGTAGTTTTGTGGAGTTAGTGTATTTGAGATTTGTAGTTTCAGCAGAAGGTCTAAAAATAGACCCAGAGAAAGTGCAGGCTATCCTTGAATGGCCTACTCCAAGGAGTGCTATTGAGGTAAGATATTTTCATGGTTTGGCTAGCTTTTACAAAAAATTTATCAAAAATTTTAGCAGTATTTGTGGACCCTTGACTAAAACAATAAGACGGGATAGAAAAGAGTTCAAGTGGACTACTAGGGCAGAAAAGAGTTTTCAATTGTTGAAATAGAAAGTTACAGAATAACCTATTTTAGCACTTCTAGATTTTAATAAGGTGTTTCAAGTAGACTGTGATGCTAGTGGTACTACAATAGGAGATGTTATGAGCCAAGAAGGTAAGCCTATTGCTTATTTTAGTGAGAAGTTAAATGATGCCAAAAGAAAATATTCTATTTATGATCATGAATTTTATGCTATAGTTCAGGCATTGAAGAAGTGGAGACACTATCTTCTTCCTAAGGAGTTTGTTTTGTATACTGGTCATCAAGCTTTGCAATATTTGAATAGTCAAGGAAAGTTGAATCAAAGACATTTGAAATGGGTTAAGTTTTTGCAAAGTTATACATTTGTTTTGAAATACAAGAGTGGAAAGTCTAACAAGGTTGAAGATGCACTTAGTAGAAGGAAAATTTTGCCAATAGAGATGTAGATTGAGGTGGTTGGGTTCAAGGAACTCAAGAGTTTGTATCCAGAGGATCCTAATTTTAGAGAAGCTTGGAAAGCTTGTACAGAACCTATTACTCTCGATAGAATGAAGTGGTTGGATTTCATCATCCAGGATGGTATGCTATTTAGAGGGAGTTAGTTGTGCATTCCATGAAGTTCTATGAGGGAGAATCTCATCAAGTAGAAGCATAGCAGAGGATTGGATGGACATTTTTGTCGAGATAAAACCCTTGCTTTGGTTAGTGAGAATTATTATTGGCCACAGTTGCAACAAGATATCAAGAAGTTTGTACAGAGTTGCAGAGTATGTTAGATGGGAAAAGGAGTGAAGCATAATATAGGGTTGTATCAGCCATTACCTATACCAAAAAATCCTTGGGAGGATATTAGTATGGATTTTGTTCTTGGTTTACCGAGGACACAGCGGGGACATGATTCAATTTTTATGGTCATTGACAAATTTTCAAAGATGGTACATTTTATTCCTTGCAAGAAGACTAATGATGTTGTTCATTTAGCAGAATTATTTTTCAGAGAAGTCGTGAGACTACATGGTTTTCCAAAGAGTATACTTTCAAATCGGGATAGTAAGTTTGTTGGATATTTTTGGCGTGCATTATGGAAGAAGTTTAAGATAGATTTGAAGTTTAGTTCATCACATCATCCACAGATTGATGGACAGATAGAGGTGGTGAATAGAAGTTTGGGAAATTTACTGAGATGTTTGGTTGTAGATAAGCCAACAAGATGAGATTTGATTTTACCATAGGAATAATTTGCATACAATAATTCTATCAATAGGAGCACTGGTAAATCACCATTCTAGATTGTATATGGAAGTAGCCCCAGAAATGCATTTGAGTTGAGAAAGATAGATAAAGGATAAATAAGTAGTGCTGAAGCTGAGGGTTTTGCAGAACATTTGAAGAACATCCATGAGGAGGTGAGGAAGCACATTACCAAGATGGATGCACAATACAAGGCTAAGGAAGATGAGAAAAGAAGGCATAAGGAATTTTAAGTTGGAGATGAAGTCATGGTTCATTTTTAGAAGGAGCAATTTTCAGTTGGTACATACAACAAGTTAAAAATGAAGAAGTTTGGTCCATGTAAGATACTGAAGAAGCATGATTTAGGAAATGCATATGAGGTAGAATTTTATAATGAGATGAATATTTAACTAGTATTTAACATTTTAGATTTGATAGAGTATCATGAAGGAGGTGTTGAAGATGAGATCAAAGCAGCATAGTGGAGTATTCCGGCAACTACTTCAGATACCAAGGAGATTGAGGACATACTAGACAGTCTTGTTGTCAGAAGCACAAGGAACAGGACATATGAAGAATATTTGGTCAAATGGAAAGGGTGACTTGTTGAAGATTCACCATGGTTGACAAGTGGAGACACTATCTTCTTCCTAAGGAGTTTGTTTTCTATACTGATCATCAAGCTTTGCAATATTTGAATAGTCAAGGAAAGTTGAATCAAAGGCATTTGAAATGGGTTAAGTTTTTGCAGAGTTATATATTTGTTTTGAAACATAGGAGTGGAAAGTCTAATAGGGTTGTGAATGCACTTAGTAAAAGGAAAATTTTGCTAACAAAGATGCAACTTAAGGTGGTTGGGTTCAAGGAACTCAAGAGTTTATATCTAGAGGATCCTGATTTTGGAGAAGCTTGGAAAGCTTGTACATAACCTATTACTCTTGACAAAACAAAGTGGTTAAATTTCATCATCTAGGATGGTATGCTATTCAGAGGGAGTCATTTGTGCATTCCATGAATTTCTATGAGGGAGAATATCATCAAGGAGAAGCATAGCAGAGGATTGGCTGGACATTTTGGTCAAGACAAAGGAAGGACTTCCTAGGGGTCCTAGTACATGTTATCATGTGTTACGACTCCTATGAAGTCCCTATGACCCCTGCAAACACATTAGAATTCTCAAGTGTGTCTTAAGGGGTCCTACGACCCCTTCAGACACACTTGAGCATTCAAATGTGTCAAAAGGGGTCATGGGGACTTCCTAGGTGTCCTAGTATGCCTTATCACATGTTAGGACCCCTATGAAGTCCCCATGACCTTTATGGACATATTGGAGTTCTCAAGTGTGTCTTAAGAGGTCCTACGACCACTTCTAAGACACTTGAGCATTCAAATGTGTCAAAAGGGGTCATGAGGATTTCTTAGGGGTTCTAGTACATCTTATCATGTGTTAGGACCCTTAGGAAGTCCCCATGACCCTTACGGACACATTAGAATTCTCAAGTGTGTCTTAAGGGGTCCTACGACCCTTTCAAATACACTTGAGCATTCAAATGTGTCAAAAGGGGTCATGGAGACTTCCTAGGGGTCCTAGTACGCCTTATCACATGTTAGGACCCCTAATAAGTCCCCATGACCCCTATGGACACATTGGAATGCTCAAGCATGTCTTAAGGGGTCCTACGACCTCTTTGAACACACTTGAGTGTTTAAATATGTCAAAATGGGTCATGAGGACTTTCTAGGGGTCCTAGTATGCCTTACCATGTGTTAGTACCCCTAGGAAGCCCTCATGACCCCTATGGATACATTGGAACCCTCAAGTGTCTCCTAAGGGGTCTTAGGACCCCTTCTAACACACTTGATGGTTCAAATGTGTCAAAAGGGGTCATGGGGACTTCCTTAGGGTCTTAGTATGCCTTATCACATGTTAGGACCCTTAGGAAGTCCCCATGACCCCTATGGACACATTAGAATTCTCAAGTGTGTCTTGAGGGGTCCTACGACCCCCTCAAACACACTTGAGTGTTCAAATGGGTCAAAAGGGGTCATGGAGAATTCCTAGGGGTCTTAGTATGCCTTATCATGTGTTAGGACCCCTATGAAGTCTCCATGACCCCTATGGACACATTGGAATACTCAAGTGTGTCTTAAGGGGTCCCACAACCCCTTTGGACACACTTGAGCATTAAAATGTCTCAAAAGGGGTCATGGGGACTTCTTAGGGGTCCTTGTGTGTCTTATCACATGTTAAGACCCCTAGGAAGTCCCCATGACCCCTATGGATACATTGGAATGCTCACGTGTGTCTTAAGGTGTCCTTCGAACCCTTGAGACATACTTCAGCATTGAAATATGTCAAAAGGGGTCATGGGGACTTCCTAGGGGTCCTAGTATGCCTTATCATGCATTATGACCCTTAGGAAGTCCCCATGATCCTTATGGATACATTGGTATGCTCAAGTGTGTCTTAAAGGGTCCTACGACTTGTTCAAACACACTTGAGTGTTCAAATGTGTTAAAAGGGGTCATGTGGACTTCCTAGGTGTCCTAGTACACCTTATCACATACTAGGACCCCTAAGAAGTCTGCATGACACCTATGGACACATTGGAATGCTCAAGTGTGTCTTAAGGGGTCCTACGACCCCTTCGGACACACTTGAGCATAAAAATGTGTCAAAAGGTGTCATGTGGACTTCCTAGGGGTCCTAGTATGTCTTATCATGTGTTAAGACCCCTAGGAATTCCCTATGACCCCTATGGACACATTGTAATGCTCAAATGTGTCTTAAGAGGTCTTACGATCCTGTTAGACACACTTGAGTATTAAAATGTGTCAAAAGGGGTCACGAGAACTTCTTAGGGGTCCTAGTATGCCTTATCATGAGCTAGGACCCCTTGGAAGTCTTGATGACCCCTATGGACACATTGGAATGCTCAAGTGTGTATTAAGGGGTCCTATGACCCCTTCAGATACACTTGAGCATTCAAATGTGTCAAAAAGGGTCATGGGGACTTCCTAGGGGTCCTAGTATGTCTTATCTTGTGTTAGTACCCCTTGGAAGCTCTCATGACCCCTATGGACACATTGGAACCTTCAAGTGTCTCCTAAGTGGTCTTAGGACCCTTTCAGACACACTTGAGGGTTCAAGTGTGTCAAAAGGGGTCATGGGGACTTCCTAGGGATCCTAGTACACCTTATCACATGTTAGGACCCCTAGGAAGTCCCCATGACCCCTATGGACATATTGAAATGATCAAGTGTGTCTTAAGGGGTCCTACAACCCCTTCAAACACACTTGAGTATTCAAATGTGTCAAATGGGGTCATGGGGACTTCCTAGGGTTCCTAGTATGCCTTATCACGTGTTAGGACCCCTAGGAAGTCCCCATGACCCCTATGGACACATTGGAATGCTCAAGTGTGTCTGAAGGGGTCCTAGGATCCCTTCAGACACACTTGAGTGTCCAAATGTGTCAAAAGGGGTCATGGGGACTTCCTAGGGGTCCTAGTACGCCTTATCATGCATTAGTTCCCCTAGGAATCCCTCATGACCCCTATGGACACATTGGAATCCTCAAGTGTCTCCTAAGGGGTCTTAGGACCCCTTAAAAAATACTTGAGGGTTCAAATGTGTCAAAAGGGGTCATGGAGACTTCCTAGGGGTCCTAGTATGTCTTATCACACGTTAGGGCCCCTAGGAAGTCCCCATGACCCCTATGGACACATTGGAATGGTCAAGTGTGTCTTAAGGGGTCCTATGACCCCTTCAAACACACTTGAGCATTCAAATGTGTTAAAAGGGGTCATGGGTGTGTGTGTGAATTTTTTACCTAGTTGTGGACACAACACTTCAGTAAAACATTAGAGGTTAGCAAAAATCAAAATCGTGCAATGAAATGGAAACTAAACGGACCAGGTGATTTACTACCTTCTAGTAGGTGCGAGTATGATATTCTTAGATTAGACCAAGACCAGTGATAATGCAACACCTAAACGAAGGATTTGAATGCAGAATATGGATATGAAACGAATGCAAATTAATCTATATTTTTGGATTTTCTATGGAATTAGGATGAAAGAAACTGATATGAAACTAATCTATATGAAACTGATATGATATGCAATTGATCTAAGAATTATATGCTAAATGATATGAATGCTCAAATACAAATGAAAATATCACAATAGCTTGGATTCACAAAAGATAGATTCTTCGATCACCAATTCGCTAGCGTGAGGATGCAATTTCGTGGATCCTTTTAGAAGAGATGAAGCCTTGATTTTATAGAAATCCAGGGCTTTGAGGGTGCATGAGAAAATTCATAAATCATGCTTGATAAACTTAGGTTGATTTTTGAGTTAACAAGAAATCAGAGATGATTAACTCACATAATCATGCAAAATCATGCAAGAACAAATTTTTAACTCAAATCAGAAGTTTAGATCAGCTTTGAACTCAAAAGAGATATTGAGTTTCCAGAAGTTAACAACTTGCATTGATTTCCTGATGTTGAGTTTAACTGCTCTTTGAATGTGCACAATTAATTATGAATTAATTAAATAACTAAAGTGATTTATTCTCAACTTAACTAATTTTTGAATTAAAATAATTTATTTATGGGTTAGTCAATTATTAAATCAAACTTTATTCAAAAACTATATCATTAAATTTGACAACTGACATTAATTAATTAAATAAGAATTTAATCAATTAGTCATAGGATATTTGATTTATTGTCAAAATTTAAATAATACAACTTAGGAATAAATGTAATTAAATTTAATTAAATAATTAAGTGGTAGAATTAAATCCAATTAATTAAATATTTAGAATATTCAATTAATCAAACTTTAGGATAAATGTGATTTATCACCAAATAATCATTAAATTAAAGATACTTAAGATTAAATTAGGAATATTACTAGGAATATTCTCTGATGTAGAATTTAGATAATCAATTAGGATTCAATGATGTGCAAATGTGCCTTAGGTTAGGACTTTGACGTCGATTTCATTCGATTTGAAGATGTAGGAGGTTAATGAACCTATAGCCCATTTTTGGGGTATTACATTTTGCCCCTCTTTGAATTACTGTGCGAAGTGCAGTGGTTCAAAGATTATTCTGTGTATGATGTTGAAACTGATGTTGAAAGATTAACCGATTCCGAGATAGAAACCGATTGAAACATTGGAAGATGTTAGGTCCTGAATGACCAAAGATAATGTTAACTATAACAACAATGAACTGATGATTATGAAAAAGTGTCAAAACACCTAATTCTGAACCTTATGATTATGAAGAAGTGAGTGACCGATTCCAAACCTAATTGTCCAAAGGAACCACATTGGTATCACATCTGAACCCTTCAGTTACAAAGAACCAAAGAAATAACACTAATGAACCGATGGTTATGAAAAGCTGATAAATTTTACAAGATAGATTAGGATATCAGATTGATATGGATCTTGATGAATCTAATATGCCCCAAGCGATGATAGATTTTCCCCAAGCGATGAGGACTTTTGATGAATCAATAACTAAACATGGTTGTTGTCTTGATTACTGAGGAAAGATTTGATTACAAATTTAGATTTACAGACTTGAATGATGTGCAATACCATGCCCCCATCAGGATTAAAATTGAAATCTGACAAGAAAAGTTAGTTTTATAGTTTAGAAGCATGTTAATTGATTTGAGAAGTGGTTATACACATTTGAGAATGTGTTCTGCATCATTTAGAGGCCCTAGAGACCAAGTTTGACTAGGTTAAACCATGAGTTGACCATAGTTGACCAAGTTGAAATTTTGATAGTTTGATTTGAGATAATCAACTAAGTTGAATTCTGGATTTGTTTGATGATTGAAGGTCAATTATGCAAGCAGTAGGCCATCCTAGGTCTAAAAATTTTAAATCATAATTTTGACATAGTAAACAATCTCAGATTTTGATTTTGATCCTGAAAATATTTCAGAATGTCGAAATTAGCTAGGGGTGTGATTTTCATGAAAAACAGAGCACTTTTGAAAATTAGGCCAAAAGCTATATAAGGACCAAAAGGGTCATTTTCAATTCATTATTCACTTTTGACTTTTGAGACCTTATGGAGCCCTCTGAGTGAGAAAATGGTAGAAATGAAGGTACCTATGTCTTCTCACTATTTTGAGCATAGCCGAAGGCATCAGAGACCTCAACAGTATGGACATCTGGTAGGTGGACCTCTGTGCCTCTCTAAAAATTCAAATTTTCCTTGTTTGAAGCATTTTTAGCATGTTTTTCGTACGTTTTTAATTTTGAATTTTTTGATGCACAAAAACCCATACGAATGTCCTCTTGGACTCGTACAACTTTTCACATGTAGTTAGGTTGTCATTTCAATACCCCCTAAGACTCATATGAGAGGGACCCAAGTGTCGTACGACATTTTGTCAAGTCCCTCATAACTCGTATGAGGAGATATACAATGTCCTATGTGCATGCTTAGTCATATGATAACTGGCAAAAACTTGTACAAGTTTTGATGCTAGTCTGATTTGTCGTTTGGAAAATAGTGAGCCAAAAACACATGGCTAGGTCATTTTTTCTGAATTTCTGACTTCTTAGCCTGATTACTGAGTCTTTAACCTACCTTCTAAAGTAGTGAACTATTTAATTTATGTACTTGTAGCCTATATTTCAACCAAATTTCTGATAGGGTTCCCTATTTCTATGATGTGTAGGTTACATATCCTGATGTTCATGTGCACATTTCTCATCCTGCTACTTAGAGACTTTTTGTATCACTGCCTGACCCTATGAGGGTACATCTTGCTTCCTTCAGGTTTGACTATCTGATTCAGTTACCTGAGATTAGAGTAAACCATGGACTATTGACTGCCCTAATAGAGAGGTTTCATTCTAAGACCTAGACTTTTCACTTGCCGATGGGAGAGATCATTGTCACCCCAGAGTATGTTTACCATATACTGGACATCCCCTTCCATGGACAGCATCCAGAGTATGTGAGCTTGGGGCATTCAGGTCTTCATGCTTTCCATATGATGAACTACAACTGATTTAGAACCTAATTGATGAATCTGTGATTAAAGATCACCGATGAGTTGTTGATTAGATATGTAATATGATTAAATCAGTATTATGTTGTCATTGATGTCAACTTGTTTGACAACACTTATCTTGTAAGTTACTATACTGAAACATCTGAAGAAAGGTGAAAGAGATGAAGAACAAAGATATCTACATTAGGAAGATGTATATGACAGATGAGAATAAGGAACACACTGAGTAACTTGTTGATGAGTCTATGACCTTATGATATTGACTTTATTATGTTGCATTCATCTATGATGAAGAATAGAGATGAAAGACACAAAATAGTGTTGTCAGTAAATGAAGCATTTCAGTATACACCGATGGAGTGTAGTGTATATCGAGCATAGTGTTAACTAAGCTTGTGTTCACCGATGAATTTTTTTGTTAACCCAGCAGAACAGAAAGGAATTAAATGATCAGTTTAGCCGATAAGATTGATGAGTTGGAAAGTGTATGAAATCAAGGTAATATATAATGTTTGTTATGAAGATCAACAGCTAACATAATTCAAGGAAGATCTAATGGAGTAGATTGAAATGTGTTATTGATACATCAGCTAAGGAAGGTTAAAGTGGAAAAATCAATGGATGAGATTAAGTGACAAAATCTGATGGACAAAAAGAAAATGGTTTACATGTCTATATAAGAGACTGATGATTTCATGATGAATTATCACCGGAAGAAGAAGATACTGTAGAGTTATCGCATGAACAAGTTTTCATGCATTCTGATCATATTGGTTAGTGAGAACTGAACTACAGAGCAATTACCAAATGACAGAGAGTAATTACCGATGGATAGTAAGTTGATATATTGTTGAATCTAAAGTGTTACATTGATCAGAAAGATTTGTATGAGTTGAATATTGATCTGTATATCTGCAATAGAAGTTGTAATAGATCAGATCACATACTATTACGTATTTAACCATTGTACATAGTCAAATCTCTTAACCGAGTGGACTAAGAAAATATTATTATGTATCATTCATAGAATGAACATTGTTATCCTATCAACCCCATATTGAATGATGGTTGGTCTAAAATCCTCTAACAAGGTCACACCTAACAGTGTGTTTGTAAACCTTTAACATGGTTGGGTCTTCACTGACCTCACTTCAGAAGAGTGAATATTTTTGGGTTGCTGGTCCCAAGTGGTTTTTTCCTTCACAGGGTTTCCACATTAAATCTCTTGTGTTATGTGTTGATTGTGATTTTTTTTTTTTATCATACTTTGCATATTACATGTTAGATTTGATCGGTAACTACTATATGTTTTAGACTGATAATCGGTAAAAACACAAAAAGTGAAAGTATTTCATGTTTACCAAGTAGCAGAAGTTGAAGTATTTGTTTTGGATTATATAGTTTTGATATGGGATAGTGATTAATTGATTCATCCCCCTCTCAATTATTCTAACAATTGGTATCAGAGATGTGGTTGCTTAGAATAGAGTTTTAAGGACTTTAGAACAAAGGTCTCAAGATGTATAAGAGGGAAGTGCCAAGACTGAACAAATAGAACTTCATAGTATGGCAAAGCCAATTGAAGTTGCACATATCTGGAATTAGGAATTCTCCACTAGATTTGATGGAGAATGGCTACATACAACTGACCAGTGGTCCCTTGACCCTTGATCAACTGAGAGACACACAAGAACATAATATTACTATGATGGAACTTGTTGCTGCCTGTACCGATGCCAAATTTGAAGATATTAAGGGATGAGCTACTGCCAAAGCCATGTGGGACAAAGTAACTCTAATATACAGTGGGGATTTGAATGTTAAAAGAGCCCAAGTTGAAAGCCTAAGAGGAAGATTTGATGATATGAAGATGAAGGAAGGTGAGAACATTGTGTAGTACTCAAATAGACTAAAAGAGGTAGTACATTTTGTGTGTGTGAATTTTGCACCTAGCTGTAGACACAACACTTCAGTAAAACATTAGAGGTTAGGAGAAATCAAAATCTGCAAGTAATTGAAACTATGATAACCAGGTGATTTACTACCTTCTAGTAGGTGTGAGTACAATGTTCTTAGATTGAAATCGAGATCAGTGACAATGCAACACCTAAACGAAGGCTTTGAATGCAGATTAATCTATATTTTTGTATTTTCTATGCAATAAGATGAAAAACTTAATATGAAACTAAATTAAATGAATGATAATGATATTGAATGCAGATTTAATCTAAGAATGCTATGAATGATATGAAAATATGACCAACAATGAAAGATCTCACAAATTGCCTGTCACAAGTGCTCAATCCTTCAATCGCCAATTCGCTAGAGTAATTGTGCAAATTCGAGTGTTGATTGAAAGCTTGAGAGATTTTTTTTTATAGAGGAATTTGTGAAGAGTTGAGCCTTATTTTTATAGAAATACAGGGCTTGAGGATGCAAGAGAAAAGCCATAAATCACTCTTGATAAACTCAGGTTGATTTTTGAGTTAACAAGAAATTAAGAATATTTAATTCATAAAATCATGAAAAAGTAGTTTTTATCTCAAAATAGAGCTTTAGTTCTCTTTTTCAACTCATCATCAGATGTTGAGTTTTTAGAAAGTTTATTGAAATTAGCAATTGTTTTAAAGTTGACTACTTTTGTGATTGTGCATGATTTAATATGAATTAATTTAATAAACAAGGTGATTTATTTTCCACTTAATTGATTTTGAATGAAAACAATTGATTTATGGTTTAATCAATTATTAAATCAAACTTTATTCCAATTAAATCATTAAATTTGACAACTTTGATTTTAAATCAATTAAATACATATCTAATTGATTATTTATAGGAATTTCAATTTATTGTCAAAAATAAAAACAATATTAATTAGGAATAAATGCAATTTAATCTAATTAAATAATTAAGTGGAAGAATTAAATTAATTAATTAAATATTCATCATATTCAATTAATCAACTTTGGGATAAATATGATTTATTGCCAAATAATTATTAAATTAAACATAATTAGGATAAATTAGGAATATTCAAGGAATATTCACCAATGCAGAATTAAGAATAATCAATTAGGATTCGATGATGTTCATATGTGCCTTAGGTTAGGACTTTTGTATCAATTTCGTTCGAATTGAAGATGTAGGAGGTTAATGAACCTATAGCCCATTTTTGGGGTATTACATTTTGCCCCTCTTTGAATTACTATGCGAAGCGTAGTGGTTCAAATATAGTTTGTGTATGATAAAGATGTATGAAACTGATTTGTTTTGAAAGATGAACCGATTCTGAGACATAAATTGATTGAAAGATTTAAAGATTCAAGATTTGAGATTTAGGTCATGATTGACCAAAGATAATGTCAACTATAGCAACAATGAGCCAATGATTATGAAAAAGTGTCAAAATGCCTGATTTTGAACCTTATGATTGCGAAGAAGTGAGTGACCGATTCCAAATCTGAATGTCCTTGTATGAATCATATTGGTATCACATCTTGAACCCATCAGTTATGAGGAACCAAGGAAATAACACAACTAAACCAATGGTTACAAAAAGATAATACAATTTACAAGATAGATTTAGGATACTAGATTGATATGGATCTCGAAGAAATTGATATGCCCGAAGAAATGAAAGATTTTCCCCAAGCGACAAGGACTTTTGATGAGTTAGCAACTAGACGTAGTTGTTGTCTTGATTACTAAGGAAATATTTGATTACAGATTTAGATTTACAGACTTGAATGATATGCAATACCATGCTCCCTTCGGGATTAAAATCAAAATCTGACAAGAAAAGTTAGCGTTAAATGGTTTAGAAGCATGTTAATTGATTTGAGAATTGGTTATACACATTCAAGAACGTGTTCTGCATCATTTAGAGGTCTTGGAGACTAAGTTTGACTAGGTTTGACCATGAGTTGACCATGGTTGACCAAGTTGAAATTTTGATAGTTTGATGTAAGATAGTCAGTTAAGTTGAATACTGGATTTCTGTGATGACTGAAGGTTGATTATGCAAGTAGTTAATAATATCAATGATCTTAGATTTTGATTTTGATCCCGAAAATAGATTCTACTTGCTATTTCATTGGAGGAACCTTCATACAATGCTCAGTCCTTGTGTCATGTTTAGCATTTTTGGTTTTGAAGAATCATTTAAGTGTTCAAGAAATTTGTGAGATCATGCAAAGTGCAAAATGAAATGCAAACCTAGGACCTGGGACCTAGTAAATGATCATGTGTCGATTTGTTGTCATCATTGAACTTTTAAGTAATCGGATAAATCAATACAATGCCCACTAGTTATAAAACCATAGACATATGAATATCGATTTGTATGCACAGGAATTAATACAACATCCACTGATTAGGAAACCATGGACATATGAATATTGATTTTATTTTCAGAATGTCAGATTAGATATAAGCATCAAGGCACAAACGCCAGGATGACCTAAATATCATGTCCATTTTGATATAGAAATTTGTATAAGCATCAGAACATAGACGTTGTGATGACCAGAATACACCTTGCTTTCAAACACATCAAACAGTCAAGAGATCATTCTAAATCTAGTGTGAATTACGCGTAGTGACCCTTTATCATTCACATCCTTAGGCAAGGTCATTTTTCACAGTAGGAGAAAGAACTCACTCAAAAAGACAATAGTTAGATCAAACTTCTTTGAATTTTCTAGGTATCAATGGTCGAGGTACACATGGCCATCCAATATGAGATGGAGGCTCTTACAGATAGACACCATTTCAATCCATAATTTCCAAAGTTGTTAGATTTTCACATACAAGCAGAAGACAAAGAAAAGATTATGCCCCTAGTCATCACTCTCTAAATCTTGTAAAGGACATCATCGAAGAGCTTGAAGGGACACAATATGAAAAAATATCAATGCGAATCAGTAAGCATACAAGGAGATAAAAGAATGTAAAAAACATAGATTGTTTTCAGTTTGATGTTTGATTGCGTTGTTGTAGATGCAAAATCCTTTCTGGAGACGAGACAGACAGATAGACTCAAATGAAGCTTCAAAGGACTCTGAATGGATATGATACATCTAAGATACATTGGAGGCCATAGGATATGACTTTGATTTCCCCCAAGTGTTAAGAATTGATATGATACAGACACTTGAGCTAATTGGTGTACATACCGACTTTATTGAAAATAGGAATGTGGAAACAAACTGAGAAATATGTACAAACTAAAGCAAGATTGAAAGCTAGGAAAGACCAAGATTGCGTTGATAGATGGAGCATTTTGAAACAAGTGGTGCCCATTTTCTGGGTTTTCACAATCTTGGTAGAGATTCTATTTTTTCTACCAAGGCGTCTATTTCCAGGTTTTCACCAAGGCACTTTTCTTTCTCTCATTTTTTTTTGTATTTTTCATTTTTCCAATTTTTTTTTGTACTTTTGATATTTTTTTTTTTTTTTGATATTTTTAGTATTTTTTACTTTTTTTGTGAATCATCAAGACACCTATTGCTAGGTTTTCACCAAGATGTTCATTTTTTCAAGACTTTTTCTAATTTTTATAATTTTTTCAGGACATTTTACCATAGACTGAATGCCTTAGGTGTAGAATTTCTTCAGATGGAGAACATTGATTGGTTCTTGGAGTTGTTCTCCTTCAGTCACTGAGAGTTGATAGGCACTAGAGCCAAAAGTAGTACTGATAACAAAGGGACCCATCTAGTTGGGTTCAAACTTCCCTTTGCATTCTTGATGTGATTAATTTTTAGGATTCTCTCTCAAGACTAGATCGCCAACCTTAAATTCTTTGTGTCTAACTTTCTTGTTGTAGCCTCTAGACATTCTCTTCTGATAGACTCTGAGATGATCATATGCTACTTGTCTGCACTCATCTAGTAGTTCAAGTTCTTGCAACCTAGACACTCTATAGTCATCATCATTTACTTGACCATGCATTCTGATTCTTAGTGATTGGATTTCAACCTCAATAGGAAGTACTTATCAATATGTAAAAAGGATGCCCCCAAATAGAATAGGCATCGAACTCCCAAGCAAGATCACATCGTGCAGTCCCAATGTCTAGCAAAGTGGAGAACAAGAGGGATTGGCAAGCTGGTGGAAGAGATGGAAGATAAGAGAATGAAGAGAATAAATCCTCAAGGGAAAACTCCTCAAGAATACCCAAGCTAGGGAAAAATTGTCATGTAAAGTGCATTTGGACAAGCAATGAAAGGCCAGCATAGGATAAGTCACAAAATCATAATGCAAGAGTAGGAAAGGATGCAGTCCAAAGGAGTAGACATGTCAAGAGGCTTCATAGCACCGTGTTTTACTCTTTTTTTATTAGATCAAGACCAAAGGGGAAAAGGATAGTGAAAGGCTAGAATAAATGGAGGAAAATAAATATGAAGGCTAAATAGGAAGTGAATGAAAGAAAGATCATCATAAGATAGCTCACAAGATAGCCAAATATTCATGTATAGATCAACATTGTCAAGATCAAAGAGAGAAGATGGAATGGATGAAATATGTAGAAGAACTATGCATGATGTCTGATTGCTAGGTTTTCATCACAGTACTTATCCAAGGCACCACAAGGGAGTGGTTTTCACCATAGGATGAATTTATTTTTCTTTACTTTTGCTACCAAGGTGCCTGTTTCCAGGTTTCCACCAAGGCACATTTTCAATTTTATTTTTATTTTTATTTTTATTTATTTATTTATTTTTTTTGGAAGAAGGCAAGATTTTTAGATAATGCTCCTTGAAAGGATAAACCATTATATTCCAAAGATTCAAAATGATATACTCAAAGATGCTGATAGGGAAAGGAAGTTGGAAGAGAAAAATGGAGGATAAGGTTTTATGTAAAGCGGGTGAGGTTGGAAGGTAGGAGGAATAGGCAAATGAGGAAAAATGATAGAAGGTAGAAGGATAATGAAAGGAAGGATTATGAAAGGTAAGATGGAAAGGAAGGCAAGATCAACATCAACACACACCTTGAAGGGTGGCAAGAGGATGGAGAAAATGTGAATGAAGGAATATGTGAAGGAATATAGCGAATGGATAGCAGAGGTTGTGGTTTAGGCACATGGAATGGAAGAATATTTTTGGAAGAAGATGAAGTGGAAGCCTTTGGAAGTTTGAATGTCAACTTCACTTGTTTCTCAACATTAGAATCTTTCAAGAGAGACTTTGGAATCCATATAGTTGTAGGCTTTTCATTTCTTTTTGATGATCTAGAGAGAATATCTTTAATGATGGATTTTGGAACCCATACTTGTCTTGTAGTTTTTTTCTTAGATATCTCTTTTGACTTTATGCCTCCATGTTGATTAGAGGAGACATGGTGATCTTCTCTTTTTGATGGATTCTTGTATTGCTTCTTTTTCTTGTATTGAACATTCAAGTTACTTCCAAAGAACTTGAGACTTGTGGAAGATGAAGGAGGATATGACTGGTTCAAATGGGTGGGTGGATGAAAAGGATTCAAGGGTATGCATCTATGTTGATCTTGAGGAAAGATGGAAGATGGAGGGATGTAAGGACCCAAGATGGATGGAGAATTAGGAGAGTTATGAGGGGAAAGTGAAGGGACATAAGGACCCAATATGGAAGGCAGACGTGAAGCCCTTTGTAGTGGTGGAAGAGATCCAAGGATGGAAGTGGAAGATGCAAAAGGATAATCAACAAGTTCATCAAAATTTATATGACAACCAAGGACATCAGCATCTTTAGAGTGAGCATTATGATTTTCAATAGAATCATGGACATCTTGAATATGAGCACCTTCTTTGATAGGATTGTTCAAAACTTGCAAATACTTAGAAAGAGTAGAAAGTGGAAACAAACATGGAGTGGTAGAATAAGAAGATGGAAGAATTTGATCTTGACAAGGATCTTTGGATAGCATAAGTGCATAATTTTTTTCTTAATTTTCAATATGCTTAACATTGGAAATAACAACACCATTTTTACCAACCTTAATGGAAGTATCATATTTGGAAAGTGCAAGTGTAGTAAAGTTATTTTGATTGTCAATAAGCTCAATACTGTAAGTATTAGCTTGATCTTGCTTAGGAGAAGACTTAAGACATGGTGGAATGAATGAGAAAGGGTGTGCAGGATCAAAAGAACCTTGAAGAGGATAAGAGACATCATGAAAAGGAGTGGATGACATGGAGGGTTCTTGATCTTTCTTTATGTTCTTTTCTTTATCATTTTTAGAGTCCTCTTGACATGGAGCCACTTCTAAGGACAAGGAAGCATGTTGGGATTGTATGGAAGACTTTGGAAGAGATGGTGAAGAACTAGCTGAAGTAGGAATTATAGCATATAAAGGTTTAGGCTCTTTAGGTTTAGCATTATTGAAAGTATTTTTAGCATTATTGAAAGTATTTTTAGCCAAGTGAAGGTTAGCTCAAGTTTCTTTAAGAGGTAGCCCTTGAGGATAACTATAGGAAACCACATGAAAAGTATTAGGACCTTTGGTGGATGAAGGACTTGTGAAAGATTTGAAAGACTTGGAAGCTTCAGGAAATGTATGGGCATTGGAGGAAGTAGGGGATGGAAGCGAACCATCACAAGACAAAAGTTCAGCATTAACATGATCTTTCTTGAGAGTGTAATCTTTATTTTCAGCATGAGAGTTCTTAGAGGAGAGATCCTTGTAGTATGCATGTTTATAATCAGTGCGGTAAGCTTTCTCTTCCTCAAGTGAAGTAGATGTATCATCTAGGTATTATGCACATAAATCATCAAAGTCTCTTTCAAAATTAGAATCATATGGATCACCATCACGATCTATCCAATGTGATGACCCATTTCCAGTAAGCATGAGCACACAACAAGGAGGACTCTTAGGAACAAAGGGTTCATAGGTATCATTATATTGTCTATCATCATAGTCATCCTAGTCTTCAAAGATGGGTGTGTAACTCTCCCTAGAAGAGGTATCATAAGGGTTATCAGGTTGCTCAACATGGTATGTCTTGAGATGAGGAGTAAGACTCTTGGGAGAATTAGAAGAGGAATGAGATCATGGAGAAGAGGAAGGTGAAGACCCAGTAGAGGAAGAAGACTTGGAAGATGAGGAAGAATGAAAGGACTTAGAAGATGAAAGACATTTGGAAGAAGGAGGTCATGACAGGACCATGTGTATGATCCTAGCAAAGGCATCTAATTCAATCAATTTTTCCTTTATTTCATCATAAATTTATCACTCATGGGCTTTTTGAAATAATACTCTTCAAATTGAGCAATGATTTCAAGATCATCCATTTTCAAGAGAGGTTCCAGAACAAGATAGCTGAAATTCATGGTTCTAGAGGAGGAGGAATCAAGCATGGAAGTGAAAGAAGAGATGAATAGAAGAAAGAAGACTAGATAATAAGAGGAAAAGAATCAAGAAGACGTGAAGAGTTTTAGGAAGAAGAGGAAGAACCATGAAGGAATAGGAGAAATGATGGAAATGGGAGACTAGGAAGATATGAGAGATGTGGAAGAAAGAAGGCCGAGAGTCATTTTGTACAACTTGATACCATTTAAGTTCATTTGGATGTTGAGCAACATGTCATAGAACCTAAGATTTGACCCAAACTGACCAAGGATGACTAGAAATGACAAGAATCAGTTCATTATTTTAACAGAATTTGGGAATAAGCTATAAAAACTAGATTTTTGACAAATTTGACCAATCTCTGACAACTTTGATTTTGGCTTTGATATGAGTTTTGAAATTTTAGGATGACTTCTGACACCAGAAAGGATTTTTTCTTCAGATTTGTAATTTTTCAATTTTTCGATA
Organism: Chamaecyparis obtusa; assembly: GCA_027943335.1. NCBI lineage: Eukaryota > Viridiplantae > Streptophyta > Pinopsida > Cupressales > Cupressaceae > Chamaecyparis > Chamaecyparis obtusa. The sequence continues at coordinate 1,046,329 of BSBK01004454.1, forward strand.
TCAATTTGTTTGCAAAATTTTCTATCCAATTTTTGAAGATCTATGTAAAAGTTTGTCTCAAGTAACCAAGAAGATATCAAGCACACAAAACAACAAGCAAGGGATGCAAGAAATCATCTAAAAACAATGAACAAGGGAAAAAGAAACCTTGTACATGAACAAACAATAGTGACTTATTGTGCTAATCCCTAGAAATACTACTTCTGTATGTTCCATAATATTTTTTAATAATGCACATATTCCTAGAAAATGAAAAATTTGGTCTCACTAGGGTTTGTAGTAATGGTCTGACTCTGCAACTTTTGTGATCTCAAGAGGGAAAAATCCAATCTAGGTGCATTGAGGTTTTGACACAGTCCAAGAATTTAATCAATCAGGAGCTACTAGGGAGATCTGACAGCCCAACAAGAGACCACACCTGTGAAGATTTCCTCCACAAGGACATTTATATAGCGGTTGTTGCTACAACAGAAAAAGTGGCTATTACCGCTTGAGGTTCTGTCCACATGGTTGACCCAATTAAGGGAATGTCCACTATAGTTTACCCTCTCTAAATGTGACTCACAAAAGATACCACATGGAGATTGGTTGCAGATTCAAGGATCTGAGTTTCTAATACTACCCAAAAAGGGAGTAGAGCATAGTCCTCTAGCCTTTTCACTTTTAACCAAAACAAAGTAGATAGATTAATCAGACATGCTAAGACCAAGATTATCTCACAAAGATCTATGAAATCAATCGCTTATGATTTGTCAACCCCTCCGGAGAGAGAATGTATCAATCAAAAGTTGAAGACACACAAATCTAGTAGAACGTGAGACAATCTTAGTAACCTCCCTACCTACGAGGGGATCTGTCATCAAGAAGAGCTTCAGATGCATGAACAAGAGAAAGAATCCCACTCTCTCAAGATCATCCCCAAATAGTGTTCATAGGGCCTATTTACTATGTGTAACAGATATGCAAAAAGCAAATCTATGTTCATTTTAGAGCCCAAAGCTGAAGTGTGAATTATGAAAAATGTAAAGGCAGTCAAGTTTGACACAAGAGAGTTTTTTTTTTGTCCCAAAATAAAGTGTTATCAGATGTAATAGAATACCTAAGTTCCTCACAACGTGTTTAGTAAATTTTACCTATTTTAGCAATTTTTGACCATTTGTCTTCTATCTTTTGTACCCACAGGACGTACCTGCTCCTGCACCTGCAAACCATTGTTATGAAAAAATTACCTATTCTTGTACATGAAACCCACTATTATAAAAATCTATAAAAAAAGAAACGCAACTTGTCAACCCCATGTGGTAGAAAATTAGGTCAGTCAAAGATAGTATGTCATTTGATAATCGAAAAATTTGTTGTCATAAAAAATTAGATTCTGACCAGTTTGTACTAAATCTATAATAACTTTTGTAAATCAAATTAATCCAAACCAATAAAAAATGAAATCTAACTCAAATACCTTTTTAGAAACATAAGTTTTGGATCTGTATCATGTCATATGTGCATGTACCAATAAAAACATCAGTCAAATTTTATAAAATCAGGTTCAAACCATTCTTCACTAAAATGATCATAACTTTTGCAAATAAAACAAAATTAATCCAAACTAATGGAAAATGAAAGCTAACTCAAATAAATTTCCATAAATATAAATTTTGGATCTGTATCATGTCATATGTGCATGTACCAATAAAAACATCAGTCGGATTTCATAAAATCAGGTTCAAATCAATCTTCACTAAAATGATCATAACTTTTGGAAATCAAAAGGAATTTAATCCAAACCAATGGAAAATGAAAGCTAACTCACATACCTTTCTAGAAATATAAATTTAGGATCTGTATCATGTCATATGTGCATGCACCAATAAAAACATGAGTCAAATTTCTTGAAAAATAGCCCAGAAAGTTATCACAAAACTCACAAAAATTAACCTTGTGGTCGTGGGTTTGAGAAAAATGATAGAAATTTGATAGAATAGAATGGAAAACCATTTCAGGGCCCCATGGTGGGTTCTAGAGATGTGTGTGTGTGAATTTTGTACCTAGTTGTAGACACAACACTTCAGTAAAACATTAGAGTTTAGCAGAAATCAAAATCTGCAAGTAATTGAAACTATACTAACCAGGTGATTTATTGCCTTCTAGTAGGTGCGAGTATGATGTTCTCAGATTGAAATCAAGACCAATGACAATGAAACACCTAAATGAAGGATTTGAATGCAGAATATGGATATGAAATAAATGCATATTAATCTATATTTTTGTATTTTCTATGGAATAAGATGAAAAACTTAATATGAAACTAAATTAAATGAATGATAATGATATTGAATGCAGATTTAATCTAAGAATGCTATGAATGATATGAAAATCTATGATATGAAACTATGACCAGCAATGAAAGATCTCACAAATTTCCTGTCGCAAGTGCTCAATCCTTCAATCACCAATTTGCTAATTGTGCAAATTTGAGTGTTGATTGAAAGCTTGAGAGTTTTTTTTTTAGAGGAATTTGTGAAGAGTTGAGCCTTGTTTTTATAGAAATCCAGGGCTTGAGGATGCAAAAGAAAAGCCATAAATCACTCTTTATAAACTCAGGTTGATTTTTGAGTTAACAAGAAATTAAGAATATTTAATTCATAAAATCATGCAAAAGCAGTTTTTGTCTCAAAATAGAGCTTTAGTTCTCTTTTTCAACTCATCATCAGATGTTGAGTTTTTAGAAAGTTGATTGAAATTAGCAATTGTTTTAAAGCTGACTGCTTTTGTGATTGTGCATGATTTAATATGAATTAATTTAATAAACAAAGTGATTTATTTTCCACTTAACTGATTTTGAATTAAAACAATTGATTTATGGGTTAATCAATTATTAAATAAAACTTTATTCCAATTAAATCATTAAATTTGACAACTTTGATTTTAAATCAATTAAATAAATATCCAATTGATTGTTTGGAGGAATTTTAATTTATTGTCAAAAATAAAAACAATATTAATTAGGAATAAATGCAATTTAATCTAATTAAATAATTAAGTGGAAAAATTAAATTAATTAATTAAATATTCATCATATTCAATTAATCAATTTTAGGATAAATATGATTTATTGCCAAATAATTATTAAATTAAAGATAATTAGGATAAATTAGAAATATTCAAGGAATATTCACCAATGCAGAATTAAGAATAATCAATTAGGATTCGATGATGTTCAAATCTGCCTTAGATTAGGACTTTTGTATCACTTTTGTTTGAATTGAAGATGTAGGAGGTTAATGAACATATAGCCCATTTTTGGGGTATTACACATGCTATTAGAGCATCAAATGGAGTTATTGATGATGAAATAGTGATAAGAAAGATTCTCAGAACTTTACTGCTAGTTTATGCAATCAGGATCTCTGCAATTCATGAAACAAGGGCTACATCCAACCTTACTCTCAACACTCTGATTGGTAAGCTGACAACCTTTGAATTGAATAACTTTGATAATAGTGTTGTAACATCTATTGAGTCCTCTTTCATGTCTTCTTTGAAGATTGGTAAGTCTAGAGGGAATAATAAGAATGATGATAGTGATAGCAATACCAATGATGAGCTTGATGAGCTTGAAGTTCTTATGGCCAGAAGGTTACCCAAAGGTAAAGGCAGGTATAGAGGTAAGCTAGCTTTGGCATGCTTTAATTTTAAAGAGGTTAGCCACATCGCTGCTAGATGTCCACAAAAGAAAGATGATGATAGATCCGAAGACCTAATTGAAGGAAGCTATGGGAGAAGAGTCAACAGAGGCTACCGACACAACAATAGAGACAATCAAGATAGTAATGGTAAAGGCAAAAAGGTATGTTACATAGCTGAAGATATTGAATTTGAATCTAATTCTGATGATGATGTAGAATTTGTATTTGTTGCTATGAAAGATGACTCAAAGGAAGAAGAGAAACATGAAGAAATAACACTGATCTCTAGAGTAAGTAGAAATGGTACACGGATCATAGACAGTGGCTGTACACACCATATCACTGGTGATGTAGAGAAATTTGATCAGCTTGATGAATACAATGGAGGATCTATGAGAATGGGCAATGATGCACCTTGTATGGTAAGAGGTAAAAGTTCACTAATGATTAATGATAGAATAAAATGTGAAAATGCATACTGGGTAGATGGACTGAACTATAATTTGTTAAGTGTGGCACAACTGAATAATTCAGGCCACCGACTTACTTTTGAGAGCAAAAAGGTGAGGATTTATGATGATGGAGGAAGACTTGTCCGAACTGGTACACAATCCAAAGGTAATCTATTTTATCTTGATATTAATCAGTCTTCTTGTTTGATAATGAAGGATGAAGATGCATGGTTGTGACATAAAAGGTTATGCCATGTGAATTTTGATAACATGATCAAGATTAGCAAAAAGAGAAGAGTTAGAGGTTTTCCTAACTTGTCAAAACCTGATCATGTTATGTGCCATGAATTTCAGAAAGGTAAGATGACTAAGTCTAGTTTCAAAAGCAAAGACTACTCAACAAAGAAGATACTTGAGTTGGTTCATACCGACCTGTGTGGTCCTATGAGAACTCATAGTTATTATGGTGATAGATACTTTATTCTTTTTGTTGATGACTATACTAGACTAATGATTGTTATGTTCTTGAAAGAAAAATATGAAGCTTTTAAAATGTTCAAATGGTATAAAGAAAAGGTAGAAAAAGAGACTGATAAAGAATTGAAATGCTTAAGATCTGATAGAGGAGGTGAATTTATCTCTGATGAATTTACTAATTTCTGTAATGAGTGTGGTATCAAAAGATAGGTCTCTACACCGAGGACACCCCAGAAAAATGGCACTACTGAAAGAAGGAATAGGTCAATAGTTGACTGTGCTAGGACACTAATGTTGCAAAAGAATGTTGCTCAGACATATTGGAGAGAAGCTGTCAACATTGCAGTCTATGTTCTTAACAGAGTACAACTGAATAAGGACACCAATCAGACAACTTATGAATTGTGGTTTGGACAGAAACCTACTATAAGTTATTTCAATATTTTTGGAAGTAAATGCTTTATTCTAAAAGATGAGAGAAATGGTAAATTTGATTCAAAAGGAGATGAAGGGATATTTCTGGGATATTCCACTAAAAGTAAAGCATATAAATGTCTGAATAAGGTTACAAATAAAATGATTGAAAGTACTAATGTCTGTGTTGATGAGTTTGATGATAAGAACATAGAAGATAGTAGAAAGGAACCAGAAGACTATGGTAGATTCACTTACATTGAACAACTAGAGTATCTACCGAAGCCGCAACTTGTGATAACCAATCAGCAGGAAAATAATGCAGAACAATAGGAAAGGGAAACCAACAAGCAAGATAGAGTTACCGAGCAAGAAAATGAACTTGAACATGATGAACAAGAAAGAAGAGACTAAGTTCTAGCTAGATTTTTTAGGAGACATCATCCTGAGACAAATTATTGGAGACATACAAGATGACATGCAAACAAGGAGCAAAGCAAGACAAGTTACATGTCTAGTTTGTGAATTTGAACCAAAGAATGTAAAAGTTGCATTGGATAATGATTAATGGATTAATGCAATGAAAGAGAAAATAGAGAAAATAGAGAAGAAAAAAACTTGGAGTTTAGTACCCTAACCTAAGGACAAGAATGTTATCGGTACTAAATGGATTTTCAAGAACAAGTTGAATGAAAATGGTGAGGTTACAATAAATAAAGCTAGATTGGTATGCAAGGGATATGCACATGAAGAAGGCATTGACTATGGTGAGACATTTGCACCTATTGCTAGATTAGAAGATGTTAGAATGCTACTTGCATATGCTACACAGAAGAAATTCAAAGTCTATCAAATGGATGTGAAGTCAGCATTTCTAAATGGTATACTTGAAGAAGAGGTCTACATAGAACAACCTGAAGGATTTGCTGATCCGAACAACAAAGACATGGTATGTAGACTACATAAAGATTTATATGGTTTGAAGCAAGTACCAAGAGAATGGTATAAAAGGCTGCATACTTACTTGTTAAGCATTGGATTTGTTAGAACTAGTGAGAACAACAATTTGTATATGAAAGGAGATATTGATGATACTATTCATATTGCTGAGATATTTGTGGATGCTATTATTTTTGGAGGAAAAGATCACATATGTAAAGCCTTTGCTGATGAAATGAAAAAGGATTTTGAAATATCTATGTTTGAAGAGATTAAGTTCTTTCTATGACTACAAGTGATTCAACAGAGTGATGGGATATTCATCACACAATCTAAATACATAAAGGAAGTACTGAAGACATTTGGCATGGAAGATGCTAAACCTATGGGAACATTGATGGCTACTAGATGTAAATTGACAAAGGAAGATGAAACTATAGAGGTAAATCAGATACTTTACCAATCCATGATTGGTAAGTTAATGTATGTAGTTCACAGTAGACCAGATATAACACATGCTGTGGGAATTGTTGCTAGATTTTATGCTAACCCTAGAGAATCACACATGATCGCAACTAAAATAATCTTAAGATACCTAAAAAATATAGAGGATTATGGATTATGGTATCCTAAGGAAGGAAAGTTTAAACTAAAAGTGTACATTGATGCTGATTGGGCTAGAAATATGGATGACAGAAAAAGCACCACTGGAGGAGAATTTTTCTTTGGTGAAAGACTTGTTACTTGGACAAGTAAAAAGAAGGCTTGTATTTCTTAGTCTATAGCTGAAGCAGAGTATGTTGCTGCTGCTATGAGTTGCTCAAACATTGCATACATTAAACAAGTGTTGGAAGGAATGAATGAGCTAATCATTGACCCAGTAATTATATACTGTGACAACACCAGTGCAATTAATATTTCAAAGAATCCAGTGATGCACTCTAAGAAAAAGCATATATCAATTAAGTATCACTACTTAAGAGAACAAGTACAGGAGAAGCAAGTGAAGTTAGAATTTGTTACATCTAAAGAACAACTTGCAAACATATTTACAAAGCCTCTACCGAAGGATACATTTGAATACTTGAGGACTAGACTTAGGGTCCGCCCCCTATCTACCAGTCACTAAGGTGATCTGGATGTTGCATCAGCCTAATCTTATCAGAAGATCACACATGTTGATGCAACATAGTTCACACTTTGGATCATGTTCAAAGTTGTGATTAAGTTTGAAGAGCTGAAACAGATTGGCATATCAGTATAAAGAGATACAAAGAATGCAATGGACAATAGAGAATTACTTGGCTATAGACAAAGCTATTTATTTGTTTCTTTCTTTGGCATTGTTGTCAAAGGGAGAGATAAAAAATATGAAACAATATGCACCGATGAAGAACTATTTGAGGAAGAGATAATCTGAAAGAAAATGAGAGAATTGAAGATCAGTTACTGAGAACAGAAGCATTGAAGATTAAACATATTAAGCTAGGGAGAGCTTGTACAACATTTATTCATAGAGTTGTAGAATACATGTTTGGTATGTGTATGGTATATTTCATATTACTTGAGTTGCCATCAATGCCAAAGGGAGAGATTGATGAACTACAACTTATTTAGAACCTAATTGATGAATCTATGATTAAAGATCACCGAGGATTTTTTAATTAGATATATAATATGATTAAATCAGTATTATGTTGTCATTGATGTCAACTTGTTTGACATCACTTATCTTGTAAGTTACTATACCGAAACATCCGAAGAAAGGTGAAAGAGATGAAGAACAAAGATATCTACATTAGGAAGATGTATATGATAGATGAGAATAAGGAACACATTGAGTAACTTGTTGATGAGTCTATGACCTTATGATATTGACTTTATTATGTTGCATTCATCTATGATGAAGAATGGAGTTGAAAGACACAAATCAGTGTTGTCAATAAATGAAGCATTTCAGTATACACCAATGGAGTGTAGTGTATACCGAGCATAGTGTTAACCGAGCTTGTGTTCACTGACACATTTATTTGTTAACCGAGCAGAATAGAAAGGAATTAAATGATCAGTTTAGCCAATAAGATTGATGAGCTGGAAAGTGAATGAAATTGAGGTAACATATAATGTTTGTTATGAAGATCGATGGCTAACATAATTCAAGGAAGATCTAATGGAGCAGATTGAAATGTGTTATTGATACATCAGCCGATGAAGGTTAAAGCAAAAATTAATGGATGAGATTAAGCGGAAAAATCTGATGGACAAAAAGAAAATGGTTTACATGTCTATATAAGAGACTGGTGATTTCATGATGAATTATCACCAGAAGAAGAAGATACTGTAGAGTTATCGCGTGAACAATTTTTCATGCATTCTGATCATACTACTTAGTGAGAACCAAACTGCAGAGCAATTACTGAGTGACAAAGAGTAATTATTGATGGACAGAAGTTGATATATTATTGAATCTAAAGTGTTACATTGATCAGAAAGATTTGTATGAGGTGAATATTGATCTGTATATCTGCAATAGTAGTTTTAATAGATCAGATCACATACTGTTACATATTTAACCATTGTACACAGTCAAATCTCTTAATCAAGTGGACTAAGAAAGTCTTATTATGTATCATTCATAGAATGAACATTGTTATCCTATCAACCCCATAGTGAATGCTGGTTGGACGATAACAGTTGGTCTAAAATCCTCTAACAAGGTCACACCTAACAGTGTGTTTGTAAACCTTTAATAGGGTTGGGTCTTCACCGACCTCACTTCAGAAGTGTGACTATTTTTGGGTTGCTGGTCCCAGGTGGTTTTTCCCTTCATAGGGTTTCCACATTAAATCTCTTGTGTTATGTGTTGATTGTGATATTTTTTTGTTATCATACTTTTCATATTACATGTTAGATTTGATCAGTAACTACTATATGTTTTAGACTGATAATCGGTAAAAGCACAGAAAATGAAAGTATTTCATGTTTACTGAGTAGTAGAAGTTGAAGTATTTGTTTTGGATTATACATTTTGATATGGGACATTGATTAACTGATTCATCCCCTTCTCAGTTATTCTAACACCATAGACTGTTTAGAGATGACACTCAGCTGACTGGATTAGGCAGACAACTGATCTATCTTCTTATGCTGATATTTTTTAGCTTTTGATTTTGATACTGTTCTGACTTTTGATAGCTCACATGAGCTCATTATTTTGTACATTGTGCTAGTAGTGCACCCCTGACTACTTCCAAGTTATATGATATATGAGATTGAGATTTTGGTTATGACTTCATTTGTACTTGTTATGTTTTGATTTATGATGATGTCATGTGATGCTTATGTTATGAGTAGTGTAGACTGTATCTATGGATTTATGCAATGCAATGATTTCTTTCATATGTATGGATGTTATGCACATGTAATTGATTATGAAAAGATGTATGTATGATTTTGCTTATGGACATGGATGTAATGTAATGCAACTGATTATTATGATATGAAATGTAAATGCAATGATACACATGATATATTTTGAAGGTATTGATGAAGACAAGTACTCAACCTTATGTAAAAAAGCATGTTTAACCTAGGAGGGTAACTGCTAGCAGTTTTGTGAAGAGACCTTTGTGTTAAGTTTCAGCTCTTGTTAGATTTGAAGAAGCGATTGAAGAATCATTTAAGCTTTAAAGTTTATCCAACCATTGTAAGATCATGCAAACATGCAAAATGCAAAGAGTCATGCAGAATGAAATGCAACCTAAGATTTAGGACCTAGTCACTGATCATGTGTAAGTCGTTTGTCATCATTGAATTTTTAGGTAACTGGATAAATCAATACAATGCCCACTAGTTATGAAACCATAGACATATGAATATCGATTTGTATGCTCAAGAATCAATACAATGCCCACTGGTTAGAAAACCATGGACATATGAATATTGATTTTGTTTTCAGAATGTTGGATTAGATATAAGCACCAAGGCACAAATGCCAGGATGACCTCAATATCATGTCCATTTTGATATAGAAATTTGTATAAGCATTAGAACATAGACGTTGTGATGACCATAATATGCCTTGCATTTAAAAACACATCAAACAATCAAGAGATCATTCTAAATCTAGTGTGAATTACCTGTAGTGACCCTTTATCATCCACATCCTTAGGCAAGATCATAGTAGGAGAAAGAACTCACTCAAAAAGACAATAGTTAGATCAAACTTCCTTGAATTTTCTAGGTATCAATGGTCAAGGTACTCATGGCCATCCAATTCAAGATAGAGACTCTTACAGACATACACCATTTCAATCCAGAATTTCCAAAATTGTTAGATTTTCACATACAAGCAGAAGACAAAGAAAAGATTATGCCCCCAGTCATCACTCTCTAAATCCTATAAAGGACATCATCAAAAATATCGATGGGACAAAATATACAAAAATCTCAATGTGAATCAACAAGCATACAAGGAGATAAAGCATATAAACATCATAGATTATTTTCAATTTGTGTTTGATTGCATTGTTGTAGATGCAAAATCCTTTCTGGAGAGGAGATTGACTGACTGAATCGAATGAAGCTACAAAGGAATCTAACTAGATATGACTCATCTAAGATGTACTGGAGGCCATAGGATATGACATTGATTTCCCCCAAGTGTTAAGAATTGATAGGATACGACCGCTTGAGCTGACTAGTGTACAGATTGACTTTATTGAAACAAGGATATATATATACTAAAGCAGATTAAAAGCTAGGAAAGACCAAGATTGCACTGATAGATGGAGTATTTTGAAACAAGTGGCACTCGTTTGCCAGGTTTTCACCATCTTGGTAGAGATTCTATTTTTGCTACCAAGGCGCCTGTTTCTAGGTTTTCACCAAGGCACTTTTTCTTTTTTTCTTTTTTCATTTTTTCAATTTTTTCAATTTTTTTGATATTTTTTTTTTTTTTTTTTGTGAATCATGAAGGTGCCTATTTCTAGGATTTCACCAAGATGTTCATTTTTTAGGAATTTTTCTAATTTTTAAGATTTTTTAAGGACATTTTACCATAGAATGAATGCCTTGGGCATATAATTTCTTTAGATGCAAAATGTTGATTGGTTCTCAGAGCTGATCTCCTTTAGTCATTGAGAGTTGATAGGCACTAGAGCCAAAAGTAACAGTGATTACAAAGGGACCCAGCCAGTTGGGTTCAAACTTCCCCTTGCATTCTCGATGTGATTGATTTTTAGGATTCTCTCTCAAGACTAGATCGCCAACCTAAAATTCTCTATGTCTGACTTTCTTGTTGTAGCCTCTAGATATTCTTTTCTAATACACTCTGAGATGATCATACGCTGCTTGTCTGTGCTCATCTAGTAGTTCAAGTTATTGTAACCTAGACACTCTATAGTCATCATCAGTTACTAGACCATGTATTCTGATTCTTATTGATGGGATTTCAACCTCAATAGGTAGTACCACTTCAGACCCATAAACTAAAGTGAATGGTGTATCCCCAGTGGGCATTCTGATACTTGTTCTATAGGCCCAAAGAGCTAGATTGATCATGAGATGCCAATCTCTTCCTATCTTATTAAATGTATGGTGCAAGATTTTCAATAGATCCTTGTTAGAAGCCTCTACTTGTCCATTTCCTTGAGGATAGTAGATAGATGACCAATGTTGTGTAATATTGAATTTGGCACATAGATCATCTAAGTCTCTATTATTGAATTGTCCACCATTATCTTTGACTATAGAGTGTGGAATACCATACCGACATATGATGTAGTTAAAAATGAACATAGAAATTTTTTTGTCGGTTGCTTGAGTCAGAGGGACTACTTCTACTCATTTTGCAAAATAGTCTGTAGCTCTTATAATATAGGTATGTCCATTAGAAGAATGAGGATGTATAGATCCTATAAGATCAAATTCCCATTGGTGAAAAGGCCATTGTGTAGTAAAGGGAATTAGATCTCTCCCTGAAGCATGAATTAAGTTACCATGTACTTGGCACTTTTGACAATTCTTACCAAACTTGATTGCATCTTTCTCCATTTTAGACCAATAGTACCCATCCCTAATAAGATTTTGAACTAGTGTTAAACCATTCAAGTGTGACCCACATATACCTTCATGGAATTCCTCTAGTGCACATTGAGACTCTTCCCATTATAAACATCTAAGTAGTGTACCATCTAGACCTCTTTTGTATAGATCATTACCAATGATGACATACCAGGATGCATTGCAAATAAGGTATCATTTCACATGGTGATTGAAGGTTTTAGAAATGATTTGGTCTTGGAGATAGGAGAAAAGGTTTTTGTATTGAGATGAATCATGACCAACAATAGTGTAGATCATGTGGTTTTCGGGGGAATCATATGCATAATAAGATAGTGCTTCCACCAAGAACTCATAGCGTAGCTCATGTTCAGGCTGCTATAATAGAGTAGATAGCATTTCCATTGCATCAGTAGCCTTGTTCTCTGTTCTAGGAATTTTCTCAAATGTGATAGATATGAAATATTTCTTTAGATCATCTACCATTCTTTTGTATGGAATGATCTTTTCATCTTTAGTTTGGTACACATCATTGACTTGATGGATAACAAGCTGGGAGTCTCCATGAATGTGTATCTCTATCAATCTCCACTCAATTGCTATTTTCATGCCATTAAGAAGGGCTTCATATTTAGAAATATTGTTTGTGCAAGGAAAATTTAATCTAAATGCTTTGGGGATCGAGTATCCTTGAGGTGTGATAAACAATATGCCTACTCTGGATCCATTATGTGTATAGGAGCCATCAAAGAACAATTTCCATTCTTTAGAAGAAATATTCATGATAGAGGAGTCTAGGAATTCCATTTGCATTGGTGTATCATCAAACATAGGTGCATCTTCCAATTGATCAGCAATAACTTGGCCTTTAATAGATTTTCATTCAACATATTCAATGTCAAATTCATTTAAGAGCATGACCCATTTAGCCAATCTACCCATGAGGGAAGCTTTTCTTAGTAGGAACTTTAATGGATCAATTTTATCTACCAAATGTGTGGTGTGAGCTAACATATAATGTCTCAGTTTCTGTGATGCAAAGATTATAGCTAGACAAGCTTTCTCAATCATTAAATAGTTCTTCTCATATGCATCCAATGTTCTACTGATATAATAAATAACTCTTTCCTTCTTATTCTCATCATACTATCCTAGTAATGCCCCCAGTGATGTATCTGTTGCAGAGACATATAGGATCAATGGCTTCCCCTGAATAGGAGGCATTAAGATAGAAGGATTTGAAAGATATTTCTTGATATGGTTAAAGTTCTCACATTCTTCACTCCATGCAAAAGTCACACCTTTATGTAAAGTTTTTGTAAAAGGATGTGATATCTACAAACTGTGATATGAAACGTCTGATAGATTGCACTCTCCCTTGTAATGTTCTCATTTGACTAATATTCTTCGGGGGTTGCGTCTCCATTATAGCCTTTACTTTAGCTGGATCAACTTTAATGCCTTTTTTTGAAACTATGTATCCTAAGAGATTTCCAGAAGTGACACCAAAAACACACTTCTTAGGATTTAGTCTAAGACTAAATTTTTCCATTATGTCTAGTATCTTGCTCAAGTCACTTAGATGTTTAGCTCTAATCATAGATTTTTCTAAAGTATCATCAACATAATCCTCCATAGTTTGATGCATCATGTCATGAAAAATAGATGTCATAGCTCTCTAATATGTAGCACCAGCATTTTTAAGCCCAAATGGCATGACATTCCAGCAGAAGGTACCCCATGCACATATGAAAGCAATTTTCTCTTGATCCTCTGGAGTAATTTTTATTTGATTATATCTAGAAAAACCATGCATCAAGGAATAAATCTCAAAACCCATAGTCATTTCCACTATCATGTCAATGTTAGGTAGTGGAAAATCATCCTTAGGGCATGATTTATTCACATCTCTAAATTCTATGCACACTCTGATTGATTTCTCTAGTTTAGAAATAGGTACAATATTTGAGATCTATTCAGCATAGTCAATGACATGGATGAATCCATCTTTTAGAAGTTTCTCTAATTCATCTTTGACCAAGAGTGCAACATGTGGATGCATCTTTCTCAATTTTTTCTTAATAGGTTTTACTCCAGGAGCAATGGATAACTGATGCATTATAAGATCAAGATCCAATCCTGGCATATCTGAATATTTCCATGCAAATTTGATCTTTTCTCTGATAGGAATGTAGTAAATTTTTTCTTTTCTTCTTCTGATAATGATTGTGCTACATGGATCAACTATGGTTCCTCTACTATTCCCAAGTTGATAGATTGAGTGGGCTCAATTAGAACTAGAGATCTATCATGTAAATGACTTAGAAGGACATCAAATATCTCATCCTTAGGCACCTTAGAGAGGTTTTTACCTTTGGATACATCTTTTATTTTTACTTTTGTAGGTTTTGAGACTGCCACAAAGTGGTTTTCACCCTTATAACTCCTTTTATTTTTATTTTTATTTTTATTCTTTTGACTAAGATACTTGATGTCCAACTTCATCATGCTGACACTTAGTTCACTGATGGAAGTCCTCATAGGCTCAACTGCATTTAGCTAGCAAGCAAGGGCATAGTCATTTGGAAAAGTAAAGATACCTTGGCTCGGATTCATGGAAGTTTGGTCAAGAAGGTCAAGATGTTGGATAGTCAAAGTGGGAAAAGATTGGCAGATAGTGTTTACAGATATGGATCTATCATCATTAGTACCAACCCAATGCTCAAGTTTGAAGGTGATATTACAACTTAAGATGTTCATAGCATGAATAGGATCAATGTCATCGTGGGAGTCCACTTCAACCATCGATGGATCAGACTCGTTAAGTTCATTATTTTTCTCTAGACTCATGTTGGGTTTATATACATATTGGTGAATAACATCAACATGTTTCTCTGTAATAAGCTCATCTTTCTCAAGAATGAATCCCCATTCATAGTCATTATATTCATCTTCTGATTCAGGACTTCTAAGAAATCTTAGAACATGAGTAAAGTTAGGATGAATACCCCCAAAAGGGTTTCCCTCAGTTTTTGATTTGAATTCATACTCATGGGAATCTATTTCAGAATAACTACCACTTTCCTCTTTGTCTATTTGATTAGCTTTGAGATTAGTTGGTTCTTGTGGTGCAACTATCTCTTGTTCCATAGCAGGTTCTTATGTGTTGACTACATTAATCCTCTTGATTGGATCATCTTCTGCATCAAGAAGGTCTTTGATTTCTTTCAGCAACTACTCATAAGGAATAAGTTCTAAGCTATCTGAATCACTATCTGATGGTTTAGTTTCTTCCTTCTTAAGAAGGGCTTCTCCTAGTGTGATTTTCTCTATGACATGAGAGTACTTACCTCTGAGGTAAAAAGGTTTCTTTTTAAAGCCTAAGCCCACAGTATCCTTGTTTGACCTACCAGTATGTGAAATGGGTGCCATGAGACCTTTTCCTTTGACTCCTAGAGGTCCTTTACCTAGATATCCCATTTTGTGATCAATTTGTCCCCTAGGCCATATGACTTAAAAGGGACCTTCGGTACTTTACAATCACTAGTTTGAATGACTTGGGATTCAGGTTCATCTCTATATAGCCATGAAAGCACAACTTCATCCTCTTCAAACTCTTTCTTGGAGACTTGTTCTACCACAAAATTTCTTTTATATTCCTCAAGAGGTTCTTTGGATTCTGGTTTTGACTATTTTAAAGATTGTCCATAAGATTTAGGTGAGATAGGGAGAGATGTCAAAGATAAGACTAGCTCTAGAGTATATTCTCCCATACCATTTTCTTTGATAGTGACCTCTTTTGTAATGTCTTCCATTTTAGATGTGGATGTTGCTTCTATTTTCTTAATGGAAGATTCTCTATTATTAGGAACAAGTTCATCCACACTTTCTTTCAATGCATTGCAAGTGGTGGATATGTCATATGGAAAGGTTACTTCTACTCCTTCATAGGGAAACTTCAAACATTGATGGTATGCAGAAGGAATAGCTTTCATTTCATGTATCTAGGGTCTCCCTAGAAGGATATTGTAAGCCAAAGGTAGATCAAGAACTTGACATGTAGTATCTCTGATTACTGGACCTGTTCTGGTAGGTAAGACAATAGTGCCTTTAGAAGATCTCTCTTTCTCATCATTGGCTTTGATAGTTATCTTGTTTCTAGGATCAATAGCCAACTCTGAAAATCCCAATTGTGTGATCAAGTTGTAAGAACAAATGTTTAGGCCAATGCCCCTATCTATTAACATGTGTTTGACTCTACGGTTCTAGATCAAGACTTTGATATGAAAGGGATAGTTATGCAGATGGCTCAAGGAGTTGTCATCTTCCTCTAAAAAGGAAATATATTGTGGAGATATAAGATTTCCAACCATAGTTTGGAACCTATCTAAATCAAGGTCATTAGGAACATTGGATCTAAGAAAAGCTTTGTCTAGAATTTCTCTATGAGCTAGAGATATTCAAAGCAACTCAAACATGGAGATTTTTGCATTAGTGTGCTGGAGTTGCTGAAAAATTCTGTAAGATGTTGGCCTGGTATCTTTAGGATTGGAATATTTAGAAGCAGCCTTCTATTTAGAAGCGGAAGAAAGATTGAAGGGAATCTTAGGGACATTTGATGAATCTAGGATTTGTCCTTTCAAATGTGCCTGAGCTTGTGATCGAGTAACTATGTTAGCTTAATGATGGTCTCTATCTCTTCGCATAATTATCATGACACTGCAATGCTCAGAGAGGCATGGCTCAACTATATTGATAACAACATTATTTCCAAGGTAAGCATAATTGACCTTTGCACCCATATGAGGCTGAGAAGATGAATCTCCTTAACCATGTTTTGAAAATGGCTTTGTGAATGTTGTATGATCATTATTACTCTTATGATTATCAATTAGGATTTCTCCATTATCAATTTTATCTTGTATGGTATGTTTCAAGCGTAAGCAGTTATTAGTTTTATGACCCTCACTATGATGGAAATCACATAATTCATTCTCCTTCCACCATTTTGGTTTAGATTTAGGATCAAATTGTCAGATCTCAGGAAGAGATATGATGTTGTTAGCCAACAAAGTTTTCATAGCTGATTCCAAAGATTCTCCAAGAGGAGTGAACTTTATTTTATTATCAGCAGACCAAGGTTTGTACTCTTTGATCTTTTGAGATGATTTAGGTACCTTTTGTTCTGAAGCTTTGATGGCTTAGGTACTGACAGTTAGATTGAATGTTGGTGCCTTACATGGGGCACAAAGAGTATCAACAATGCCATCTATGATGATGCCTTTGTTCTTGTTCCATTTTTTGTTCTTGTCTTTAGAACTAGATCTAGATTCATACCCATCCTTTTGAAGTGTGATGTCTCCTTTTTTCACAAGTACTTTTTCAATTTTGATCGCATTGTCTACCATCTTATCAAAAGATGTATGATTTTATATTTGTAAAGGGTATTTGATTTCTGGAACAAGATTATTAATGAAGATTTCTATTTTTTCAGTTTTTGGAATAGGTCTAGCATATAGAGAGAATTTCTTCCTCCATCTTTTGAGAAATGTCAGGAATGGTTCTCCTAGATATTGTTTGAGATTGAAAATATTGATCATGGTGACTGGATGCTAGATGTTATAGGAGTATTGTTAATAGAACAATTTGATCAACTCCTCAAAGGTTTTGATTGTAGGAGGAATTATAGAGAACCAATGAATGAATGCTCCTCCTAGAGATCGAGGAAAGAGATGCATCAAATAGGTTGGTTCATGCATGAACTCCATAGATTGAGTATAAAATTCTCTGACATGATCTTGAGGGTCATATTTTCCATCATACTTATCATATTTTGACATTTCCACTCTCTTAGGGAATGGTGGCATATACAAGTCTTTATCAAATGGAAAAGAGCATAGGGCCTCTATTGAGAACTCCTTAGGTGCCTTTTCTTTTTCAATTTTATTAAGTTTGACTTGCATGGCATGCATTTGCTTCATCATAGCTGTAATAGGAGTTTCTTCCTCATGCGTAATGATATCTTCAACATTAAAGTTGGGAGGAATTTTAGCTCCTTGGTGAGCTAGCTCTAGGAAATATGCCTCTCTATCTTCTTTCAAGAAATGTTTCATCATTCTTTTGAAGTTATCATCATTTTGATATTGGGCAATTTTAGTAGATGTAGGTTTTTTATCCTCACCATGTTGAGAATGAGCTCTTTGAGACCCATGGTTTGTCCCAGCTTGAGACATGTTGTTATTACAAGAGTTACTCAAGATAGATTGATGGGGGGTTGTCTAATAGCTTTTGTGAATTGACACAGGAGGTGTTGGTTGATTAACTGCATGGATTGATGCAGGAGGGGTAATGTAACCGCCTTTCAAGAATAGATTGCCTAGAGTGTCTTCTCCATATAGATTAGTGTCATAGGATTGATGGATAGTTTGAGCAATCATAGAAGAGGTCTCTGAAGAGATTTTGAGTTGTTCTCTATGTTTTTGTGATGAAGCTCTGGTTTCCACCATTAACCTTTGGTGAAGCAAGAGAGCAAGATTAAGTCAACTGAAGAACAAATTGATTCAAGAAGATCAAATGAAACAACCTTGTCAAGATTGGTTTGATTGAAGATTAGATTGGATGTAAATGAAGGATATTGTGTCCTAGTAGTATGGGTAGATGCCCAAAAGATAGTGGAGATGAGTTCACAACACTTAGTAGTTTTGAAGATTGATTAGAAATTGATGATCTGACAAGGTTTTGACACAAGATGAAAAAGACACAAATCAATTAAATAGAAGGCTTGAATCAAACTCAAGAGGCCACTTTAGGAAAATGATTGGATTATTTCTAGTTTCTGCTCTATTCCTGACACAGTGATTTATTTGACAGACTCTGGAAATAGGTTGTAAAAGCTGGATATCTGGCAATTTTGACAACTTTCTAGCAATTTTTCAAAATTTCTCAAATGACTTTCTACAGGCTCATACGATAGTGGATATGCTATGAAACAACAATTGACAAAACTTGTATGACAATTGCAAAGCTCACACAACAATTGATAGCAGGATTTTGACTTTTTTGCTTTTGACTGGCAACAAAACTTGTACGACACTATACAAGTTGTCATACAACAATACTGGGGTTTTGAAATGACAGTAGCCAAAAATCATACAAATTTTTGACTCTATGGGATGAATTTTGACTCCAGAAAGGAATTTTACTTTAGATTTTGCAAATTTTAGGTTTTCAAGTTCAGATTATTTGCAAAATTGTCTGTCCAGATTTGAAGATTATACCGAGATTGTTAATTTTCAGTAACCAAATAGATAAAAAAGCACACAAAACAACAAGTGATTCCAAGCATGTCTAAAAACAATGAATAGGGGAAAAAGCGACCCTGCACATGAACAATCAAGTGACTGAATGTGCTAATCCCTAGGAGTGCTAATTGTGTATGTTCCAAAAAAAAATTCAATAACGCACATATTCCTAGAAAATAAAAATTTGGCCTCACTAGGGTTTGTAGTAATGGTCTGACTCTGCAAATTTTGTGATCTCAAGAGGGTGAACTCCAATCCAGGTGCACCAAGGTTTTGACACATTCTGAGAATTTAATACATTAGGAGCTATAGGGAGATTTGACAGTCCAACAAGAGATCACACCTGTGAAGATTTCCTCCACAAGGATATTTATATAGCGGTTGTTGCTACCATGAAGAAAATGGCTATTACCGCTTGAGGTTCCATCCACGTGGTTTACCCAATTAAGGGAATTTTCACTATGGTTAACCTTCTCTAAAGGTGACTCACAAAAGATACCACAGGGGTACTAGATCAGATTCAAGGATCTGGGTTTCTGGTACTATCCAAAAAGGAAGTAGAGCATAATCCCCTAGCCTCTTCACTTCACCAACACAAAGTAGATAGATTAATCTGAAAAGCTAAGGCAAAAACTATCTCACCAAGATCTGTGATGTCAATAACTCGTGATTTATCAACCTCTCTGAAGAGAGAATGTATCAATCAAAAGCTGAGGACTACAAACCCCGTAGAATGCAAGATAATTTCAGTATCCTCCCTACCTACAAGGGGATCCTTCATCAAGAAGAGCTTCACATGCATGAACAAGCGAATGAAGCCCATGTTGGTTAAAAATCTCAATTTTTGTTTTTTGCCCAAAAAGATAGGATGTTTTTGAAAATTTTTACATTCTTTAGGGTTTTCTAGGTCTTAATATCCTGAAAATAAAAAAAGCCCTAGTTTGAGTTGTCAACCTTCTATTTCTCTATTACAATTTCAGGTCACTTAAGCATTGAAATAAGCATGTGTGATTTTAGTTTCCTCTCTTTGTCACCTAGTCTCCTAGAGAAGTAGGAATATTCCTTCATTTTTAGTGATTTCCTGAAAGCCTTTGTCACCTGATCTCATGAGCACTTTGGAATATTCCTTATTATCGAATGACTTAGCATTTTCCCTTTTAGTCTCCAAGTCTCAGATTGTTTTCTTGAGATCTAGTGACTACTGTGATAGGTTTTCTTCTTTCGCGGTTGTCTCTAGATCTCTAGGTCTTCATGCAATTAGTCATTTCATTTAGTGATTATGATTTCAGTGGTCGCGTTATCTCCCAAAGGTAGTAGTTACCTCCTACATGGCCAGCAATCCAATGACAGTTTTCTCAAGGTCTCTAGATGCAGTGGTTAAGTGATAAAGGATTAGGAGATTCAGCGACAACTGTAGAATGAAGTCTTGATCAATGACCTGTATTTAATCTCTAGATACAACTCAGAGTTAAGAAATTTTTCCATGACTTAGAGATTGCCTCAGTCACGTGTTCTCAGGACTTAACCCTAATTAAGAAAAGGATTGTGAGACTCAATGAACCTCTTTTGTTGCATAGTCTCCATATTTGCCCTGGGTTGAGTTAAGATTAATGTTGTGGTTTATCCTAGCAGTTATATGTCTATTCAGCGATGCAATGACTATGTAGTCATGTGATCTCAAGTTCCTGATGGTTAAGTGAAAAACCTCCAGTAATCTAGCAACATGATTATCTCCTGGTCGCTGAATCAAACAGTTAAGTGAGAAAATCTCTCATGACTTAATGTGGACTGTAGGATGAAATGAAGAAGAAGATCAACGGTGGTCATGAGATCTCAGAAAGAAAGTTGAAAAGTGAGAATTCTTTAGCAATTAAGAGACTTCAGGCTTGTCGCTAGATCTCCAAGTCAAGTGATCATTGAATGTTTTAAAAGGGTTAATAAAGTTTCCGTGACTATGAAAAATACTATAGTCACCAAATCACTAGATGACCAGGTTGGGATATCTCACAAAGAAGTTTGAAAAGTCAACCATGTTCCATGACTTAGAGTTTGCCTATTGTTGCCAGATCTCGTAATAAAGATAGAAGGTGGCCTTAGTCACGTGATTTAAAAAAGAGAAATATTTCACTCGCAACTAAGAAATAGACTATGGTCGGGCGATCTCCGAATGTGAAAAATTAAAGATGGAATAAAGAGGTTGACTATGGTCACTGAATCTCTACATCAAATTTTGTGATCGCCAAATCTCGCAATGAATTCAAAAGATGGGAAATCTTTCTATGACTACGAGAAAGCTCTCTTAGTCGCCAGATCTTAGAAACTTTTCTAAGGTGCTAATATTATAAAATGATTGCGAGACTTTTTCTCCAGTCGCTAGGTCTCTGAAAATTTGAATTTAAAGTTTTTGACCTATGACTAGTATTTTGAAACCCTGATCATTCCAAAGTAATGGTGGAAGTGACCTTTGATAGTTGTAAATGTTAGAAATGGTGGCACATTCAATTCTACAGAATAAAATAGTTAGAGGCTACTCATTTAAAGGTTACAGAGCATATCAAAGAGTATAAAGCGTTGAGTTTTTAGAGCTTTCTAGAATTCCAGTGTGTCCAGTGATTTTTGTAGAGAATTTTCAGAGTTTCAGTCAGGAAATAGCAAGCAAAGCTTCTACCAGCCGGGGGTCCAAAGAGAAAGTAAAGGAGATTTTTTCATATGAGTTTCTCACCCTTCTGCCTAGTTCATCTCAGAGCAAGAAGGTTACTGATGATATCTTTGTGGATGATTTAGCTTACTGTAGAGATGCCAAGATGCCTAAAATCATAGGCATGTGTCTTTTTAGTTATTTTTATAAAAATCATGATAGTTTTATACCAATTTCAAACCCTTGGACTTCAGGGTTAGCCAAATTGATTGTCCCAAAGGTCTTTCTAGATGTAGACACACTTCTTATGCTATCCCAAAGATATGATCCCTTGTCTAAGACAATTAGAAAAGAGGATGGTTCACCCTTGGTAACCCTAGACCAGAACTCTTTCATGAGGGCATTCGGAATTCAATTTCCAATGGCCATGGAGATTAACTTATAGGCTCAGGTAAATAGATATGTTAGAGAGGCTGTTTTAGTCTATAAGGAGATAAAGAGCCACATGCCTATAGAAAATAGAAATTATATTGCACCTATGGCTGGGTCAATTCCATATTCTTACAAGGACTTTAAGTTTTACATGAAATACATTGCATATGGGATATGCCAGTTCTTGGGAATTGATGCAGGCCCCGAGAGGATTACCTTTGATATTTTGATGTTAGTGATGGATTTACAGAGTCATCTGGTGAGCAGAGGGTATGACTTTATTGGTTATGTGATAAACAAGATGCATGAGGGTTTGCTGTCTTTGAAGAACTTCACCTCTGGTTCTGCACCTAGATTCATGCATTACTCCTTGCTGACGCACCTCATTGTGTATCACAATTATGATCTTATAAATTTGAATGATCTCAAGCCACAAATGATGTGGAATGGATAGCCTAACCCAGTACAATTTTGGTTAGCAATTTGGAGCCCTTCTTTCTGTAGGTGAGATTTTGGTGCCTCTGAGAACTGGATTGTGTACCCCATTGTCCAAAGTTTGGGACTTAATTGTACAAGATTATCCACCAAGGTCCTGCAATTGGTGAGACCCCAACAGTTTATTGATAAGTGGACCAAGGGTCATAATTGGGGGGATTTTTACTATGAGAAGGGCTATACAATGATTAGGGTTTATGGGTGCCCTTAGCCTCCTCATCTACTTTCATTTAATGTTCCACCAAGGGTTGCATTTCTAGAGTTTATCTGGCAGCTCATGTTGACAAAAAAGGAACACTTGGCTTCCCATAGGAAAGGGACTCTCACTCCTCGGCACTTCAAGGTGCACTATATTACAATTGGAAAGGGAGCTTTTAGTAAGGTGAATGATTGGTTAGAGAAATACAAGATGTTTATAGCTCCACATAGGTATGTAGATACAGAAGGTTTCATGGCTACTGTAAGGAGATATTACATGCCTACCATTCCTTTTAATAAGCAACATGAAGAGTATATTGAGGAGGATGTGATCAAAAACATCATTGAAGATGATGAGGTAGAGAAAATAATTCAACAATTGGATCTATTACATAAAATTGAAAGGGAGTTAAAAGGAAAAGGATTGGTATTTGGGGGTTTCTTTCCCACTTTGCCTTACCTCCAGAGACTTGAACAGATGATGGCTCAATTTGACACATTAGTTGAATCCATGAAGGATCAAATTGATGATGCTAATTAGGGTAAGAAGGCCCACTCTGATTCTGAATGTGAAGAAGATAGTGATGGTGGCTACCCAATATATAGCCCATCCCCTATGGAGCAACCATTAATTGAAGAACCTAAAGTAGGAGGTTAGACTATCGACCTCAGTGAGCTGCCTAGCTAAGAGGACACCCCTGAGCCCTTACAAAAGAAGAGGAAGTTAGTGGTCAGAGAGCCATCAAAGAAGAAGAAAGATAGAGTAAGTGCCCTCTACACAGGGACTAGCTTTCATCACCATGAAATAAGGAAAGAAGTCAGAGAGGCCAAAAGACAAAAAAGGTATGAAACTGAAGATGTAGAGTTGCCTCTAGCTTTAGGCCAGGATGAAATAATAATTGAGCAGGATGCATTGCTAAATGATGATAATTTTGTCAATTATAATGAATTTAAAAGCTTTTTGATCTAGCACAAGCAACAACAAGCTGCATCTAATGTGCAAATAACTAAGGAGGGTTAAGTGCATGATGAGGCAATACAACAATTAAGAGAATATGACCTAGAGGCTGAAAGCTTTACTCTAGAGGAGGCCAGGAAATTAGTTAGATAGAGTAACATGCTACGTGTGCCTGGATGGAGTTTGTATTTTGATTTTATTATAGACCAAATAAAGAGACAGGAAGATGTCACTTTGTCTTCAGAGACCCAATTAGGGGATATAATCAGAGGATTTGGTTATAGCCCAAAGAATCAAGCATTGGCTATGTGGAGTCTTTACCCTAAAGACAAGAAGCCACAAATTTTGAATGTAAAAGAGCAAATGGAAGGTGACAAGATTGTGTGGTCTATCCACAATACTGGGGACCTTCAGATATCTCAGGTCTTGACCCAATTTGCCAAATTGAATGAAGACAAAATAAAGAAAATATCTGAGATGTATGGCTCTCTTTTAAGTGATTACAGTGCCCTTGTAAAGGATAGGGATTTACAAATAATAAAAGTTACAGCATTAGAAAAATAGGCAGAG
This sequence comes from Chamaecyparis obtusa, assembly GCA_027943335.1. NCBI lineage: Eukaryota > Viridiplantae > Streptophyta > Pinopsida > Cupressales > Cupressaceae > Chamaecyparis > Chamaecyparis obtusa. The sequence continues at coordinate 1,070,952 of BSBK01004454.1, forward strand.
GAGCTACAATTACAAATAATTAATACTCCTATCGTAGTTTCTGCACCTCTTGAGCAACCTCCATTAACAGAAGCACAAGGAATGATAGAGGAAGAGGTGGCAGCAGAGCTGAAGGAGATTAATGAGGAGAAGAATGAGGCTATATTATAGGCCCTTTTAAGTATCTTGTAGTACAGAATGAATATAATCAAGGATAAATTTGACCTAGTTTTTAATGCTTATGGAAAATTGTCTGAATTGCAAAAGGAGGTCAATAATTATGTGCAAATTTTGAGTGGATTTCATACAGTGTGGTCTATCAGAGAACCACTTTTTGAAAGATTGATTTTGGCTCAATCTTTGGGGAGTGACATACTGGAGATAGTTGTAGAAGTTGGTGAGGAGATTGACAGAATTAAAGCCATATTACCAATTTTCAAGGGTAAGGCAAATTTGATTGAGGCTAAGATAGCCATGCTCAGCTCCTATTCCAAAAAATGCATCCCCTCAATTTTGAGTACAGATGGAGTCATAAAGAGTCTTGATCAATGGAGATTGGATGTTGATCTTTTATTGCCTAGGAAAGAGGCATTTTTAGGTGAAGATAATAATGTTGATTTGGAAAGCTTCAACAAGACCTTAGATGAAGCTATTAAGGCAGAGACTGATCTCACCAAATTTTTAGCAGATGTCAAGGCAATTACGGATGCCAGGTGGGAGAGACAAAAAGCACAAGTGCAACTTGTCCAAGACTTTAATTGGTCATCAAATGAATAGGTAACTGCATGGGATGATCTGACAAATGCCAAAAAAGTTAGATCTACCGCAGTTGACTTGGACATTTTGGATGAAGATTGAGAAGGACATCTGACACACCTAACACCTGATCCAAGAATATAGGGATGATAAGCTATCATTTAAGAATGGTGTAGGTTAGCCTGAAATGGTGGTCACCATATCTCATTAAACTCAAGGAGCTATCATAAATATTTTCAGTTGAGGGTGTCAGTTTTCAAGTGGCCAAGGATGTACAATACTCCAAGGAAGTCTTGTCTTTCCACCGCCTAAAGGATTGTTTTACTTTATTTTTAATTTCTATCTCTGATGCTTTTAGGGTTAGGTTTTTCAACCATCTGAAGCTTGTTGCATTCCCATTAATAAGGGAATTCCAAGGTGGTTGAAAATGAATGTATATATAGAGTTGTTGACTCATTTTTTGGGGTTGGTAAGAGAGATAATAGAAAATTGGAACATAATTGCTTTGAAGCAAATTTCCAAGTTTTGTGTTTGATCTTCTGAGTAATGGAATTGTGAATGTAATTGGCAAGTTGATTATAAATACAAATACACTGCAACTTCTGCCATGTATTATTGTTGTCTCTTTGCTTCTATATTGTACTCTTATATGTTTTACATGTTAAGCATTTAAAATATACTAGTTGTAAAGTGACTTGCTCAATTGATTTATGAGTTTCTTTCAAGGAAATAATTAAAAGCTCTCATATTTCATCTTGAAGAGTAAATATATTTGTATGGATTTTTTGATGACAATAGTGTTTGGTTAATAGAATAGTTTGTAAGGAAATCTATTTGGATTTGCAATTGGTATGTAAGGCATACTGTTGTATTTCTTTTAGAATTTACTTCTTGGTTTGCATTTTGACTCTGTTACCCATTAGATAAGGCACTAGTTTGGTGTTTATTTCTTATGATTTTATCTTTCATGGATCTTAGAAGAGAAATTGAAACTTTCACATCATTTAAAAATATATTTTCATTTCATGTTTATTGCACAAAGTAGATTAGACTATTCCTAAGGCTTACTTATCATATTTCTTGATTCCTTGAAGAGAGAATCATCTAGGTTGTCCCTCCTTAAAAGGAAGAAGGATAAGAATCCTTAAATCACTAATCTTTTCTTTATTTACAATCATGTTTTGCCTAGTTAAACTTTGCATTAAATTGATCATGGTCATATGCAGAATATTCTATAGATTGATGCATTAGAAGGGTTAATAGAAGATCAGTGTCCACTCACATAAAGACTATATAATCAGATATCATTAAAAGGTAATAGCTGCCTGAGTATGTGGAGCTCAAAAATGAAGGAGGATCTTATCCAATCCTCGGTAATTAGGTTTTTCTCTTGTTAGAATCAGTCTCAAGGAACATAAATTCAACCATCAAATTGATCCTACAAGAAAAATCCCTAACAAATTGGTGACTATGCTGGGGATCTTATTAAGAACTTTTCTACAATATAGGGCTTAGTTGAGTCAGGGCTCCTACCCTATACAAACTAGTTGGTTACCATTACTGTTCATATTTCAAACAAAATTCCCAAATAGTTTGGTGGTGACTCTTACAAATCTCTGCACCAGTGCAATTGAGGTTTAAAAATCATAATGAGTATGAGAAATACTAGAGCCTGGAAAAAGGATCATCCAGAAGTAAATTTGGAAGGTGAACTCCCAAATACATCCAGATGAATGAGAAAGGATAAAAATAAAATGACATGTCTTTTACATGGAAGAAGAAAGGGAATACAAGGATGGAGGAGTCTTCTCAGATAAACCAAGAAGGAAATACCTCTAAATATGAGGAAGCAATTGATCTAGGTTTGAATTAGTATGAAGACTATTACCTACCTTCTAAAAAGGATGGAAGAAGAGCTCAACCTCATAGGAGAGGAATCCCTGGGAATAATAGAAGACCTAGAAACCAAAATAGAAGTAAGCGAGACTTTATTCCTTCTTCTCCCCATGATTCCCCCTTACAGGGCCACCAAATACCTGATGACCACCAAGAGGAGGTCCCTGCCCAAGAATCCTCATCTGAAACAACCCTTCTTGATTCTGAGGAAATTTTTGAAGAAGTTTTTGAATTGGAGAGGAAAATCTAAGAGAAAATTCAAATAAGACAAAAAAGAGAAAAAGAAAAGGAGGAAAAGATTAGACATGCTATGATCAGAGTAGAACAATTGAAGAAATTATTGGACTTTGAAGCCATAAATCATGTTCTTGTAACTAAACAAATAGAGGACTAACCTATTGTCCATAAAATCTATGAGATAAGAAATCCTAGGGACAAAGGTGAGCAAAAGGCTATAGGGATTTCAATAAATGAACCAAATCCTACAAACAAGTCCCTAGATCAAGCAACAAGATTAGATGCTGACTTGGAAAAGGCTAAAAGGGAACAAGAATTGTTGGCCAAAGAATTAGAAAAGGAAGAGCTAGAAGCCACTGCAGCAGGAATAAAAAGAAAGATCGACTTCTTTAAGCAATCTACTGGACCCACCAATACACTTTCCACTTCTTTAGCATAGGGTGCAAATGTGTTGAACACTGCTAGAACTTTAGGTATGCCCAAGACTTCTACTATTTCAAATGTTCAAACATCCACCTCTTTAGGTACTGGCCCCTCTCAAGTTGGGTCAATACATGAGAGACATAAACAATTGGCTTTTAATGGGATTCCTGGTTACCCAAATCCCATCCCTGATGAAATTAGGAAGAAGCTTCCAAAATTCATTGGAAGCAATGCAGTTACTTGTGAAAAACATTTGAAAAGTTTCATTGATGTAATAGATGATTACAACATTGAGCCTGATGATGTGATCATGAAGCTTTTTGTTCAGTCTCTGACTGAAGATGCTAGAGACTGGTTTAGAAATTTGCCTCATGCTAGCATATGCTCATGGGAACAGTTCAAATGTTTCTTCAAAGAATAATATGGTGATAAAACCAATGAAGGTTTCATGCTTAATGAATTCAACAACATCAAGAAAAATCCAAATGAGGGTGTTGTTGAGTTTAATGCCAGATTTCAAAAGGAAATGCATAAATTGTTGCAATTTATCAGACTAGATGACAAGATTTGTTTGGTTACTTACCTAAATGCTTTTGATTAAAAAATGGGATATCTTTTGAGAGATAAGAACCCTAGAAATCTTGCAGAAGCTTATAAACTGGCTATTAATATAGAAAGCAATAAAAGAATATCAAGGAAGTTGGGAAGGAGGGAGGATTATAAGACTTCAATCTCAAATAGAAAGGAGTCAGGAAAATCTGATATAAAACCAAAAGATGATGATAGTTTGAAGCAAATTTTGAAAGTAATCAAAGATTTGAAGCCTAATGAGGCAAGAAACAATAGAGTGTAGGGAACTGATAGGCCATCCTTCAATAACTTTAACAAGTTACCAAGAATGCAGAACTATCCCTACAACACTTAGTGGAAAGATGGGAAGCCAGTGCCCCCTGAAAGAAAAGATAAACCAATTGATAGGACCCCAGACCCCTTGCATAGAAATATAGTAAATATGAGTGATGATGTTCCCTGGTGTATTGTTTGTCAATCACCTCATGACCCCTATCACTGTGTAATTGCTCAAAGTGTTTCTGTAGATGAGGGGCAAGACAATAACAATGAAGAGTCTTATGATGATCAAGGATGTGGTATGACCTCTTCATACATATATGATGAAATGGATTCCACTAAAGAAGATGAAGGCCAATATGTTGGCAGTTCCCAAGTTAGAAGTGAGATTTTTTATCAGCAAGTGTTTTCTGATGAAGAAGATAGTCATTTGGATGTAGTCCAGTGGAACACTTTAAGAAATGATGAGCTAGTAGTATTGAGAAGACCTTCTGATGAAGAAATTGCACAAATCATAGCAGACATGGTCACCCAAGCCAAGAGTAACTACAATTTGAGAAATAGGGTGGTGGGTGATTCAAGTCAAAAGTAATCTGGCATATTTATCAAAAGGCCAGACAAAGATGTAAAACAAACTCAAGACAAAAATAAGGTTGTAGATATTGTTAGCAGGACTAAAATCAAGAAGAATGTAACATTTTCTCCCCCTAATGTGACTTACGGAGCAAAGCAAAAACCTCTCTAGGAGACTATTGTTTTTGCCCAAATGGAGATCAAAACCCTGAACAAGGATCAACATGGCCTTATAGAACATGAAGAAATTAAGGAGGCTACTATCATTAAGCAAGATGTAGTTGACCCCAAGTATGTCCTAGTTGACATGGGAAAACTATTATCACAAATTACTGTCAAAGTCCCCTTATTAGAAATGATGAGAATAGAAGAGCATAAAGATAAACCTTTGAGTTGGGTGAAGGGAGTTCTTCCTCTTGATGCCCAAAACTCCACCAAGACTAGTAGAATGGCTACTGTAGCAAATGATTCAACAGAGAACCAGTGTGGGGAGATTATCTTAGAGATCCCTCAGATCTTTTTGGATACTAATGTTGTAAATACTCTGATAGGAACTATTGATCCTTTCTTTCTATCCCTAATAGTAAATGGAAAGTTGTTGAGAAATTGCATGATTGATTTAGGAGCCTCCAATACCATTATGCCTGCAGAAATAATGAATTCTTTGGGTTTAAAAGTAGATACACCTCATGGAAGATGTCAGGCTATGGATTCAAGAGAGGTCCCTATTATTGGTACTATAAAGGCATTTCCTTACAGATTGGCAACTTTCCCTGACAAATTGTTAACAATGAGTGTTCTGGTGGTTGATATCCCACCTCATTATGGAATGTTACTATCAAGGAAATGGAATGCTTCAATGGGAGGTAGTATCCAGTGTGATTTATCCTTTGCAACTTTCAATATTGGTGGTGAAAATGTGAAAGTATCCAGAGAAAGAAGAACCCCACACATGATAGAGCTAAATAATATGGATGAGTTGAATTGTTGTGTGGATGTTGATATGGAAAATTTCTGAGTGGAAAAGGCCATTTCACAAAAGGAAGATTCAGATCCATTGACTCAGGAATTGAAGGAACAACAAGATGGATTGTGGCAGATGTATTTTGATGGAGCATGCTCAAAAGAAGGCTCAAGAGCTAGATTTCTATTCATATCTCCATCAAGTACCACTTTTAAGTATTCATTCTCATTGACTTTTCAATGCACAAATAATACTGCTGAATATGAGGCACTATCATTGGGATTGAATATTGCTATCAAACATGGGATAAAATGTTTAAAGGTTTTTGGTGATTCTGAGTTTGTGGTGGCACAAGTTCGATCTAAATATGTTGTTAAAAATGATAGATTAAAATTATATAGACATGTAATTTGGGATTAGATTGAAATGTTTGATGCTTTTAATATTTGTTGGGTAGAAAGATCCAAGAACACAATGGCTGATTTTTTGGCCAATGTTTCTTTGAAAAGAGATGATTCAACTTTGTATGGATTTTCAATAGTTGAAATAAAAAGTAGGCCAGTTGTTGTAGACAACATTTACAATTGGCAAGTCTTTGAGGATGATCATGACATCTTGAAATTTATTCAATGCCTTGACATATATGAAGATTAGCTTATAGACTACAACACATTGCTTGAGGAAATTGAGGATAAGGACATGGTCATGGGAAATGAGGTAATCCAGTTGAATTCAAATAGTATCCCTAAAGGCCTAACTGAGTTAAAAGCATTGTATAGTAGTCAAAATGATTATATGTCAAAAACAAGAAGTGCTAAGGCAGTAAGATTTGGAAGAAGTAAATTTGGGATCACATAATGCACCTCAAATGGTTTATATTGGAAAAGGATTGGCCCCTCAATTGAGATATAGTTTGATAAAATTGTTGAGGAAGCACAAGCATGTGTTTACATGGTCCTATGATGACCTAAAAGCTTATAGAGAGGACCTTTTCCAACATGAGATCCCATTAAAGCAAGATGTCAAACCATTTAGATAGAAGCAAAGACCCATTAACCCACTATTGGCTCCTAAAATGCAATAGGAGCTAGTCAAGTTGAGTGATGCAGGAATAATCCAACCTATAAGGCATTCAACTTGGGTATCTAACTTAGTCCCAGTCAGAAAGAAAAATGGTGATATTAGATTGTGTGTGGATTTTAGGAATCTGAATGTTGCATCATTAAAAGACAACTATTCACTGCCCAACATGGAGGCAATGTTGCATAAAGTCACTGGATGTGAATTATTGTCTATGATGGATGGTTTCTCTGGGTATAACCAGGTGTTAGTAAAAGAGTCTGAGCAATTCAAAATAGCATTCACCACACCTTGGGGAACCTATGTTTATGTCAGAATGCCTTTTGGTCTCAGAAATGCCAGAGCAACTTTTCAGAGGGCCATGGATGTTGCTTTCAAAGAATATATAGACTTGTTTATGGTGGTGTACCAGGATGACCTAACTGCTTATTCTAAATGGGATGTTGATCATTGCTCGCATCTAGAAAAGATTTTTGTCAAAGCTCTAGAATATGGTGTGTCTCTCAATCCAAAGAAGTGTAACTTTGCAGTCAAAGAAGGAAAGTTGCTGGGACACATGTATCAAAAGAGGGAATAAGAATTGATCCAGAGAGAGTTGAAGCTATCGAGAGGGTTACAACATCCAAAAACCTCAAAGGGGTGCAATCCTTTTTAGGAAAAAATAATTTTTTTAGGAGATTCATTGCAAATTTTGTTGAAATTGTCAAACCCATAGTGAAGTTGCTAAAGAAGGATGTCAAGTTTCAATGGACTATAGAAGCTCAAGGTGCATTTGATAAAATTAAAGAGGTAGTTCAACAAGCACCTATGCTTAGGTCTCCTAATTATACCAAGCCCTTTTCACTTTTCTCTTTTGCATCATTTCATACTATTGTTGTTGTATTATTACAAAAGGATAATGAGGGTTTTAAGCATCCGATTGCAAATTTTAGTAAATCTTTACAGGCTACTGAACTGAATTATGAGATGATGGAAAAGCAAGCATATGCACTAGTAAAAAAAGTAAAATGTTTTAGACCTTATTTAGTTTGTGCTAAGGTAGTGGCATATGTCCCACATGCAGTAGTAAAAGATGTCCTTACTCAATCTGAAGTTACTGGTAAAAGGTGCAAGTGGATCACTAGGATTCAAGAATTCAATTTAGAAATCCATATCACTAAGCTTGTGAGAGGACAGGGCTTGGCAAAGTTAATGACTGAAGAAAATATGGATTTAGTCTAGGTTAATAATGAAGGAATTTCAGATATGACAATAACAAGTATTGAGTTGCAACCATACTATGCTGACATTGTATATTTCATTAAAAATGCCAGATGCCCAGAATATATGACAGATAATCAAAAGAGATCTCTAAAATTGCAAGCTTAGAAGTATACATTAATACAAGGGGACTTGTATTGGAAAAATAGAGATGGGATCTTGTTGTTTTGCCTTGATAAGTGTCAAGCAGAGAAGGTCTTAAGTGAAATGCATGCTGGTGTTTGTGGAGGGCATTATTCAGCGAGGACCACTGCCCATAAGATTTTAAGGGCTGGCTATTTTTGGCCTACTTTGTTTAAGGATTCTTTCCAATTTGTTAAGAAGTGTGAGGCTTGCCAGAAGTTTGCTTCTAAATTAAAATACTCAGGAGCACTATTGTTAAACCCAATAACTGCTAAGGCACCATTTGCTATGTGGGGAATGGATTTTATAGGTGAGTTTGCTAAGAAATCTAGTGGAGGACATAGTTGGCTACTTGTTGCTACTGACTATTTCACAAAATGGATAGAGTTCATTCCCACAAAGAAGGCAACAAGTAAAGTAGTGTGCGATTTCTTACTTGACAATATTTTGACTAGATTTGGTGTCCCCATGAAATTAATTACAGATAATGTAATGTGTTTTAGATTAGATGAATTCAAGGAGTTTTGTAAAGATAATGGAATCATGACATCTTATTCATCTCCTTATCATCCTCAAACAAATGGGTAGGCTGAATCTAGCAACAAAAGTATCCTAACAATCATGAAGAAAACACTTGAGAAAAATAAGAGAGCTTGGCATTCCAAGTTGAAGTTAGCCCTGTGGGCAGATAGGATCACAGTGAAGAAGGCCACTGGGAAGTCTCCCTTTGAGCTTGTATATGGTCTGTAGTCAAGGTTGCCTATAAACAATCTGATTCCAATTTAAAATTTTATTCAAGATGAAAAATTGGATGTCTCAGAGCCAATGCAGGATAGGGTCATGCAATTGACTAAATTAGATGAAATGAGAAGGGAAAGTCAAAAGAGAAACATTAAGTTGCAACAAAAGATGAAGTACCTGTTTGACAAGAGAGAAACTACCAAAAAATTCAAACCAGATGACTTGGTACTTCAATGGAATGTGAGAGCAGAAGATAAAGGGAAGCATAGAAAGTTTGAATCCTTATGGCTTGGTCCCTTTGTGATTCATGAAAGTTTTGGGAAAGACTCATACTTGCTGAAGAATATGGATGATGAAGTTTTTGAGTTGCCAGTGCATGGGAAATTCTTAAAGCTCTTCTTCATTTAAGTTTTTTATTTTCATGCATGTGTAAATCCTTTGTAAATTCTGTGTAGGTTTGTTTCCTTTTAGGTTGTGTGTTTCTTCCTGTTCTAGGTTAGTGCAGTTTTTTGGTTTGTGTCCCAAAGATCTATGGTTCTTGTTCAAACTTGCATTTTAACATCCTCAGATAGAGCCACTGTTGGTTAAAAATCTCAATTTTTGTTTTTTGCCCCAAAAGATAGGATGTTTTTGAAAATTTTTACAGTCTTTAGGGTTTTCTAGGTCTAAATATCCTTAAAATAAAAAAAGCCCTAGTTTGAGTTGTCAGCCTTCTATTTCTCTGTTACTTTTTTGGGTCACTTAAGCATTGAAATAAGCATGTGCGCTTTTAGTTTCCTCTCTTAGTCACTTAGTCTCCTAGAGAAGTAGGAATATTCCTTCATTTTTAGCGATTGCCCAAAAGCCTTTATCGCCTGATCTCATGAGCGCTTTGGAATATTCCTTATTATCCAATGACTTAGTGTTTTCCCTTTTAGTCTCCAAGTCTCATATTGTTTTCTCAAGATCTAGCGACTATTTTGATAGGTTTTATAAGAAATAGATTATGGTCGCGTAGTCTCTAAATGGAAATTACCTTTGGTCAGGAGATCTTAGGATAATTTATTAAAGTGGTGTTTTACTCCATGATTATGAGTTTCTCTTTAGTCACTGAGTCTCAAAATAGAGGTGTAGTCTTCTTTCGCGGTTGTCTCCAAATCTCCAAGTCTTCATGCAATTAGTCATTTCATTTAGCGATTATGATTTTTAGTGGTCACGTTATCTCCCAAAGGTGGTGGTTACCTCATGCACAACCACTGATCCAGTGACATGGTTGTCTCCAGGTCTCCAGATGTAGCGGTTAAGTGATAAAGGATTATGAGATTCAGTGACAACCGTAGAATGAAGTCTTTATCAATGGCCAGTATTTAATCTCCAGATACAACTCAGAGTTAAGAAATTTTTCCATGACTTAGAGATTTCCTCAGTCGTGTGTTCTCAGGACTTAACCCTAGTTAAGAAAAGGATTGTGAGACTCAGAAAACCTCTTTTGTCATGTAGTCTCTAGATTTTCCCAGGGTTGAGTTAAGATTAATGTTGTGGTTTAGCCCGGCGGTTATATGTCTATTTAGTGATGCAACGACTATGTAGTCATGTGATCTCAAGTTCCTAATGGCTAAGTGAAAAACCTCTAGCAGTCCAGTAATGGGGTTATCTCCTAGTTGTTGAATCAAATAGTTAAGTGAGAAAATCTCTCGTGACTTAATGTGGACCGTAGAATGAAATGAAGAAGAAGATCAATGGTGGTTGCAAGATCTCAGAAACAAAGTTGAAAAGTCAGAATGCTTTAGTGATTAAGAGACTCTAGGTTTGTCGCTACATCTCCAGGTCAGGTGACACTGAATGTTTTAAAAGGGTTAATTAAGTTGCCATGACTATGAAAAAGGCTATAGTCACCAAATCTCTAGATGACCGGGTCAGGATATCTCACAAAGAAGTTTGAAAAGTCAACCATGTTCCATGACTTAGAGTTTTCCTATTGTCACCATATCTCATAATAAAGATAGAAGGTGGCCTTAGTCACATGATCTCGAAAAGAGAAATATTTCACTCGCGACTAAGAAATAGACTATGGTCAGGTGATCTTCAAATGTGAAAAATTAAAGATGGAATAAAGAGGTCGACTATGGTCACTGAATCTCTAGATCAAATTTTGTGATCACCAAATCTTGAAATGAATTGAAAAGGTGGGAAATCTTTCTATGACTATGAGAAAGCTCTCTTAGTCACTAGATCTCAGAAACTTTTCTAAGGTGCCAATATTATAAAATGATTGTGAGACTTTTTCTCCAGTTGCCAGGTCTCTGAATATTTGAATTTAAAGTTGTCAGAAATGGTGGTGAATTCAATTCTATAAAATAAAATAGTTACAGGCTACTCATTTGAAGGTTATGGAGCATATCAAAGAGGATAGAGCACTGGGTTTTCAGAGCTTTCCAGAATTGCAGTGTGTCCAATGATTTTTGCAGAGAATTTTCAAAGTTTCAGTTAGGATGAGTCAGGCAACAACAAGCAAAGCTTCTACTAGTCGGGGGTCCAAAGAGAAAGTAAAGGAGAGTTTTTCAGATGAGTTTCTCACCCTTCTACCTGGTTCATCTCAGAACAAGAAGGTTACTGATGATATCTTTGTGGATGATTAGCTTACTATAGAGATGCCAAGACACCTAAAATCATAGGCATGTGTCTTTTCAATTATTTTTATAAAAACCATGATAGTGTTATACCAATTTCAAACCCTTGGACTTTAGGGTTAGCCAAATTGATTATCCCAGAGGTCTTTCTAGAAGTAGACGCACTTCTTATGCTATCCCAAAGATAAGATCCCTTGTCTAAGACAATTAGAAAGGAGGATGGTTCACCCTTGGTAACCCTAGACATGAACTCTTTCATGAGGGCATTCGGAATTTAGTTTCCAATGGCCATGGAGATTAACCTATAAGCTTAGGAAAATAGATATGTTAGAGAGCCTACTTTAGTCAATAAGGAGATAAAGAGCCACATGCCTAAAGAAAATAGAAATTATATTGCACCTATGGCTGGGTCGATTCCATATGCTTACAAGGACCTTAAGTTTTACATGAAATACAATGCATATGGGATATGCCAGGTCTTGGGAATTGATGTAGGCCCTAAGAGGATTACCTCTGATATTTTGATGTTAGTGATTGATTCATAGAGCCACCTAGTGAGCAGAGGGTATGACTTTATTGGTTATGTGATAAACAAGATGCATGAGGGTTTGTTGTCTTTGAAGAACTTCACCTCTGGTTCTGCACCTAGATTCATGCATTACTCCTTGCTAATGCACCTCATTATGTATCACAATTATGATCTTATAAATTTGAATGATCTCAAGCAACAAATGATGTGGAATGGATAGCCTAACCCAATATAGTTCTGGTTAGCAATTTGGAGCCCTTCTTGCCCTAGGTGAGATTTTGGTGCCTTTGAGAACTGGATTGTGTACCCCATTGTCCAGAGTTTGGGACTTAATTGTACAAGATTATCCACCAAGGTCCTGCAATTGGTGAGACCCCAACAGTTTATTGATAAGTGGACCAAGGGTCACAATTGGGGGGATTTTTACTATGAGAAGGAATATGCAATGATTAGGGTTTATGGGTGCCCTCAACCTCCTCATCTACTTCCATTTTATGTTCCACCAAGGGTTTCATTTCTAGAGTTTATCTGGTAGCTCATGTTGACAGAAAAGGAACACTTGGCTTCCCATAGGAAAGGGACTCTCACTCCTAGGCACTTGAGGGTGCACTGTATTACAATTGGAAAGGGAGCTTTTAGTTAGGTGAATGATTGGTTAGAGAAATACAAGATGTTTATAGCTCCACATAGGTATGTAGATACAAAAGGTTTCATGGCTACCGCAAGGAGATATTACATGCCTACCATTCCTTTCAATAAGCAACATGAAGAGTATCTTGAGGAGGATGTGATAAAAAACATCATTGAAGATGATGAGGTAGAGAAAATAATTCAACAATTGGATCCATTACATAAAATTGAAAGGGAGTTAAAAGGAAAAGGATTGGTGTTTGTGGGTTTCTTTCCCACTTTACCTTACCTCTAGAGACTTGAGTAGATGATGGCTCAATTTGACACATTAGTTGAATCCATGAAGGATCAAATTGATGATGCTAATTAGGGTAAGAAGGCGCACTCTGATTCTGAATGTGAAGAAGATAGTGATGGTGGCTACCCAATATATAGCCCACCCCCTATGGAGAAACCATTAATTGAAGAACCTAAAGTAGGAGGTGAGACTATCGACATCAGTGAGCTACCTAGCTCAGAGGACACCCTTGAGCCTTTACAAAAGAAGAGGAAGTTAGTGGTCAGAGATATCTCAAGTCTTGACCCAATTTGCCAAATTTAATGAAGACAAAACAAAGTAGATATCTAAGAGGTATGGCTCTCTTCTAAGTGATTACATTTCCCTTGTAAAGGATAGGGATTTACAGATAATAAAAGTTACAACATTAGAAAAATAGGTAGAGGAGCTGCAATTACAAATAATTAATACTCCTGTGGTAGTTTCTGCACATCCTAAGTAGCTTGCATTAATAGAAGCACAAGGAATGATAGAGGAAGAGGTGGAAGTAGAGATAAAGGAGATTAATGAGGCTATATTATAGGCCCTTTTGAGTATCTTGCAACATAGAATGAATATAATCAAGGATAAATTTGACCTAGTTTTTACTGCTTATGGAAAATTGCCTGAATTGCAAAAGGAGGTCAATAATTATGTGCAAATTTTGAGTGGATTTCATACAGTGTTGTCTGTCAGAGCACAACTTTTTGAAAGATTGATTTTGGCTCAATCTTTGGGGAGTGACATACTGGAGACAATTGTAGGAGTTGGTGAGGACATTGATAGAATTAAAGCCATATTACCGCTTTTAAAGGGTAAGGCAAATCTGATTAAGGCTAATATAGCCATGCTCAGCTCATGTTCTAACAAATTCATCCCCTCAATTTTGAGTACAGATGGATTTATAAAGAGTCTTGATCAATGGAGATCAGATGCTGATCTTCTATTGCCTAGGAAAGAGGCATTTTTAGGTGAAGATAATAGTGTTGATTTGGAAAGCTTCAACAAGACCTTAGATGAAGCTATTAAGGCAGAGACTGATCTCACCAAATTTGTAGCAGATGTCAAGGCAATTATGGATGCCAGGTGGGAGAGACAAAAAGCACAGGTGCATCTTGCCCAAGACTTTAATTAGCTATCAAATGAACAAGTAACTGCATGGGATGAACTGACAAAGCCCAAAAAATTTAGATCTACCACAGTTGACTTGGACATTTTGGATGAAGATTGAGAAGGACATCTGACACACCTAACACCTGATCTGAGAATATAGGGATGATAAGATATCATTTAAGAATGGTGTAGGTTAGCCTGAAATGGTGGTCACCATATCTCATTAAACTCAAGGAGCTATCATAAATATTTGCAGTTGAGGGTGTCAGTTTTCAAGTGGCCAAGGATGTACAATAGTTGGAGGAAGTCTTGTCTTTCCATCGCCTAAGGGCTTGTTGTACTTTATTTTTAATTTCTATCTCTAATGCTTTTAGGGTTAGGTTTTTCAACCATTCGAAGCTTGTTGCATTCCCATTAATAAGGGAATTCCAAGGTGGTTGAAAAGGGATGTATATATAGAGTTGTTGACTCATTTTTTGGGGTTGGTCAGAGAGATAATAGAAAATTGGAACATTATTGCTTTGAAGTAGATTTCCAAGTTTTGTGTCTGATCTTCTGAGTAATGGAATTGTGAATGTAATTGGAAAGTTTATTATAAATACAAATACACTACAAATTCTATCATGTATTTTTGTTGTCTCTTTGCTTTTATATTGTACTCTTTCATGTTTTACATGTTAAGCATTTAAAATATACCAGTTGTAAAGTGACTTGCTTGACTGATTTATGAGTTTCTTTCAAGGAAAGAATTAAAAGCTCTCATATTTCATCTTGAAGAGTAAATATATTTGTATGGATTTTTTTATGACAACAGTGTTTGGTTAATAGAATAGTTTGTAAGGCAATCTATTTGGATTTGCAGTTGGTATGTAAGGCATACTATTGTATTTCTTTTAGAATTTACTTGTTGGTTCGCATTTTGACTCTATTGCCCATTACATAAGGCACTAGTTTGGTATTTATTTCTTATGATTTTATCTTTCATAGATCTTAGAAGAGAAATTGAAACTTTCACATCATTTACCAATACATTTTCATTTCATGTTTATTGCACATAGTAGATTGGACTGTTCCTAAGGCTTACAGTCCATATTTCTTGATTCCTTGAAGAGAGAATCATCTAGGTTGTCCCTCCTTAAAATGAAGAAGGATAAGAATCCTTAAATAACTGATCTTTACTTTATTTACAATCATTTTTTGCCTAGTTAAACTCTGCATTAAATTGATCATGGTCATATGCAGAATATTCTATAGATTGATGCATTAGAAGGGTTAATAGTAGATTAGTGTCCACTCACATAAAGACTGTGTAGTCAGATATCATTAAAAGGTAATAGCTGCCTGAGTATGTGGAGCTCAAAAATGAAGGAGGATCTTATCCAATCCTTAGTAATTAGGTCTTTCTCTTGTTAGAATCAGTCTCAAGGAACATAAATTCAACCATCAGTTTGATCCTACAAGAAAAATTCCTAACAGCCCACTCTCTCAAGATCATCCACAAATAGTGTTCATAGGGCCTATTTACTATGTGTAATAGATATGGAGAAAACAAATCTATGTTCATTTTATAGCCCAAAATGAAGTCTATGATATGAAAGCAATAAAAGTCACACAAGCTTGACACGTGAGAGTTCATTTTTAATCCAAATTGAAGTGTTATCAGATTGAGAAGAATACATGAATTCCTCGCAATGTGCTTAGTAGATTTTTACCTATTTTAGCAATATTTCTCATGCTTTTTCCAATAAAAAACAACAGATACCAATCAAAAATAGAAAATCTCAATTTTTAGGGTTAGTTGTCAGTCCAAATCTGAAAATCAAATATGGAAAATTGCCTAAAGATTTGAAATGACAATTGAGTTCTAGTGTCAAAACTTATACAACAGTGGGTTACCTCCCAGATGACAATCTGGAAACTTGTATGACAGTGGGTACTACCTCATATGACAATTGAGCTCCCAAATGACAATGTGTAGCTTCTGATATGAGCATCGATAGAATTAACTATCGTATGATAGTGTGTACTTCTTGGTACGAGTTTCTGACAAAACTCATACGAAAAATGTACGGACAGAAAATAAAGATCATAGTTTTAATTAGAAAATGATAAGAAATTAATAGAAATTGATAGAAATGAAATGGAAACCTATTTCAGGGCTCCACAGTGGGTGCCAAAAATGTGTGTGTGAATTTTGTTCCTAGTTGTAGACACAACACTTTAGTAAAACATTAGGGTTAGCAAAAATCAAAATCATGCAATGAAATGGAAACTAAACTAACCAGGTGATTTACTACGTTCTAGTAGGTGTGAGTATGATATTCTCAGATTAGACCGAGACCAGTGATAATGCAACACCTAAATGAAGGATTTGAATGTAGAATATGGATATGAAATGAATGCAAATTAATCTATATTTTTGGATTTTCTATGCAATTAGGATGAAAGAAACTGATATGAAACTAATCTATATGAAACTAATATGATATGAAATTGATCTAAGAATGATATGTTAAATGATATGAATTCTCAAAAACAAATGAAAATCTCACAATAGCTTGGATTCACAAAAGATGGATTCTTCGATCACCAATTTGCCAGTGTGAGGATGCAATTTCGTGGATCCTTCTAGAAGAGTTGAAGCTTTGATTTTATAGAAATCCAGGGCTTTGAGGGTGCATGAGAAAATTCATAAATCACTCTTGATAAACTCAAGTTAGTTTTTGAGTTAACAAGAAATCAGAGATGATTAACTCACATAATCATGCAAAATCATGCAAGAACAACCTTTTAACTCAAATCAGAAGTTTAGATCAACTTTGAACTCAAAATAGATGTTGAGTTTCCAGAAGTTAACAACTTGCATTGATTTCCTGATGTTGAGTTTAACTACTCTTTCAATGTGCACAATTAATTATGAATTAATTAAATAAAGTGATTTATTCTCAACTTAACTGATTTTTGAATTAAAATAATTGATTTATGGGTTAGTCAATTATTAAATCAAACTTTATTCAAAAACTATATCATTAAATTTGACAACTGACATTAATTAATTAAATAAGAATTTAATCAATTAGTCATAGGATATTTTATTTATTGTCAAAATTTAAATAATATAATTTAGGAATAAATGTAATTAAATTTAATTAAATAATTAAGTGGCAGAATTAAATCCAATTAATTAAATATTCAGAATATTCAATTAATCAAACTTTAGGATAAATGTGATTTATCGTCAAATAATCATTAAATTAAAGATATTTAAGATTAAATTAGGAATATTACTAGGAATATTCCCTGATGCAAAATTTAGACAATCAATTAGGATTCGATGATGTGCAGATGTGCCTTAGGTTAGGACTTTGATGTCGATTTCATTCAATTTGAAGATGTAGGAGGTTAATGAACCTATAGCCCATTTTTGGGCTATTACAATGGGGACTTCCTAGGGGTCCATTGACATCTACTTATTCAGTATAGTCAGACCACCGACATGAAAAGGAGTCTGTAGAAAAATCATGTGCTGGATACTTTCAAGAGGACTTGGGTTGAAATTGTCTATCATCAAATCAACTATGCAGGTATTTTTTCGAATACATTATATACATTAGTATATATATTATATACATTAATATATAATACATTATATATATTATATACAATAGTATATAATACATTAATATATATAATATATTATATATATTATATATATTAGTATATAATACATTAGTACATATAATACATTAGTATATATATAATATACATTATATATATATTATATACCTCATTTTATATGTAAAAGTTCAATTTTTTCATTTGCTATCGCCCTTTTTTTCATCCGCTTGGAAATATCAAGAACCCAATTTTTCATTGGTCATATTTGACCAAAATATTTCTTGTCCCCACAGACCAGAGAAGCATGCAATTTTAGACTTTTTCACGGGTTGCAGAAAAAAAAAAACATGATTTGGGGCTCATTTTTTGTTTTTTGTCAACTTGTGGTCTCACCATGGGAAGCAGCAGTCGTCGAAAGGCTAAATGGAAGAGGAGGGTGATGAATGAAGAAATTCAAGCATATAGAGAAAAAGATAGGGAAAATCATCGAAGAAGGAGAGAAGGCATGTTAAACATTAATCAAGGTGACCCTGTAAATGTAGTTGCAAGTGAAGAGGATGTTGAATTTGAAAATAATATGGAAATTAATTTTGTGAATGAAAATGTAGATTTGGGGAATGATAATGAATGGAATGAAGATGAAAATGTACATATGGAGATTGAAAATGTAGACTTGGGGAATGAAAAGTTGCATAAGAACCACATGAACATTACATATCTCCAAATTATATGTGAAATGAAGTCCCTTGCAATAAAGATAATAAATCTTCAAATCTGGGACTTTCAAGAACACCTAAATGGTTAATTGAAATTAAGGAGAACATTATGAATAATTGGAAAGGAAAGAGGTCACATAGAACCATTAGGTTGTGGGCTTCAAGACTTTATAATCAATTTTTTGGAAACAAGAAATTGGTTGAGTAATGTCAAATTTTTGTGTAGTTGTTAAAGATGCAAAAGATGAGATCGATGCTTGTGAAATTGAAGATTCATGTGAACAAGAAAATGGAGAGAAATGCCATTGTTGTGAAGAATATTTTCAATGCTCTCAATAGCATTGGGAAGACTAGCAAAGAAAAAGACAAGAGAGTTTCTCAGAGGGTTATTACAACCTCCTTAGTAAGTCATCAGTTGAGAAAGGCTCATTTGATGAGACAAACTTGTGTTGACTTCAATATAGACCATAAAACTTTGGGTAGAGCACTTGCAAGAAGAGAAAGACTTGATGATCCACTTCAAATTGATACATGGGCTTATGGTGGGAGACTTTCATGTTTCAATAAGAATCTAGCAGATGTTGTTAAGGATGAAACTCAACAATTTTGGGATGCTAACTCAAGAGTGTCACCAAATGTGAAGGATGTCTTGAAGTTGAGAGTTGGAAATCGAGACCACACTCCACATCCTAAACATTATCTAGATATAAGTCAAACAATGTTGTATAAAAAAATTTGTGAGACACATGCAACATTGAAAATATCAAAAAGGTATTTTGAATCCATGAAGCCATTTTATTGTGTACCCCTTAAGATTCAAAATACATGTTCTTGCAAATATCATGTTGAGTTTTCAATGCATCATGAATTATTACGGTCCATTCATTCCACTTTTCATACTAATGAAATGCTAGAGGATTGTGGTGCAAGTTGTCTTCCCAAATCATCAAGATACTTGCTAGATCAATTTTTATGTCATAGAGATGATGGTTGTTTATTTTATAAAAAAGATTACTTAAATGCCAAGTTCTCAGAATGTGGTGGCTTGTGCAAGTTTAGAACACATTTTCATGAGGGTTTGGAACACAATTTTGGAAAGACACTCATCAAAAAAATGGTATATGAAATAGTGAAATATACATTGAAGAGTGGAGGTGAAGGTTCTAGATGTGAGTTTGTTGCAAAAGAATACAATGTTGTTGATTTTATCTCAGATTTCAAGACAAATCATTTTTACAAGTATGCAAGGCATAGTCACGGGTCTCAATGGTTGCATCAACAATTCAAGATGTGTAAGGATACTTTCCCCATTGGAACTATTATATCAGTTGTAGACATTGTGGAGAACTATACATTGCAGCCCCAAAATGAGACTCAAGCTCAATATTACAATTCCATTATTTATCATCTTAAAATGGAAGAACTTCCATGATTACAACATTTATCCCTTTGAGTAAGTGGTCTGGGGTCATGTTAAGTTCCTTGATTGGGTCTTTTCATGTATCTATCTTTTCCCCCTATTCTGCTTTCCTCTGCACCTGATTTTCACTTCATATCTGCATTTCCTGGCATTCTAGGTTGGGGTCTTGAGGTTTTTGATCTCAAGATCAAAGTCAACCTTGAGGGTCAAAGTAGACCTCAACCCAGACCTAGTTCAGGGTTGACCTCAACCTTGACCTAGGGAAAAGTTGACCTCATCCCTAACCCCCAGTTCAAATTTCACATTTTTCTAATTTTCGGGCATTGGGTTTTAGAAAGATTCTTTTTCCCACCTCTGGGTCAGCCATTTTTGGTTTTAGAATAATAAATCCTTAAATTGCATTTAATCTAGGTATATTTCTAAAGGTTAGGACCTAATTAGGATTTAATTCTCCAAGGTGGCCCCTCTAGAAGATTGTGCCCTAGCTCACTATAAAAGGAGGCCTTCCTCTCTCATTTTCTCCATCTCTCAATCAAGTTTTCATCTCATCTCAAAAAATTTCATGAGCAAGCTCTCAAGTGCAAGCAAGTAAATTCAAGTATTCAAGCAAGCCTTCAAGCATTCATCTATCAAGGAGATCCATTGTTAGCCATTGAAGGATTCAATCTCTTTGGAGCCCCCTTGAAGATCCATCCTTCTACATTCATCCAAGCCTCCTCATATGTAAATATCAATTCAAGATTGGTGTTGAAGATCAAATGTCATTGATTTGAGACATGCTACATTCATTCTACATCCATTGGAGCATCCCTACTTGTGGATTTGAGGATTTGAATCCTCTACAAGGACTTCAACATAAGCAAGGTGAATTGTTTCATTTGCTTTTTTTATGCACACTATATTTCAATTCAATTTCAAGGTTAATCCTAAATTGGGGTTTGACCAAGCCAAACCCCCCATACAAACAACAAAAACCCTTTTTCTTGTAGGTATAGGTGTGGAATTTCAGATCTGAGATTAGATTTGGATACTATTTTCGGCAAACTTATGAGATCTGCGAACAAGGTCAAAATCAACCTTCAAAATAAGAATGTAGCCTTTGACCTTTTATGAGGGTCAAAGACTACCTGCTGTAAGAAATACAAAAGATTTATGGGTTTTCTTCGTCTCGACATTTCTAGTTTGAAATAGGTTGCAAAATTGCCTAAAAGTACACACAGACATCAAAAATTGGTATTTTCCATATTTTCCCTATTTTGAGGTTAGTACTTGTATTTCAATTATTTCAGATTTCAAGCATAATTCTTCATAGGAAAATATAAGGTTTTTCTCTCTCATTCATATTCTCCATAGATTGATTTGATTGTGTATTAACCTTTTGGCTGAACAAATTGGATCTCTCCTTTGGAAATTTGGATTTAGGAGTAGATCTCATATTTCCCCCATACATTACATTGAATAGAGGTGATTTAATTTTACCCCCTATTCATTTTGGTGAACCCGACATACTTACTCTCCTTTCTTTTGTGGAATTGGATGACCCATTTTGTTTTGTGGTGTTAGATTTCCTTTTATCTTGTTAGTATTATATTTCTCTTTTGTGTTAGATCTTTCATGCTAATTAGATTTCAAAAATAGAAAAATATTCATGCTTTATGTGTTCTTAGTTTAGTTCATTTTCATTACATTGGTTTATGAGCTTTACTACTACTAGTCCTACTTATAACATTCAAGTTAGAAGAATTCATAGACTCATGGGTGCCTTTGATCCTGAATCTTCCTCTCCTTTCCTTAGGATCCTGGATGATAATTTAATTCTTCATGATTCCAATCTTACTATGGAGAAAAAATATTCTCACTCATCTCATGATTAGGATGATGCTTTAAGAGTTCCTCCTAAACAGGTCTAAAACCTTTCAATTGAACTTGATAAAATGGGTAATTGGCTTATTCAAGAGAACCATAATCAAGATTCTATTCAAGCTATAGAGGCTCTTAAGAAAGTTCTCCATGATAGTGATCAAGGTGTTAATCTCTTGCATGGTATTACTCACCTCATGTATTCAAATGTTAAACCTTTAGCTCAAGATTTAGGGTTGATTCCTCCTATCACTAGTGTTGAACCCTCTTCTAATCCTTTACCTAGTATTCCTACCTATACTCCTTTGGTGAATGTGATGGTTCCCTCTATTCCTATGAGTGTTCCTCCTATGTCCCTTCCTACATCACAACCTTCATATCATAATGTTCCTTTTACTTATTCCAATCTGCTTCCAATTATATTTAATAGTGTTCCTCCAGTTGTGTCTTCTATTCCTACAACTTCTTACACTTTACCTAGTGTGTCTAATGTTGCTATTCCTCCTATTTCTTCTAATGATTCAACAATCATCAGTTTGGATCAAACCGTGTCATCCTTACAACAACAACTTGCTTCCTTAACTCAAAACAAGTTTAGTATTCCTACATGTGACATGGGAAGTCCTTTGTCCTTGGATATTATTCATACTCCTATTCCTCAGCAAGGTGATACACCTCATCTTGAGAATTATAATGGAAAAGGAGATCTTGTTCATCATGTTAAAACATTCCAAATCCTTTGTAGTGATTATTCTCATGACCTTAGGATTTTAGCCAAACTATTTGCTAGAACCTTCTGTGACAAGGCCTTACAATGGTATTGTTCCTTGCCTCCTTATTCTATTGACTCCTTTCCAAAACTTGCTAATGCCTTTATTCAACAATTTCAAAACAACATTGGCCCACAAGTGTCTTTGACTGATTTGATGCATTGTAAACAAAGTGCTAAGGAAAAATTAACTAAATTTATTGGTAGATTTAAGCATTTTCATGCTCAGATTTCCTATCTTGTTCCTAATATTGATATTCAACATATGTTTATTTCAAATTTGCAAAAGGATATTAGAGATAAGGTTCTGCTTACTAAATTTACCTCTTTTCAACAAATTTGTGTAGCACTTCATCATTATCAATTATAAGTGAGTCAATTTTAGAGAAACACTCCAATGGCTCCCGTTCCAATTGATAAGAGTGATGCTGCTCCTAATCCAAACAAATTTCAAAAATTCAACAACTATGTCAAGATAAACAAACAAGTGAATGCAGTTGTTGTTGCATCTCACAATACCACTTCTGCATCCACTATTTTTTGATTAAATCATACGTTTACTCCTCTTTCTAAATCTTTACATACTATTATGAATAGGTTGTTAACTGCTAATATGATTACTTTACCTCATATTCAACCTCTTTTACCTGCTACGATTGCATCTAAATCTTTTGATCAAAATGCTTTTTGTCAATATCATCTTCAGAATGTTCATGATACTAAGAAGTGTTAATCTTTAAAATATAAGGTTAAAGACTTATTTGACTCTAATGCCTTCTTTTTTTATGGTAGTGGGAACAAATCTATCTCTCCTCCTAATCAAAACCTTCAAATCTATATGAATCCTTTACCTACACATGATACTAATACCATTTCTTAGCCATCTACTATGGAAATTGTGTATGATTCAAAGATGGATGATCTCAATCATGTTGTTAATCAAGTGGAGCATGTTGGTCAATTAGTATCTCCACCTCAAACTCAACCTCAATCTCAACCTCAACCTCAGATTCAACCTCAAGTTCAATCTCAACCAAAACCTAAACCTAAACTAAAAACTCAACCTAAACCTTGAAAACAACATAAGAATAAAAGACCTCAGGAACTTTTACTTACCTTTGATGACTCTAAGACTATTAAAGCTCTTGATGGTCCCTTTACATTTCTGCTAGGATTTCACAAAAACCTACTTGTGGTTGTCTTGTTGATACTACATCCTTAGTCAATGTGATTACTAAAGAAAATATTTTCATGAAAAGATTACAACACAATTCTTATGATACATCAGATGTGTGGATTCAAACTTGTAATGGTTTTTTTTATCCATCATTTGGTTCTATTACTTCACCGGTTGAACTCTATGGAAAAATTGTGAACACTACCTTTGTTGTGGTTCCTACTTCTGATCAATTTCAAGTTAAGCTAGGTTTGTCTTGGTTGAATTCCATGCATGTTGTTGCTTCACCTATCCATAAGTGTCTTAAATTTGTTAATGTTGAAGAAGTGAAGATGGTTAATCATGGCTTATATCAACCTTCTAGGCCTAGAGATTGTGATGCTCTTGATTTCTTTTGGCCTTCATTACCTAATTCATGTCCTTCTCAGCCTGATAATCTTTTTCATTCATATCAAGCCTATAAACATTGTAAGATTATTGAATTAAGCATTCCTCCTATGGATCTTAATCATGGTATTTTGCCTACACCTTCTATAGCTCCTTTAACTATGGCTTCTAGTTCTGTTAATCAAGTTCCTACTATTGTTGATAATCCTATTGATCTTCCTAAAGAACCTATGAAGGATCCTATGATTGTTCCTCCTAGTTCTCAACCTATTTCAAATAAATCAAAATGTAATAGATCTACTAATGAATTTCATAAGAAGCATCATGCTCATGCTAAAGCTCGTAATTCTATTCTTCAAAGATCTCTACCTTCTTCAGATAAATCTATGCATGATGCGTTAGAAGAAGTTGTTATTAATAGTGATGTTAAGATGCATGATTATGATGATTCTATTCATATCTTAGATCCTATTTTGATTAATTTGGATGAAGAAGATACTCTTGAGGATACTGATGATGTTAATGATGAATATGAGACTATTGACATTGACATTGATTTACCTAATATGCTTTCATCACAATTAACTGTTACACCTAGTGTCAAACATTGTGATTCTCAAGAGGATCCTTGTTTGGAATTGGCTATCATTCCTACTATGTTGGATATAGTCCCTCTTGTGAGTTACCCACCTTTCGTAAATGATATACACTGAGATGGGGAAAGTAGGTGACATGCTTGATCAACTTGTCCTTCATGGTAGCTTTGTTGTGTTTTTTTCTTGATGTACTGTGCTTCTCCCATAATGTGTTTGCTAAATATTGTTAGATTCTTTTATATGATCCTTGTTACTCAGTTGGTGCAAGGTGATAAAGGAATTGAAATTGTTGTTCAAATTCCTCTATATGTATCTCTATTCTTCTATGCATTTTTCAATGTTATGTTATAATTGTGCTATTTTTCATAAATGTTTCCTTGTGTAATCTACTTGGATTCAAGATATGGTAGAACTAATTATTTTTGGTCTCCATGTCATGGTTTGAAAATATTCTCCTTTGTATATCTTATGTGATCTTTCCTCCTTTGTGATCATAGTTCTACTTTCTTTGGGGAATGATGTCAATTCATTTGAAATAATATCATATATATATTATCTTATGATCATACTGACCCCATGGAAGGTAGATCCCTTCTGTGTTCTTTGTATGTTTTTGTGATATTTCCCTTGATATGTCTTCGTCTAGGGGCATCTCAACGTGGAAACATAATTAGTGGAGTTTTTTATGTTTCCATTAAAGCCATTGCTCTTGTTAAAGTGTTAGCAATGACTTTAACATGGGGGCATATGCTCTACTCGCCTATTGCACACATGCACTTTTCAATATATGCACATATTTTTCAAGATACCTTTTCTCCCTTTTTGGATTAGTAAATAATCCTTAAAGCATGGATTTATATTTTAGGATCTCTCGATCCCTCCAGTTTTAAGTATACATATATTTTGATCCCTTAAGGTCAGAGGTGTCCTTAAGATTGGATCTCTATTGTTTTTGGTTTTATTCTTATGGACTAGAATATTCCTAAAGATAAATCCTTGATGGGTTGACTAGTGAGTAGCCACATTCACTAGGCAGTTCAATTCCATCTTTCCAGTTGCGCTATTTCCTTGTGTGGTTCACAATGGGACATAAGTTCTCTTTGGGCAAGGTAATCACACCCTCTTTCTCTCTCTAGATATGTCTCTCTTATTGTGATCTGGGAGTTGAAAAAGACTTGAGTCCCTAAGGGATTGAGGTTTCTCTTTGTCCCTTGGATTACAATAAGATTATCTTTTCATTCTAATCTCCTTTACCAAGAGTTTGCATCGAGTCCATACTCTTGATAAAGTGGGGGCTTAATGTATCATCTTAAAATGGAAGCACTTCCATGATAAGATCATTTAGCCCTCCGAGTAAGTGGTTTGGGGTCATGTTAAATGCCTTGATTAGGTCTTTGCATGTATTTGGCTTTTCCCCCTGTTCTTCTTTCCTCTGCACCTAATTTTCACTTCATATCTGCATTTCCTGGCATTCTAGGCTAGGGTCTTGAGGTTTTTGACCTCAAGGTCAAAGTTGACCTTGACCCTGACCTAGGTTAGGGTTGACCCTAACCTAGGGTAGAGTCGACCTCGTCCCTGACCCCCAGTTCAAATTTCAAGTTTTTTTATTTTCGGGCATCAATTTTCAGAAAGATTCTTTTTCCCACCTCTAGGTTGGCCATTTTAGGTTTCGGAATGGTAAATCCTTAAATTGCATTTAATCTAGGTATATTTCTAAAGGTTAGGACCTAATTGGGATTTAATTCTCCAAGGTAGCCCCTCTAGAAGATTGTGCCCTAGCTCACTATAAAAGGAGGCCTTCCTCTCTCATTTTCTCCATCTCTCAATCAAGTTTTCATCTCATCTCAAACAATTTCATGAGCAAGCTCTCAAGTGCAAGAAAGTGAATTCAAGCATTCAAGCAAGCCTTCAAGCATTCAAGTGTTCAAGCATTCATCCATCAAGGAGATCCATTGTTAGCCATTGAAGGATTCAATCTCTTTGGAGCCCCCTTGAAGATCCATCCTTCTACATTCATCCAAACCTCCTCATATGCAAAGATCAATTCAAGATTGGTGTTGAAGATCAAATGTCATTGATTTGAGACATCCTACATTCATTATACATCCATTGGAGCATCCCTACTTGTGGATTTGAGGATTCAAATCCTCTACCGGGACTTCAACATAAGCAAGGTGAATTGTTTCATTTGCTTTGTTTATGCACACTATATTTCAATTCAATTTCAAGGTTAATTCCTAAATTAGGGTTTGACCAAGGAAAACCCTCCATACAAATAAAAAAACCCCCTTTTTCTTGTAGGTACATGTGTGGAATTTTGGATATGAGATTAGATTTGGATACCCTTTTCGTAAACCTTTCAAGATCTATGAACAAGGTCAAAATCGACCTTCAAAATAGGAATGTAGCCTTTGACCTTTTATGAGGGTCAAAGACTACCTACTGTCAGAAAGACAAATTATTTCTGGGTTTTCTTCATCTTGGCATTTCCAATCCGAAACAGGTTGCAAAATTTCTTGAAAGTACACATAGACATCAAAAATTTGCATTTTCTTGATTTTCCCTATTTTGAGATTAGTACCTATATTTCAATTATTTTAGATTTCAAGCATAATTCTTCATAGGGAAATATAAGGTTTTTCTCTCTCTTTCATATTCTCCATAGATTGATTCAATTGTGTATTAACCTTTTGGTTGATCAAATTGGATCTCTCCTTTGGGAATTTGGATTTAGGAGTGGATCTCATATTTCCCCCATACATTACATTGAATAGAGCTGGTTCCATTTTATCCCTTATTCACATTCAGGTTGCTATTTTTTTACACATCACATATAGACATTCCCCTAATCACACAAAAGATGAGTGAAAGATAATCAGAGAGTACCATTTTTATATGAGTGATGATAGGTCTCACTCTCATGAGTTTGTTCAACATTATTTCCAGAACTATTTTGACTTCTTGCAAGAAAATGGTATTGATATGGATAGGCATCTCATTTGGTCAGATAATTGCACCAGTCAATTTAAGAATGCCAAAATGTTTTATTGGTTGTGTAGAATTCATGTGGAGAGAGGTGTACCTCATATTTGGAGTTGTTTTGAGTCAGGCCATGGGAAAGGGGAGCATGATGGAGCAGGTGCATGTGTGAAGAGAGCTCTAGTTAAGGAGCAATTGAGGATTTCAGGTGTTGTACTTCTTGATGCTAATTCTATTGTTGATTGGTATACTTTAGCATTGTCACATGGGGGACTCTTGATTCTATAATGCGTAGATTCTTTTGGTTGGTTGAGGAGGGAACTATAGGGGATAGATTGGATTGTCAAATAGTGAAAGACTCTTCAAAAATGCATTCATTCCAAAGCTCCAATAGTAGTACATGGACCATTTGGACATGAGAGTTGGCTTGTTTTTGCCTCATGTGTTTTCAATATGATTGAGATCATTGTGAAGAAAGTGAGTGGGTGGATACATGGGCTCCATAGTATCTAACTTCTTTATCTTTGACACTCTATAAGAAATGATGACATGGACACTTCAATTGAGTATGACCATCTTTTAGATCTTCTATAGCCAGGAGATTTTTTTGCATTGGTTGCACCATAGGGGAATGATGAGAGGTCAGATTATTGGTTAGCACATTGTGTATGAGGTAAACAGAACCTTGTACAACCAATGACAGATGGTGATGGGTTCACATATCCTATCAGTTTAGTTTTTTTTGTGGGAACATGGCTGTGAACATACATGATTAGAAAGAATGGAATTCCCACATTTGAAGACTATGAGAAGCACAAAACTATTCTCATGTATTCACACCTTGTTATAGCAACAAATGTCAAGTTGTTAAAGCATCAAGGAAGACCAAAGACAAAAGAACTTTGGACTATTAGTACTATTGATCATGAAGCACTATTGGAGACCCTGAAGCAAAGAGATGACCCTTCAGGAACAGTTGACTAGGTAATAAGTTAACTTAGTGCATTATTTTCTAAGTTCATTAAGATTAATTTCAATACATTAATTTCACCTTTCTCAGATTGTATTTTGAGTCAATAAACTTGGTTTTGTATGTGGATTGTAACTTGTGTAGGAGCACCTATGAAGACACCTACAATCACCATGGATCCAATTAGAGATAGAAGGACAAAAGGATCCTTAATGGTTAATTGAGATCTTTTGAAGCCTATAATGGCAATTTGTAACAATCAATTTGATTTAAAAGTTAAATGCCCTAGAAGTCTTGATAAGGACTTATGACCAAAACCATGTATGGGTGTCCAATAGTGCCAATAAGGGATGTTACATGTCATTTACTTATGTCATTTGCATGGTTTGAATTCTTACATGTTTGATTGTTATTTCTAATGCTTTAAGGATATTATTTTTTATCATTTCAAACAATCTATAGAAGTTAAACCTCAAAGATAATAAGCTCCATGAGCAGGGTATTCTAGAGTAAATAAAAACAAATGTCCTAATATTAAGTCTTTTTTATTGGGTTTTGGGAGGGGTGGAAGAATATTAAAAATAATTGAATTTTAGTAGAGTGCTGATTAGCTTAATCATGATTAGTTTCACAATTCAAATTTCAAATATACCACTAACAGTCATTGCAACAAAACTAGGTCAAGAAAATAAGTGTGCATGCTTTCCCATTTGGGTCTTCTCTTGTTTCAAAATGAAAACCTAATTGTTTCCACTGCAGACAAGGACATGTTCCCAATGTAGTCTTACTCAATCTGTAAAACATAACTACTTGTAGGCTGCCCAGTGTACCATAATGCATTGTGTGTTTTATGGTCTGCAAGTGGCATGCTTTTTGAGTTTGCATGGGAGAGTAAAAGGGTTAACTTTTTTGTTAGTAAAAATGGTTCACTTTCATGACATTGTAACACTCGCGACCACGCTCGACCCAAGTGACCGCAAGGTTCACTAAGCACGATTGGGAAGTGATCTTCTAAGGCTTGTATCTCAGACCTTGTCAGAGGTATAAAAAAACCATCAAGGGCTACGAGATCATGTTTCTGAGGTCTACAATAACCTCTCTCAGTTTTGGGTGATTCGACTTCATTTGCATTTGGCAAGGCGATCTCAATCGATGCCAAAATTTATAGTGAGGGTCAGTTGAAAATAGCTCAGCAGTGTATCTTTCAAACCATCCATCCTATAATTGAACCATCTACTCCATTGGCTTTGGTTGTCTAGGAAAACACTAGTGACAACCCCATTCCACCCACAGAGTCACTGGAATGCTCCTGACCACGCTCGACCCAAGTGACCCCAAGTTGCACTAAGCACAATTGGGTAGTGATCTTCCAAGGCTCATATCTCAGACCTCATGAGTGGCATTGAAAAAATATCAGGGGCTATTGGATCATGTTTTTGAGGTCTACAATAACCTCTCTTAGTTTTGGGTGATTCGACTTCATTTGCATTTGGAAAGGTAAACAGAGTCGATGCCAAAACTTGTAGTGAGGGTCAGTTGAAAGTAGCTCAGCAGTGTATCTTTCAAACTACCTATCCTAGCATTGCACCATCTACTCCATCGGCTTCGGTTGGCCAAGTAAATGCTAGTGACAACCCCATTCTACCCACGGAATTACTAGAACGCTCGCGACCACACTTGACCCAAGTGATCCTAAGGTGCACTAAGCATGATTGGGCAGTGATCTTTCAAGGCTTGTATCTCAGACCTCATGAGAGGTATTGAAAAACCATTAGGGGCTATGAGATCATGTTTCCAAGGTCTACAATAACCTCTATTTGTTTTGGGTGATTCAACTTTGTTTTCATTTGGCAAGGCGATCTCAGTCGATGCCAAAACTTGCAGTGAGAGTTAGTTGAAAGTAGCTCAACAGTGTATCTTTCAAACCATCCATCCTAGCATCAAACCATCTAATCCATCAACTTTGGTTGGTCATTTAAATACCACTGACAACCCCATTCCACCCACGGAGTCACTAGAACGCTCGTGACCATGCTCGACCCAAGTGACCCCAAGGTGCACTAAGCACAATTGGGTAGTGATATTCCAAGGCTCATATCTCAGACCTCATGAGAGGTATTGAAAAACCATCAAGGGATATGGGATTGTGTTTCCAAGGTCTACAATAATATCTCTTTCTTTTGGGTGATTTGACTTTGTTTGCATTTGGCAAGGTGATCTCAGTCTATGCCAAAAATTGTAGTGAGGGTCAATTGAAAGTAGCTCAGTAGTGTATCTTTCAAACCATCCCTCCTGGCATTGAACCATCTACTCCATCAGCTTTGATTGGCCAGCTAAATGCCAGTGAAAACCCCATTCTACCCACGGAGTCACTAGAACGCTCACGACCACGCTCGACCCAAGTGACCCCAAGGTGCACTAAGAATGATTGGGCAGAAATCTTTCAAAGCTTGTATCTTGGACCTCATGAGATGTATTGAAAAACCATTAGGGGCTACGAGATCATGTTTTTGAGGTCTACAATAACCTCTCTCAGTTTTGGGTGATTCGACTCCATTTTCATTTGACAAGGCGATCTCAGTCGATGCCAAAACTTGTAGTGAGGGTTAGTTGAAAGTAGCTCAATAGTGTATCTTTCAAATCATCTATCCTAGCATCAAACCATCTACTCCATCGGCTCTAGTTTTCTAGGTAAAAACCATTGACAACCCCATTCCACCCATGGAGTCACTGGAATGCTCACGATCACGCTCGACCCAAGTGACCTAACAACACAAGTGCTACATTTCTCTGTGGATTTAGTAAACCCCAATATGATGAGTTATATACATAGTGAGTATATAAATAGTATTGAAACAATGTAGCACTAAGTGGCTCAAGTGAGTATATATAATGGTATGAAACATAAGAACATAGGAAACCTATAGAAGTTAAACCTCAAACATAATAAGCTCCATGAACAGAGTATTTAGAGTAAGGAAAAACAAATGTAACTTCAACAAGACATAATTTAAATCATAATGATAATCATAGTCAAGATATAAGTTCACCATTAAATTCCATAAACATGAAAAATAAATATGTATACAAAAGATGACGCAGATATAACATAAAAATGAACATGTTCTATATATAGAAAGCATCAAATGTATCAAAAGTATCTCCATATAAAAATATGGTACATGCCATTTCAAAATGTCTAGAAAATCAATGTTTCAAGGTGTACAATATGGCATATATGCCATCTCAAAATGTGTCAAGTGGTGTCTCTAAATGACCACAAAACTAAAACTACATCCTATGTCATAGGGGGATCATCAAAATGTAGCCTCTTTGAAGAAGTGTTTGGCTTTGATTGATCCTGCATAAAAAATGAGTTCAAATGCAAGTTAGATTTCTTAGTTTATATAATTTGTACATATATATAATTCATAATTCAAACCCTAATTTAATTAAAATTATAACTGAATACAAATATTTGTACCTGGCCTCTTGGTCACCTACCATGATTAGGTGTCCTAGCATAAGTCCTTGGTAGTGAAGGGACCATGCCAACAATACCAACTTTGACCTATAAATATATATTTTCAATAATGAGATTAGTAGAGTGGTTTATTATAGAGTAATAAATCTACAAAATAGGATGATAACATAATAAAATTACAAATTGATTGAACTAAAATTAAAACTTACATCTAGTGATCCCTCCTCTGGAATAGTGGGCTGGGTCAACAAAGATATGAAAGATTCTCATGGGCCCTCCCTCACACTAGGAGTAACCTATGAGAGTAAAAAGATTGTCAATTATATATAAATGTACTTCATCATAACAACCTTGGTTACAAAATAGAAATAACAATATGTAAAAGTCTACGTACAATCAGGCTATCAGATGCCTGTCAGCCTAGGCTCCTGAACCCATGTCAGGACATCACCAATAGCCA
Organism: Chamaecyparis obtusa; assembly: GCA_027943335.1. Taxonomy (NCBI): domain Eukaryota; kingdom Viridiplantae; phylum Streptophyta; class Pinopsida; order Cupressales; family Cupressaceae; genus Chamaecyparis; species Chamaecyparis obtusa. The sequence goes on from BSBK01004454.1 coordinate 1,103,466, forward strand.
CACCCTATACAATAAAGTGCAAGTAAAATATTTATTACTACACAAAAGTGGCATACATATGCATGCATAATTAATCTTAAACAATTAATTACCTTTCTTTTGTTGACACCTGATGAAGGAACCCCCTTGTGCCCCCCACTAACATCGGTTGTAGCCTACAAGAGTACAATAAGATGACAATATATTAGTAAATGTATGAATTTTATTGCTCTAATTGATAGATATTTAAGCATGTACACCAAATGATATTAAAAAAACTAATGGGTACATAATTTATAATATACCGTATAGGCATCAAGGCCAAATGAAATGGCTGAAAGTGTGGAGTTATCCACCTGTCTCAACTCCTCCTCTGTCATCGACTAAACATAAATGGAAAAAATATATGTACATAAGTGCATGCAATCATTAAAACTAATCTAAATAAATAAATTATTTTTAAATTAAATAAGTCATGGGATAAATTTATTTATAATGTTTACTCTTACCATATCAACAGGACTCCATGGCTCTGCGTACACCTCCTCAACACTCTCATGAGATGTAGATGCTCCATGAGGTGTTGCAGCCTCTACAACTGCATCTCATGTATCCTCCTCATCAATAACATACTAATATGTATCAACATCAGTAAGCGGTCCGAGGCACATATTCTTGTGTATAATGCAAATATGGGGCTCACATACATGTGAACTTTGGTGAGATGTCGATGCGATAGGATCATCCACACTAGGAGGAAACACTAACTTGGTTTGCATGGTCAATTGATCACTCAGAAAATGAATGGTCCTAATAGTCTATGAGGTAGCCTCTGCAATGATATCAAGATACTACACTAGAGGAGGGGGTGCGACATCAGTGGGGGGGCCAAGGGTAGTGGCCTTTTTGCACTGGGCAAATGGCCTAGTTTGAGGAGCTCCTCCACCTATGCCCATGTTGGGCCTCATACTCCAATAATTAACATTGTGACCAAGCACAAACTTAGCATACAATTTTTTTATGAAATAGAAAGGGAGCTCCAAATTGCTATGGGGTGGTTTATCAAAAACCATCCACCAGCGATCCCAAAAGTGTGTGCGTATTGCTTCATTTGTGCACAATTTTATTGATAATTTGGGCTTTTCAGGGTCAACTTGTAATTCAATTTTAGGATTCACAAAAAAGGGAGGCTATATCTTCCTTACTTATATTAAGGGCCGCAGTCCCATCATGGTCAAGCCCGTCATCAAATTGGGCATGCATATCATCTGGCCAATGAAGAGCATCATTATGTTGCTGCGTGAGTGTGTCAATGTTTTCAATAATAGTATTTAGGGTGGCAAGCATGGGACCTAATGTAGGTATATTCTGATATGTGTTTTGGAAACCTCATATTGTGTTCAAGTTATCTTGTATCAAATCTTCTAAAGATCAAGGGTTTTGAGATGGGGGATTGTTTTGGGGTCGTTATTTGGTGCAGGAGGGTTATTTTCTGCATTATTGTTAGCCGTGCCTGATTAAATAAATAAAAAATATAAATTTCAATTTGATTTCATATATTATTACAAAAATAAATACAAAACCCTATTTCAACCAAAAAAACTACATTTAGCATCAAAATGAAATAAAATAATCAAAATATACAAAGAATTTACTTACCGTATATACTGCAAAGTCAAATTTATTGTTACGGAAATAAAATACCCAAATATATCATGTATATGATATTTGGAGTCATTTTCCAAACCCAAAACATGAGGAGAAATGAGGGAAAATGGCTCATGGATTTTGACATATGCCATAGATTTCGGGTACCTAAAAAAATATCGGGTACCTGATATTTTTTTAGGTACCTGATTAAGCTTGTGCTTTGGTGTCAAGTTTGCCCAGGTGTACTAACACCCAGGCCTACTAAAAATTCAACAAGCATTTTCATGCACTTTTGGACGAGTGAAAAGTGAATATTTTTCACATCACCACTTTTTGGCCCCTCATGATCTTGCACATACCCTAAAACTAAAACTAACTACTTTATTTACATAAGAGGCTACCAAAATAAGTTGACCTTTAGATCCATCATTGGAGAAAGAAATGACCATATCTTGGTCCACACACTTCCCAATGATTAATGCAAACATTAACTCTATGACCAAAATTCAATGCACAAGTTGGCCTCAAGAAAAGTCCATACTAAACCACTCAGTGAGAAATATTACCGAGCGGTGGGAAATTAAATTGGTGAATGAAGGAACCAAGTAGCAATCGATCCCATTTGGTGGAAATAGGAATACATCACCAAGAGCCCAAAAGAAGCTACCGAGTATAACTAACAAATCTAACTTGTTTTTGGTGATACGAGATTGCCAAGAACCTGAGATGCTCTTGCATCAGACACCTAGGGTTATTTTGAGATGATTCTCTAAATCATATAATAGGTATAACCTGAGCTGAATCCAACTCAGATTGCATAATCTATGAATGATCTTCAATTGGTTTGCTATTCCATTTTACCAGATATTCCATGTACTCTTTTCCTCTTATGCTTCTTCCAATTCTTTGTTCCAAAATCTGATCAACTTCTTCTGTCTGTTTCTTAGGATAATAATTCAATACTATCATATCTTCATCAGGCTAATGATATTTATACAATTCTAAAATGTTGAATATAGGTGATATATCTATGTCATCAGGTAACTCAATCTCATAAGCATTTCCACTGTCAAATTTCTTCAATATCTTGCAATGACCAAATTTATTCATTTTCAAATTTCCATAGGTTCCAACATGAAATCTCCCTTTCTTCAAATATACCATTACTTCATCCCCAACTATAAAAATTTTATGTCTTCTTGATCTATATTCTCTATCCTTGTATTTCTGATTACTATTCTCCAACTTATGGTTCACTTCCTCATGCAATGTCTTCATGAACTCAACAAACTCTTCTCCTTCAACACTTCTCTTTTCTTTGCCAACAATGTCCTTCAAATCTGAAATACATCTTGGTTGTATACCATTAACAATCTCAAAAGGTGTTTTTCCAGTACTCCTATTCACTAAATTATTGTATGCAAACTCTGCTTGTGCCAACATAGAATACCAATTACCCAGTTTGTCTCCAACTAAACATCTCAAAAGATTACCTAAACTTCTATTTACAACCTCTATATATCCATTAGTCTATGGGTGAAATGTAGAAATATACCTCAACTCAATACCCAACTTCTTCCAAAGAGTCTTCCAAAAGTATCCAACAAATTTACTGTCTCGGTCAGAGATGATACTCCTAGGTAATCCATGCAATCTGACAATTTCCTTAAATCTTTCATACAAATCTCATACAAATCTTTCATACAAACTTCATACAAATCTTTCATGTCATCAAAACCAAGAACTTCAATTCTCATTTTAGTCATCAAATAGCTTCTTCTACTTAATGCATCAGCAACTTGGTTAGTGACTCCACTCTTATGGTTTATCAAAAATGTATAACTCTGCAAATATTCAACCCATTTCATATGTCTTTGATTTAAATTATTCTGACTACCCAAATATTATAAAGCCTTATGATCAGTATACAACACAAATTCACTCAGTATCAAATAATGTCTCCATTTCTTTAGGGCTTGAACAATAGCATAGAACTCTTGATCGTATATAGAATATTTCCTTTTTGCATCATTCAATTTCTCACTAAAGAAAGAAATGTGTTTACCTTCTTGACTCAAAATGGATCCTATTGCATTACCACTTGCATCACGTTCAACTTGAAATGCCTTATTGAAATCAGGTAAAGATAACATAGACAATTCAAAACCTTCTACTTCAAAGTCTCAAAAGTTTTATTGGCTCCATGTGTCCACTTGAATTCTCTTTTATCTCCTCTCATAGTCTCAGTCATAGCATTACAAATTGAACTAATATTTCTAATGAAATTTTGGTAAAAAATTTATAAACCATGAAATGATCTTACCTCACTAGCATTTTTAGGTGTAGGCCAATTCAAAATGGCTTCAACCTTTTCAGGATCTATTTTCAAACCATCAGCTAAAATCACAAATCCCAAATACACAATCTCTTCTTTCATGAAGGAACACTTTTTCAAATTAGTCAGCAACTTTTCTTCTTTCAATCTTTGCAATACCTATTTAATGTGCAAAAAATGTTCTTCTTTGGTATTACTAAATATCAGAATGTCATCTAGGTATACAATCACAAATTTACCCAAGAATTTCTTTAAAACCTCATTCATCAATCTCATAAAAGTGCTCGGTGCATTAGTTAAACCAAAAGGCATAACCAACCACTCATACAAACCTTATCTTGTCTTAAAAAAAGTCTTCCATTCATCACCTTCTCTAATTATTATCTAATGATATCCACTTTTCAAATCAATTTTGGTAAAATAGTTGCCCTAGTCAAGCTATCCATTATGTCATCCATTCTCGGTATAGGAAACCTATATTTCACCATTATCTTGTTAATCGCTATGGAATCAGTACACATTCTCTATTCTCCATTCTTCTTAGGTGCCAACATAGTTGGTACTATACATGGACTCAAAATTTCTCAAATCAAACCTTTGTACAAAAATTCTTGGATTTTTCAGTTAAGTTCTCGATTCTCGGTAGGTGTTAACTGATGTGGTGCCTTATTTGGTAAAATAGCTCCAGGAATCAGACCCATACAATGATCAATACTTCTCTTTAGTGGAAAACCATCATATAAATTATCATAAATGATCTCTCTATACTTGGTGAGTATCTTATCAATCTCTTTAGGAACATTATCTATTGTTTCTCACTCAATTTTTTAGGAATCACAACAAAACACACATTATTATTCTTCAAATCCTTAACAAACTTTCTTCCTTCCATAAAAAAAACTTTCACAAATGTACAAACATTACTAACAGATTCTTCAATCAAATGTAACATGATTTGTCTTCTCCCATTAGCCCAAATAGTATATTTATGCAATCTCCCATCACATATAACATGTCTATCATATTGCCAAGGTCTACCCAACAAAATATGGCAATAGTCCATAGGCATGATATCACCTAACACCTTATCATAGTACTTTCCAGTTTTTAAATTCACATAACATTATTCACTTACCAATAGTTTATGTTCATCCTTGATCTATGAAATTTGATAGGGTCTCAGGTGTTTCAACCTTTCCACTATACATTTTCAACCATTTCCTTAGATGCCAGATTCTTCAAGCTTCCACTATCAATGATTACCTTCCACACTTCATCAAAAACTCCTCATCTAGTCTTGAACAAACTTTTCCTTACTGGATCTTCCTTATTACTTTCACTCCATAGTGTTCTCCTGACCATTGAGTTCTTTTCCTTCTCTGGCTCATTTGGTGACTCTTCTTGCACCAAATAATTTCTATTATTACTGACCTTCTTATTTTCATGTGTACATTAAATGACCTATGTCCTTCTTCTCCACAATTATAACAAGTTTCTTGGAATCCTCCTCTGCTATAAGCACCTTGGTAGTTACTACCTCTTCCTCTAGAATAATTTTCACTTTTCCACTTGGTCTTGACTTTGTCCTAATTTGTTTTATCTTGATTAGATCTATTATTTTCACCATAAGATCTACCTCTTCCTCTAGAGAATCTACCACCTCTTCCTCTTTTTCTTTTTTCATGTCTCTTGTTCAATTTCTCCTCAGCTTTCAAGGAAAACTAATAAGATTATTCAATACTTTCCAACTTAACCAAACTAATTTCTTCTTGAATAGAAACTCTTAACCCATTCAGGTATCTAGCAATTCTTTCCACTTCATCCTCAATATGTCCAAATCTAATATCTAATCTATATAATTCCTTAGTATAATCTTTTACTAAGCTAAAATTCTTCCTCAAACTTTGCATTTGCCTAACTAGGTTAATCTGGTAATCACAAGGTAAGAACTTGCCTTTCAATTTATTCACCATCTTATTCCATACCTTGATTTTGTCTTTACCTTTCCTCTTTTTGTCCAATTATAGATGCTCCCACCATAAGGATGCATGACTCTTCAACTTTGTACTTGCAATTTTCACATTTTTCTCCTCGGGGACATTTTCATATTCAAAACACTTTTCCATCTCAATTATCCAATCCATCAGCTTGTCTGAATCCATCCTTCCACTATATTCAGGAGGTTTGAAATGTGGTGTAGACTTCAAGTGTGTCAATGCCTTAAAAATTCTTTCTTCACCTTGATCCATCATAGGTGTAGGTTTTGCTTCACCTTGTGCATCTTCAACCTCTTCATCACTAAAATCCTCAAGATGTCTTCCTTGACATTGGGTTTTCTCAACAACTTCTAATCTAGTAGTAATTTGTCTTAGCATGTCTTCCAATCCTAGATCTGCATCTCCCCTCCCATGAACCATCTTGAAACCCTTTTCAATTGTAGGACATATCATAATCTACTACCCAAAAACAAATATCAAGTAGGTTTTGCAAGAAGGAACCCTTGACCTAAACTCACAAGTTTAGATCTAGATCTCAACCTTGCTCTGATGCCACCTGACGTAAGGGAGGATATGAAGAGGGGCCAATGGAACACCCTAATCACCAACCTCCTTCCAGAAACAACACACAGAAGAAATGACACAAGAGGGAGAGAGAGAATGCAGGGGCAATCATCTATATTTCATCAATAACCTCATACATGTTAGGTGGTGAGGCCTTCCTAGTTACGGCCAAATATAATCAACATAATTACAATAGTCCTCCAACATGTGAGGATTCCACTTTCAGAATCTATCTTCTATCAAAACAGACTACCCTAAAACTACAACCAACTACTTTATTTATACAAGAGGCTAGCAAAATAAATTGGCCTTCATACCCATCATTGGAGAAAGAAACAACTAGATCTAGGTCCACACGCTTCCCAATGACCAATGAAAACATTAAATCCATGAACAAAATTCAATGCACAAGTTGGCGTCAACAAAAATCCAAACTAAACCACTCAGTGAGAAAGAATATCAAGCGACAGGAAACTAACTTGGTGAATGAAGGAACTGAGTAGCAACTGGGCCCTGTCAGTGGAAACAAGAATACATCACTGAGACCCCAAAAGTAGCTACCAAGAACAACTAACAACTCTAACTTATTTTTGGTGATACAGGATTTCCAAGAACCCGAGATGCTCCTGCATCATATATTTCCAACCAAACTACTTTCATTTGATAAGAGCCATTTCCTCCTTAGAGATATCCTCTAATTCTTCCAAGTACAAGGCATTAAATTGACCGACTTCTTTGAAGGGATCCTTCTTTTGAAGGAATTACATAATTTAACGTATATGTGTTTAAATCTATATTTTTGAATAATTTTGGAACTGCATACTTTTTCACAAAAAGGTAATGGAATAACCACTCAGTATCATCGTAGGGGAAAGCTTTAAGCCAGTATGCATGCTAAAAATATCAAATTATGTTTCATTTCTAGCCAATGAATCTTGAAAATATATTCATCCTTGAAAATTAGAATGGGCATCCTCTCAATATTTTTTATCTCATTAAGTTCCCCTACTTCAGCATTCATATACAACTCAGGAATGGGGATAAGGTTTTTTTCATTAATTCTAAAAATAGCTTTCTTGAGACCCTTTAAAATTTTCTCAATGAAATTTATTTACATAAAAAGACTACTTTTATCTTACCAACCCATTTTAAGATGAGATATGTGTTAGGAATAGTCCCAAGAGATAAATGAGAGGGGGGCATGAATTGATTATCTACAAGTTTCAGTTCTTTATCCAATTAAGTATACTTAAACATAAAACATAAACACAATGAAAGAACACATGAACACAACACCAATATTTTGGTTACAGGGAAACCCAAATAGGTAAAAACCTTGGTGGGACTTGATCCCCACTAATATTCTGTACTAGTGTATAATGATCCTTGCTAGAAGATCCTTTACCCTGTTAGGAGTAGCTTTACAATATATGAAGTATAGTAGACCTGGTTAAGGGTCAGACCCTATTAGGAGTCTTTTATAATTGTCCCTATTAGGGGAGAGGATGCACTATCTAAGAGCTCACTACTCAAAGGGGCAAATGCTACAACCTTTTGAATAACATATACACACTATATCTAGATCTTGGTGAACTGCACTTTGACCTACTGTCTGGATCAGTTCCAATGTATGGCACATAAAATCTACTTGGTCACATAGACCTTCTTCTAATGGTTCTATAACTCGCACACTCTACTCTACTCTTCTTAATCAACCATGAACCACACTCAAGCAATCACAAATGACTGCCTATAAATATCTTTCCTCTAAATGATATAATCAAGTCGGCCTATTAGAACCACCTTGAAATCATAATAGAGAAACCATAATGAACTCCAACAAACATTCTATCAGCTTCATTATGCACGCAACATATTCTAGGATCTGTCTTAATATAATTGTATCATCTTAAAATGGAAACACTTCCATGGTAAGAGAGTTTAGCCCTTTGAGTAAGTGGTTTGGGGTCATGTCAAATGCCTTGAATGGATATTCAGCTTGGATCTAGCTTTTTCCCTTGTTCTACCCCATTTTTCCACTTTTTCTAGCACTTTCCTGGCAATCTGGATTATGAACCTAAGGTTTCTAACCCTACAGTCAAGGTTGACCTTATGGGGTCAAGGTCGACCTTGACCTTGACCCTAGGTTCTAGGATCTTCGAGGTTTTCCTCCGGTTGTGGGATTTCATCAAAAATTTGTCTTTTCCCTCTTCTGGGCCACTATTTCTCGGATTAAGTGTCAAATTCTCAAATTAATATTTTAGGTGGACCTTTCTTGATATTTGTATAAGATTCCTAATTTATTATTGGAGATTAGCCTTTCTCAAATTTTCAGCCTAATACTCAAATTAACTTTGGGGTTGGCCTTACCTTGAATTTTGTAACAAGGCTCTTAAATAATTATTTTATTTATTTATTAAGGGTGGTCCCCTCCTAGATTTTTGTGTCAAGACATTAATTTAATTCCCTTTCCATGTGCACCTCTCTAGAGTTTTGTGCCATGGGCCCTTAATTATTGTTTTCTACAAGGCCCCTCTTGGGCCCTAGATCACTATAAAAGGGAGCCTTCCTCTCTCATTTTCACATCTCATCTCATTCTCACCAAGAAATCTCCCAAGCTCTCAAGTGCAAGCATTCAAGAAGATCAAGCATTCAAGCATCGAATTCATCAAGGAGATCCATTAGTAGCCATTGAAGGATTCAAGCTCTATGGAGCTCTCTTGTTGAAGATTCATCCATTTTCTATTCAAGCCTTTTCCAAGTTCAAGATCCATTCAAGATTGATGTTGAAGATCTAAAGACAATTGATTGGAGACATCCTACATTTGATTCTACATTTATCCATTCTTGTGGATTCAAGGATTCAAATCCTCCACAAGGGTTTCAACTCAAGCAAGGTGAATTGTTCCATTTACTTTGTTTATTCTAGCAATTTCAAGGTTAATTCCTAAATTGGGGTTTGACTGAGGCAAACCCCCCAAACAAACAACCAAAAACCCTCTTTTTCTTGTAGGTACAGGTGTGAAATCTCAGATCTGAGAGCGAATTCAGATAACTTTTTTGATAATCTTTTAGGATTTGCGAACAGAATCATAATCGGACTTCAAATAAATAATGTGGTCTTTGACCTTTTAAAAGGTCAAAGTTGACCTGTGTGAATTTGGGAAAAAGATTTTTGGGTTTTGTAGATCTCGCAGTTTCGGTTCAAGATCACAAGAATTAACAGTTTTTGAGATCGTTTGATTGGGTTTTCAGCCAATTCTTTTTCAGAGGTAAGTACCTTTATTTCTTAATTTCAATATTAGTCATCTACATTTACTTTCTACATCAATACAATTTCATGTAAGTGTAAAATATTGGCTTTGGGGTCTCTTTTATGTGCAAACCATTGTTCTAGGACCCCATACACTATTTTATCTATTACAAAAATAAATGTAGACGCACACTACATACTGTCATCTCTACCAAAACAACTAAATCTTTCTCTACAAGCTGAATTAACTCATGGGATCTTAACCAAACATCAAAAACTCATCTCTAAGCTTAACTCCAAGGGTGCATACCCTAAAGATAGGCACAACTCCATAACCAATAAGATCTATGTCGGCTCTGATGAACGAACATAGGAATGTGCTACTGGTGAATAGCGACTGCATGACTTCACTTGTGTTCATCATCAGATCATGCATCCATGAACTTAACATCACTAACATGTTTGCAACATATATACAAGGGTGTGTGCCCATAGAACAACTGTACGGACAACCATACATAGAACACTGCCTGTAACTCTATTAGGAATACTGCTAACACAAGCTGCTATATAACTATCTGTGCCCATATTCAACCTCTGCACCCATGATATCATGCTGATATCATGTCCATCCAACATATATATAGAAATCTTACTAAATAAGACTTCCACGCATGTTACTTTCCATATGTTGTCATCAATGACAAACATATAGTTAGTACTGGCCTGCTGGCAAATGTCCAACAATCTCCCCCTTTGGCATTGATGGAAACATGTGGAATGAAAAACCACCACCAACCCAAATGAACATTTATTTTATAACATTCTCCATTTCATCTTCAAAACTCCCCCAAAGATGAATCTTTCATCTACTGCAATAATTTCTAACATTCTCCATTTCTTCAACTGTACTGTTGTCTCAACTGAATACTGCTCCCCCTAAGTATATTACTCCTATTTTTCATGAATCTATATACTACTCCCCCTTTGACATCAATGGAAAAGGGTGCCATACATTTTTAAGCATCGATACTACTCCTGAGGTAGAGTAGTCAACCTTCCATCAGTCCCAAAGGACTGATGCCTTTCCTTCTTTCTTCTAAGCAGAATCAGGGAAGGGAGTTACTCCCAACTTCTCCCTGAGATACTCAAAAGTATCCTTAGGCAAGGGCTTTATGAATATTTCTGCTAACTAATCTTTAGTACTCACATAGTCCAACTTAACTTCTTTCTCTACCACTTTCTCTCTTAGGAAGTGATACTTAATCTCAATGTTCTTTTTCTTTGCATGCATCGTAGGGTTCTTTGACATATTGATAGAGCTAGTGTTATCATAGTAAATAACAATAGGATAATCAATCTGAATTCCAAAATCTTTTATCATCTACTTGATCCACACAATTGTAGAACAATTTAAGGCTGTTGTAACATACTCCGCTTCTGCTGTTAACTGAGAAATACAATTTTGTTTCTTTCTTGTCCAAGTGACAAGTCTATCACCAAGAAACACTGCTCCTCCTGATGTACTCTTTCTGTCATTTACACATCCTGCCCAATTTTCATCAGTGTATACATGAAGCTCAACATTTTCTAAATTAGGATACCATAGACCATAGTCTATAGTGCCTTGTAAGTATTTGAATATCCTCTTTACTGCCATGAGGTGACTTTTCTTAGGCTCTGTTAAAAATCTTCCAACTATGCCAACTACATTTGAAATGTCAGGTCTGGTCTGAGTAAGATAAATAAATTTTCCAATCATAGACTTATACAATGTTATATCAACTATTGGTGAGTCATCTTCCTTTGTAAGCTTGCATCCAGTAATCATAGATGTCCCTACTGGCTTACAATCATCCATCTTGAATTTCTTTAAAATTTCTTTCACATACTTGGACTGATTGATGAATATACCTTTCTTTGTCTACTCCACATTCAATCCTAAAGAGTACTTGATAGGACAAATCATACTCATCTCAAATTCATTCTGCATTTCCTTAGAAAATTCAGCACTAAGTTTGTCATTACCTCCAAAGATAATGTCATTAACAAATATAGCTGCAAGTAAAAAACCTTCAGATGTCTCTCTAATGAATAGATTACAATCTGCTACTCCTTTCTTGAATCCAATCTTTGTTAAGTATCCATATAATCTCTCATACCATGCTCTAGGGGCTTGCTTAAGTTCATAGAGGGCCTTGTTTAATCTAAATACCATATCAAGTCTATCTAATAAGGTGAATTATTCTGGCTACTCAATGTATACTTCTTCTTTTAGATCTCCATTCAGGAATGCTGACTTGACAACCATCTGAGAAAATTTGAAGTTTTTAACTATTGCATAAGCTAGGAACAACTTAATAGCTTCTTATCTTCTCACAGGTGCAAATGTGTCTGAATAATCAATGCCTTCTCTTTGCACATATCCTTTACATACTAACCTTGCTTTGTTTCTTACTACTGTACCATCTTCATTCATCTTATTTCTGAATATCCACTTTATACCAATCACATTCTTATTACTAGGTCTTGGAACCAGTTCCCAAGTGTCATTCTTAACAATATGATCAAGCTCTTCTTTTATTTCATCATGCCAATCTGAGTCATTAAAAGCATCTTCAACACTTAAGGGTTCAATCTGAGATAGTAAACATATCGCATCACTGCTAGTTGAGTTCTTTTCTTGTGATCTTGTTAAGACTTTGTCGCTCTGATCTCCAATGATGTCTTTCTTGGAATGGTTTCTAGATGTAAAATTTAAGCTTTAGTTGTTGCTGACTCATCAGCCTTGGGATTTTCTTCCTCACTTGTCTCAGCGTCATTGAATAACACATCAATGATATCAAACATTTCTTCAATTACTGTCTCACTAGTAGACGATCTAGGTTCTTCATCAATCATGGGTGATTAATCATGATATCTATTAGCACGTGCAAAAAATTTCATGGCTTCATCATCTTTCCCCTAGCCTCTGTAGTATTTTTCATGCGTCTAGCCTTAAACCCTAAGCAAAAATTCAAAAAACTAGCCGTTGCTGAAAAAATGCTTTATTTTGCCCTGGCCTTGTTCTAATTTTGTGTTACTTTATTCAGGCCACTTAAAACTCTAAAATGCATGTGCTAAATTGTTAACCACTTTGTCACATGATCACATGAACCTTTTTCATGTTATGTGATCTTGCGACTAAAGGTTTTATTTTCGAGCCCCTTTTAATATTTATTTCTTTTCACAAGTCTCCCCGGTTGATCTTTCCTAAGTCTACGAGCCTGGCGGTGTTTTAATTTTTCCTAAGTCAGTGCCTTAATTTTTCCCATGTTTTTGGCTTAATGTTTCCCAGGCCTAGTCTCTCTGACACCATCTCAATTTGATAGTTGTCGTTAAAGTGCAAGGGATGTGTCAGAGCTATGTGAAATCACAACAGCCGTCGATTCTCTTTATGAAATGATGCTTCAAACTGTGGGTCCAAGGTGACACGTAGGTACAAATGGCAGTCTTTGATTGGTCCATGATATAATACGGTGGTAGTTGTCAGTGGGACCTAGTTTCTAATTTTTTCAGAGAGTCCTGACATTGTCAGAAAATCAACGATGGGCATATGATCTTATGGGATGTGTTAGAGGTTTAAGATCATGCGACAACCATCAATTCTACCTTTTTCAGAGGGAATAAAGTGCAGTGGGTCCACATGATAGGTGTGATTATTTGTCATTATCTGATTGGTCCACATTGTGTGACTATACATGTTGTCAGTGGGGCCAGGTTTTTTGAGGTTCAGTGGGTTCTGACACTTGCAGAGCATCAACGATTGGTGTATAGTCTGATGGGTTTTTTTTGACACATGTGAACTTAAGATAGCTACTGATTTCATTCGGTGTTAGAAGGTTGTCAGAGTAGGGAAAGATTCTTCATCTGATAGTTGTCTTATGATCTAGAGGAATCTTGGAGGTCTATGTGAAGATGAGACAACTGTCAATTTTCTTGATGTAGGCCCAATAAAGTTTCTCGGTCTTTTTGGCAGTTTGAACAAGGTTTCAGCAGCGCCAACAAAGTCCAAAGGCTTTGCTCATTCACGAAGAAATTTGGTGGTGTTCTAAAATTTCTGGCAATTCAACGAAGGAAGGTTGCATAATTGCTAAATTGTTTAGCAGTAACATAAAGTGTTTTGCGAACTGGCGGAACCCTTCAGTCGCCAGTTCACCAAATGTGACTGGGGTCTATTTAAAAGGTAAATCATAAAGCCTGTGAAAAGGAATGATCTGATGGTTAGGACTTAAAGTTGACCTAATTTCAAATTTTGACCATCGATTTGCTGTTGGCGCTTGGAAATGACCATTGTATTTCAAATTCAAATTTGCAGAGGGTTCCCAGCGATAGGAAGTACCAAAATTTATGGTTTTAGTAACTGATTTTGATTAGTTTGGTGGCACTAGTTATTTCCAATTGATCCAAGGGTCTCTATGGTCAGTGGCATGATGTTTTTGTACCAAGAGGAGTGTGGTTTTGTGCTTGAGGTGTGTTTGTAGGTGGCTGATTTGACTGGTTTTCATGGCAATCTATCTAAGATTCATTTTCTCTGAGTTGCCTATGTTTCTTCCCCTGTAATAACTTTTTTTGTATTTTGATTGGTTGGGTAGTTGAAACCCTAACCCTAGTCACCCGAAGCTTGATGCATCCTCTTTGAGGATTCCAAGGTGACTAGGGGTATAAGTAGTTAGCTTTTTGATGGAGTAAGGGTTCAGTCTTGAGGTTCTATTTTGAATTTTGGTCAGTTCTAGCGGTTGTGATTGTATGAACATTTGAGGAAAGAGGAGCTGGATTTTGGGTCTGTTTCCTATCTTTGTGTTGCTTTGATTGTAAAATGATCCTGAATATGTTAATAAGAATGCTATTGAGTTCCAATCTTGCATTTGTGTATGTCTTCTTGTTTTGGTTCTAAGCTCATATATGTTAGTATCACAAAGTGTATTAGCATATGGTAAACAAAGAGTATTGTGAAGTCATCTCTGAGTTCCTAACAAAGTTAGGATTAAAGTCTTCTAGGTGAGTTCAGTGAGTTTACAACCGAATAAGAATTTGATGTCCTAGTGTTTGAGGGAGAGGGGTAATAGGAAAAACACTTATCCTAAGCCCAAGAGTGTTTGATTTAAGATCTTTAGTTGATGTATGCAATTGGGTGACTCTTTTCCCTAGGTTAAGGCACTAGTCCATTCTCTGGAGGCATTTCATTGTCATCAACCACACATACCCAAATTCAAATGATAATATCTTTCAGTTAGTTAGTAAAGGACATAGTTGTATATTGTTTTTAGACTCCTTTGGAGAAGTGAGTCAAGGGTACACCCACCTAAGCATTAAGGCTCAAAGTGTAGGAGGATCTCATTTGTTGATCCCTGTTAATTGACCCTCTTCCTTGTGGACTTTGGAGTGGTGATAGAGTCAAAGTATTATTATAGTTATCCATCAAAGTATAAATCTACAAGTTGAAGATCAATGGGAAAAACCAACAAAATGGTGACTCTGCTGGGGAGAGTCTAGAGATAAAAGTTTTCAAAGTGCACTCTTGTTTTCCTATTGTGTTCAATTAAGGATTTCCCACTTGGGTGGGTGGTGACTCAAAAGGTTAGAACCAGTGCTTTAGACTGTAAAAGATGGACAAAAGGAGGAATACTAGGTCTTTTGTCAAGAAAAATCCAGAGGTTACTCTGGAATAATTTCCTAGATAGGAGAAGAAGAGTTGGATCAAGAGGAATGGTGAGTCTACCAGTGCTCCCATAAGAGAACAAAGAAATACTAGAGGTAGAGCACCACATGTTTCCTCAAGTGAGGAAGGTTCACAAGATAGAGTGTCTAGATCAGAGGGTGGTCGCTCTGAAGATAAATTTTATGATACCCCAGAGGTTGTATTTCAAGACAAGGGTTCATTGCCTACAGCTCAGGATGAACAAGCTAGAGAGATGGGTTTTGAGATTGATTTAGATCTTGATGAGGATAATTTTAGAAGGGAGCCCGTGGAACCAAGGTGAGTGCATTTCCCATATCAGCATCCTACTGATGTGGAAGTATCATCAAGCTCTAAAGACAACATGATAGATCCACATGACCTAAATGCACTTAGGTTACAATTGGCAGAGTAGGATGCCATATACAAAAGGTTACAAGAGGAGAGAGAGGCTGAAAAAGTAAACACTCTAATGGAGAGGCAGTCTCTTTTAAGAAAAATTAATGAAATGAAGGAGAGAAACAAGATGCTTGCTTCTACTCCTAGGGTGTTGTAGCATGATGTTTTTGGTGATCTTGAAGCTCTAAGAAGTGA
The DNA here is from genome assembly GCA_027943335.1 of Chamaecyparis obtusa. Taxonomy (NCBI): domain Eukaryota; kingdom Viridiplantae; phylum Streptophyta; class Pinopsida; order Cupressales; family Cupressaceae; genus Chamaecyparis; species Chamaecyparis obtusa. The sequence goes on from BSBK01004454.1 coordinate 1,119,557, forward strand.
GTAGGAATTCTTGTTGCAAGACCATGAGTTTGATGAAGAGGGCCCTATGATCAGACAAGTGCAAAGTTATGCTTCTTTTCCTAAGGGTAGGAATGGACATGAGATCACTAGGCCTACTATAGTTATTAATGAAAAAGGAAAGAAAAAGATGGTGGGTGTCCAAATAAGTGAACCAGTGACAATACCAGGGGTCCCACCACCTAAATCAAATAGGGAGGCAAAGATAGAAAGAAAAAGAAAAGAGGATGAGGCTCTTGCTCAAGAGTTGGACAGAGCTGAAGTTGATGCTACTATTGTAGAGAAAAGAAGAAAGATCCAGTTCTTGAAGGCTTCATCAGCTAATGTTCTTGGCCCTTCTACTACTGAGCTAGGTATGCCATCTATGAACACTAATGTTCCACTTAGCAATGCTACTACTAGTAATCTAATTCCTAATGTATCTACCAAATCATTTGTTGATCCTAATAGACAGTCAAATGTGCAAGTGGGTGGCAATGTAGATAAAAATAATAATTCTAGTGGGAACACTAGTTTAGGATTTCAAAGCAGACCTATGCAACTAGAAGGCTATAGGCAAATTAGTTTTGATGGGATAAAAGGCTACCTGAATGCTTTTCCAAATGATATAAGAGATAAGGTACCTAAGTTTTCTAGTAATAATGCTATTAGTTGTGAGGAGCATCTTAGGTTATTTGTTGATATGCTTAATGATTATGAGGTAGAGCATGAGGATGTAGTCATGAAATTATTTGTTCAATCTTTAATGGAGGATGCTAGAGACTGGTTTAAGAGACTTCCTAATAAATGTATTGATACTTGGGATTCTTTTGAAAGATGTTTTAAAGAGTAGTATGGTGATAGGCCTAATGCTAGTTTCATGTTAAATGAATCCAATACCATAAGGAAAAATCAAAATGAATCTACAGTTGAATTTAATATGAGATTTCAGAAGGGTATGCATAAGTTATTTCAAGTTATGCAGTCGGATGACAATGTTTATCTAACTACATACTTCAATGCATTTGATGGAAAGATGGGATACTTGTTAAGGGACAAGGAACCAAGAACTCTTAGAGATGCTTTTAGGATTACTGTCAATATTGAGAACAATATGAAGATATTAGGGAAGTTTGGTGGGAAAAGAGATGATCCAAAGTTGTTTGGGGACAAGAAATACAAAAAAGAAAATGATAGGAATGTTGGAACTAGGAGGCAAGAAGAAGATAAATTGGATAAGGTGCTCAATGCATTGAAGGATTTGAAGGCACCTGCAAATAGAAACACTAGTGCTCTTACCAATGAAAGGCCTTAGTTCAACAATAATTTCAATAAGCAGAATAGATTGCAGAACTACCCCTACAACACTCAATGGAAGGATGGCAAGCCTGTTGTCCCTGTTGTAGGAGGAAAAAATGATAGAGGTGTCCCTAACCCTCTACAAAAAGATTTAATAAATTTCATGGAGGACATACCTTGGTGTGCTACATGGCAGTCCCCTCATTCTGCAAAGCATTGTGTGGTTGCACATTCTATGGCTGCAAATCAAGATTGTGGCAATGAGGAGATAGATGAAGAAGAAGATCAAGATGATGTTGGATGCAACATGGCTACTTCATATCTAGAATATGAAGATGATTTTGATTTTGATGAAGAAGTAGATGTAAATGTGAAGAGACACACTCAGGCCCTTTTTCATCAAGAGGTTTTTTCTGATAGTAAAGACATTGATAAGAAGACATGTAACATGAACTCTTCTTCTGAGCCAGTAAATTTAAGAAGACCTTCTAGAGAAGAGATGGATAGGATTAATACAGAAATGATTGCCCAAGTGCAAACTAGGGGCATGGTGGCAAGGGATATAAATGGAAAAGCTACAGGAATGTTTATAAAGAGTACCAACTCCGGAGAGCCTAGTGAGAACAAATCAAAAGGTGATCTCATGGTGAAATTCAAGAATGTAAAAGGTAAGAATTGTGAGCCTAAGGGAGTTGGAGTAGAAAGATTTTCTAGTGAGATTGAGAAGCCAGTTAACAAAATGGCTAAGAATGAAAAAATGAGGGTGGCCAATACACCTAATGTATCATATAGGCAAAAGGACACTAAGGCAGTGTAGATTGAGATTCCTTCCTCTGCTCCTATTGATATGTTATCTATATTGTCCCAAATTATAGTTAAGGTTCCATTGTCAGAATTGTTGAGGATCCCTAAACACAAAGATATAGCTATGGCATGGGTAGATAATGTTCATAACAATGATGTTGCATGCAATGGATCTCAAGATAAATCTTTGAAAGGTGTTGCTACTCAGGGAATTGTATCTCAAATTCTTCCTATTTATTTGGATAGTTTTGTCAATGCTAGTCTTGAAAACATTGATCCATTCTTTTTAAGTGTCCTTGTGAATGGAATGAAATTAATAAATTGTATCATTGATAGTGGTGCCTCTAATACTATTATGCCTTTTAAGATTATGGAAAAATTGGGCCTTAAAGTTGATACAGTTCAAGGAAGATGTTGTGCAATGGATCAGAGGGAGGTACCAATCATTGGGACTATCAATGCATTGCCATATAGGCTAGTAGCATATCCAGAGAAAGAGTTAACAATGAGTGTTTTGGTGGTGGACATCCTTCCTCATTATTGGATACTGCTATCTAGAAGGTGGAGTGCTACCATGGGTGGAAGTTTACAATGTGATCTGTCCTATGCCACTTTCAAGATTGATGATCAATTTGTCAAGATTGAGCAAGAACCAAGAGTATGCCACATGATTGAGAGAAGTAATGATAATGAAACTACATGTTTTGTGGATACTGATATTAATGCTTTTAGGGAAGAGATCCCTGTACTTGAGAAGGAACCTATTTTGTCACCTATCTCTATTGAGGTAAGTTTTATTTCTATGAAGGGTGATTTGTGGGTAATGTACTTTGATGGTGCAAATTGCAAGGATGGAGAAGGAGCAGGTATTTTACTTATTTCTCCTAATGGAGACACCTACAAATTTTCTTTCACATTGAATTTCTTTTGTACCAACAATATAGAAGAATATGAGGCATTTTTGTTAGGACTGAGGTTGGCACAAAAACATGGTATTAAGTGCTTAAGTGTTGTTGGTGATTCTAAGTTGGTGGTTTCCCAAGTTAGGTCAGTATATGCTTCCAAAAACAAAAGGTTAAAACAATATAGGAATGCAGTTTGGGATTTGATTGAACATTTTGATGCCTTCAATATTGAGTGGAAGGATAGGAGTAACAATAAGATGGCTAGCTTGTTAGCCAATATAGCAATCAATCCCAGTGATATTACATTTACTGGTATCTCTAAAGTTGAAATTTAGGCTAGGCCTAGTGTACCAGACAATATTGAAAATTGGCAAGTTTTTGATGATGATAATGATATCTTGAAGTTTATGAGTTGTCAAGATTAGTATCATGGTCATGAATTTGATTGCTCAGCTTTGGTTGAGTCAATAGAAGGAAAATAGGTTGTCTTTGGTAATGAAGTTATTTAGCTTAGAACTAACAAGGTGTCCAAGGGGCTTGTTGTTTTGGAGACTATCTTTGATAACCAGGATAGAGTTCAAAAGAATATCAAAAGAGAAGATCATGCTGATCTAGAGGAGATAAATATTGGAACACATGAGGCACCTAAGAGGGTATACATTGGTAGGGACATGTCTCACAATGTGAGAAAATCTTTGATTGAGTTATTGAGAAAATTTAGGCATGTTTTTGCATGGTCATATGATGACCTAAAGGTTTATAAAGAAGACTTATTTCAACGTATCATTCCTTTGAAGGGAGATGCTAAACCTTTTTGGCAAAAACAAAGGCCTATAAATCCCACTTTGGCACCTAAGATGCAAGAAGAATTGATGAAGTTAAGAGATGTTGGCATTATCAAGCCCATTAGGCACTCTTCTTGGGTTTCAAATCTTGTCCCTATTAGGAAGAAGAATGGTGACATCAGACTTTGTGTGGACTTCAAGAATTTGAACATCAGCTCATTAAAGGATAACTATTGTCTGCCCAATATGGAAGCTATGTTGCAGAGAGTGACTGGATTAGAATTGATGTCTATGATGGATGGTTTCTCTAGTTATAATAAGGTAATTGTCAAAGAATCAGAATAGTTTAAGACAACTTTCACAACACCTTGGGGGACATATGTTTATGTGAGAATGCCTTTTGGTCTCACAAATGTTGGTGCTACTTTTCAGAGGGCAATGGATGTTGCCTTTTCAGATTTTATTGATGATTTCCTTGTTGTTTATCAAGATGATTTAACTACCTATTCCAAGAAGGAAGAAGACCACTATACTCATTTAGAGAAAATATTTGTGAGGGCCTTGGAATATGGCATTTCATTAAACCCAAGGAAATGTGCATTTGGTGTCATTGAGGGTAAGTTGCTTGGCCATTTGGTTGGCAAGAAAGGAGTTAGGATTGATCCCGAGAGGGTGGAAACCATTGATAAAATTAAAAGGCCAAAGAATATTAAATGAATTCAGTCCTTCTTTGGTCAAGTAAATTTCTTAAGAAGATTTGTAACAAACTTTGCTGAGGTCACTAGACCTATATCCAAGATGTTAAAGAAAGGATCTGCTATTACATGGGAAGGTGAGCCTAATGAAGCTTTCAAGAACATCAAGCAGGCTATTAAAGATGCACCTGTGCTTAAGGCACCTAATTACAATATCCCAATGCATATCTTTTCCTTTGCATCTTTTCATACTATTGCTACAGTTTTGTTGCAAAAAAATAAGGATGGTTATGAGCAGCCTATTGCATTCTTCAGTAAATCTTTGTAGGCTGCTGAATTGAAGTATGACATCAATGAAAAACAAGCATATACATTGGTCAAGGCTATGAAGGCTTTTAGATGTTATCTGATGGGAGCAATTGTGATTGCTTTTGTGCCAAGTGCAGCAATCAAAGATATTTTCTCACAGCAAGAGGTATCTGGGAGAAGATGCAGATGGATCAATAGGATCCAAGAGTTCAATATTGACATCCAAATTACCAAACTGGTTAGAGGACAAGGATTGGAAAAACTAATGGCTCAATCCAATCTTGATGCAAATCAGATAAATCAAGCTAAGGTTGATTATACATGTGACATGGATGATTGTATTTGGTATCAAGATATCATCTATTACTTGAGAAATATGAGATGTCTAGCAGGAATGAATGATAATCAGAGGAGAACATTGAAATTACAGGCCATCAAGTATGTAATTGTGAAATTTAAATTATATAGAAAGAATTTAGATTGCATACTTTTGAAGTGTGTTGATGAGGATCAGGCTAACAAGTTGTTAAAGGAAATACATGAGGGAGTTTGTGGTGGGCATTATATGGGTAAAACAACTGCTCATAAAATCTTGAGAGCAGGATTCTGGTGGCCCACAATCTTCAAGGATGCAAAGAAGTTGGTAAGGAGATGTGATGCTTGTCAAAGGTTCTCTGGTAAGTTTAAATTTTTAGGCAATGTTCCTTTAAGGCCAGTAGAGGCACAAGCTCCTTTCCAACAATGGGGAATTGATTTCATAGGGGAGATACCAAACAATTCTAGTGGAGGACACTCATGGATCTTAGTTTCCACTGATTACTTTACAAAGTGGGTAGAGGCTATACCTACAAGAAATGCAACTAGTAGGGTGGTAATTGATTTTTTGTTGAATAATATTGTTACAAGGTTTGGTTTACCTAAGAGGATTGTCAGTGATAATGCAATGTGGTTTAGGTCTGCTAAATATAAGGACTTTTGCAAAAGTTTAGGAATTTAGATTTCTTATTCCTCACCTTATCATCCACAAGGAAATGGATAGGTAGAATCTACTAATAAGAGTTTGATTAAGATCCTCAGGATAATTCTTGAAAAGAATAAGAGGGCATGGAATTCAAAATTTCCATTAGTTGTATGGGTTGATAGGGTAACTATGGAGAGGGCAATTGGTTGTGCACCATTAGACCTAGTATATGGAATACATGCAAGGATGCCTCAAAATAATCTACTGGAAATGTATAAATTTGTTCAATTATATGATGATGACATAGACGATGAGATGCAATTGAGAATTGAGGATCTCATTAGGTTGGATGAGATTAGGAGAGAATCAGTTACAAGAAATGCCAAATTGTAGTTACAGGTTAAGAATTTGTATGACAAGAAGACTGTTGATAGGATGTTTGAGCCTGGTGATTTGGTGTTAATGTGGAATGCCAGATTGGAGGATAAAGGAAAACATGGTAAATTTGATCCACTCTGGTTAGGGCCATATCTAATTCATGAGAAATGGGGCCAAGATTCATACATTGTGAAAGAATTAAATGGTGATATTCAAGAATTTCCAGTTCATGGACAATTCTTGAAGAGATACTTTAATTAAAGGTATTTTTTTTTCCATGAACAATAGTTAGGCCTGTACATTTTGTAAATTTTGTAAATTTTCTTTCCCCTATCCTATTTTGTCCTGGTCTGTAGGGTTTTGGTCCTGTTGCTCTTTGTTGTCAGTTTTTCCAGTGGGATGGTCTACTTTAACCAATGATTCTAGATCCTTGCTATGCCTATAGGAGGCATGCATCCCTAGATAGAGCCACTGTTAGCATGTTAAAAAAATTTCATGGCCTCATCATCTTTCCCCTGGCCTCTACAATATTTTTCATGCCTCTGGCCTTAAACCCTAAGAAAAAATTCAAAAAACTAGCTATTGCTGACAAAACCCTTTGTTTTTCCCTGGCCTTGTTCTAATTTTGTGTTACTTTATTTAGGCCACTTAAAACTCTAAAATGCATGTGCTAAATTTTTAACCACTTTTTTGCATGATCACGTGAACCTTTTTCATGTTATGCGATCTTGCGACTAAAGGTTTTATTTTCGAGCCCCTTTTAATATTTTTTGCTTTTCCAAAGTCTCCCCAGTTGATCTTTCCTAAGTCTACGAGCCCGGTGGTGTTTTAATTTTTCCTAAGTCAGTGCCTTAATTTTTCCCTTGTTTTTGGCTTAATGTTTCTCGAGCCCAGTCTCTCTAACACCATCTTAATTTGACGGTTGTCGTTAAAGTGCAAGGGATGTGTCAGAGCTATGCAAAATTGTGACAGTTGTTGATTCTCTTTATGACATGATGATTCAAACTGTGGGTCCAAGGTGACATGTAGGTACAAATGGTGGTCTCTGATTGGTCCATGATATAATATAGTGGTAGTCGTCAATGAGACCTGGTTTTCAAGTTTGTCAGAGGTCCTAACATTGTTAGAAAATCAATGATGGGCATATGATCTTATGGGATGTGTCAGAGGTTTAAGATCATGTGACAACCATCGATTCTACCTTCTTCAGAGGGGATAAAGTGTAGTGGGTACACATGCTAGGTGTGCTTATTTGTCATTATCTGATTGGTCCACATTGTGTGATTGGACATGTTGTCAGTGGGGCCAGGTTTTTCGAGGTTCAGTGGGTTCTGACACTTACAGAGCATCGATGGTCGGCATATAGTCTGATGGGTTTTTTTTAACACATGCAAACTTAAGACAACCACTGATTTCATTCAGTGCCAGAAGGTTGTCAGAGTAGGGAAAGATTCTTCATTCGATGGTTGTCTTATGATTTGGAGAAATCTTGGAGATCTATGCGAAGATGAGACAACCATCAATTTTCTTGATGCGGGCCCAGTAAATTTTCTCAATCTTTTTTATGGTTTGGACAAGGTTTTAGTGGCGCTGAAAAATTCCAAAGGCTTTGCTCATTCATGAAGAAATTTGGCAGTGTTCTAAAAGGTCTAGAAATTCAACGAAGGAAGGTCACGTAATCGCTAAATTGTTTAGCGGTAACATAAAGTGTTTTGCGAACTGGCAGAACCCTTCAGTCACGAGTTCGTCAAATGTGACTGGGGTATTTTTAAAAGGTAAATCATAAAGCCTGTGAAAAGGAAAGATCTAAAGGTCAAGACTTAAAGTTGACCTAATTTTAAATGTTGACCATTGATTTGCTACTGGCACTTGGAAATGACCATTGTATTTCAAATTCAAATTTGCAGAGGGTTCCCAACGACAGGAAGTACCAAAATTTATGGTTTTAGTAACTGATTTCGATTGGTTTGGTGGTGCTGGTTGTTGCCAACTAAACTAAGGGTCTTTGTGGTTAGTGGCATGATGTTTTTGTACTAGGAGGAGTGTGGTTTTGTGCTCAAGGTGTGTTTGTAGGTGGCCAATTTAACTAGTTTTCATGGCAATTCCTTAGTATTCTATACTGTTCTCATAGATTTTGATGATGGAAGATCTATCTAAGATTCATTTTCTCTGGGTTGCCTATGTTTCTTCCCCTACAATAACTTTTGTTGTATTTTGATTAGTTGGGTAGTTGAAACCCTAACCCCAGTCACCCGAACCTTGATGCATCCTCTTTGAGGATTCCAAGGTGACTAGGGGTATAAGTAGTTAGCTTTTTGATGGAGTAAGGGCTCGGTCCTAAGGTTCTATTCTAAATTTTGGTCAGTTCTAGTGGTTGTGATTGTATGAACATTTGAAGAAAGAGGAGCTGGATTTTGGGTCTATTTTCCTATCTTTGTGTTGCTTTGATTGTATACTGATCCTGAATATGTTAATAAGAATGCTATTGAGTTCCAATCTTTCATTTGTGTATGTCTTCTTTTTTTGGTTCTAAGCTCATATATGTTAGTATCACAAAGTGTATTAACATATGGTAAACAAAGAGTATTGTGAAGTCATCTCTGAGTTCCTAACAAAGTTAGGATTAAAGTCTTCTAGGTGAGTTCAGTGAGTTTACAACTGAATAAGAATTTGATGTCCTAGTGTTTGAGGGAGAGGGGTAATAGGAAAAGCACTTATCTTGAGCCCAAGAGTGTTTGATTTAAGATCTTCAGTTGATGTATGTAATTGGGTGACTCTTTGCCCTAGGTTAAGGCACTGGTCCATTCTCTGGAGGCATTTCATTGTCATCAACCACACACACCCAAATTCAAATGATAATATCTTTCAGTCAGTTAGTAAAGGACATAGTTGTATATTATTTTTAGACTCCTTTAGAGAAGTGAGTCAAGGGTACACCCACCTAAGCATTAAGGCTCAAAGTGTAGGAGGATCTCATTTGTTGATCCTTGTTAATTGGCCCTCTTCCTTGTGGACTTTGGAGTGGTGATAGAGTCAAAGTATTATTGTAGTTATCCATCACAGTATAAATCTACAAGTTGAAGATCAAAGGGAAAAACCAACAATATCTTTCTTGAATCATAAACTTTTCATCAATCTTCACATGAGCACTTTCAATGATCTTTTTCAATCTTAAATTGAAACATCTATAAGCTTTACTTTTAGTAGAGTAACCAAGGAAAATACCTTCATCACTTCTTGCATCAAACTTGCCTACTACTTCATCCTTCTTGATGTAGCACTTTCTTCCAAAGATTCTAAAGTATTTTACTATGGGAACATTACTAAACCATAGCTCATAAGGTTTTTTGTTAGCGCCAGGCCTTAACTAAATTCTATTGATGGTGTAGACTATTGTATTGACCGCATCTCTCCAATAGGTGTGTGCAACTTTTCCTTCTATCATAATGGTGCATGCTGTATCCAAAATGATCCTATTCCTTCTCTCTACAATTCCATTCTACTGAGGTGTTCTAGGTGCACTTAATTGTCTCTTTATGCCATGTTCTTTGTATTACTCATAAAATTTTTCAGAGGTGAATTCTTCTCCTCTATCCGATCTCAAACATTTTATCTTTAATCTAGATTCATTCTCAACCTTAGCTTTGACTATTTTGAACTTATCAAATGCTTCTGACTTATCTTTCAAGAATGCAACCCACATAATCTTAGTATTATCATCAACAAACAAAATAAAATACCTTTCACCATAGCATGATCTTGTTTGAGTTGGTCCACATAGGTCTGTATGTATCAGATCCAACTTGTTCTCTACTGAATTGTGGTTGTTCCTGAATGTATTCCTCACATTCTTTCCCATCACACATTCCCTACATATAGTATCAACTAACTTTTCTATGCTAGGTAGATCTCTTATTGCCTTAACATTGATTATCTTTACTATGTTATCAAAAATGATATGACATAGTCTTCTATGCCACAACCAACTGTCATCAATTTTAGCAACAAAAAAACTTTCTTCTGAATTGAGTTGAAAAACATTACCTCTTGTCTTAGATCTAGATGCAATCATAACACCATCCTTATTGTTAATGATGCATTTGTCATCTTTGAACTCCAACTGGTATCCTTTTCCAAGTAACTGTACAACACTGAGAAGGTTATGTTTCAAACCATCAACATAGACAACATCATCAGTACTATTCTTACCATCCAAGGTGATGACTCCTCTACCAACTATTGCTTTTGGAGTGTTGTCACCAAATCTGACCATACTACCATTGTATTTGTTTAGATGAACAAATCTTCCTTTATCACCTATCATGTGATGTGAACAACCACTATCTATAATCAAGTTTGTCCTTATATCTACTTGGGAAATCAATGCTAGCTCTTGTTTCTCTTTCACATCTTTAAGATCAGTCTTATTATTCATTTTGTCTACAAAAACAATGAATCCAATCTCTTCTTCACTTGATTCTTCATCTAAGACTCCATCTCTAGCAAAGTAACATTCCTTAGAGTACTTATGCTTGTAATCCTTTTTGAACTTCCTAGCTCTAGTTGGACACTTAGATGCAAAGTGACCTATCTTATTACATGAAAAGCACTTGAATGGAAATTGACCTTCATATTTTCCTTTTCCTTTCTTTTCTCTATTAGAAATCATAGCAATAAAATAATCTAAAGTTCTTTCATCATCATCATCAAAATTACCAGAAGGGTTTGCAGATTTCTTACCATGAATTGTTGCTTTGAAGGCTCTCTCACTTTTAGGTTCGGTCTTCAATCTTGAAATCTCAAAAGCTGAGATTTTGCTGATCAAGGTCTCTCTTTTGAAATTGGCTGTAAGTTGCATGGTCTCATCAAGGATGTTGATCTTGTTTTCATATTCTGGAGTGAGAGTAGTCATCGACCTATCCATAATATCTTCCTCTGAGATCTCTCCACTATTTTCCTAGATTCCAGCAACTGCTTCATTTATCCTTTGATTATAAGCTTTGATATTTTCTTCAGGTAGCATCTCTACTGTATTTTATCTTTTCTTCCAATTCTTTCTATGTGCATCCTTTTCTTTTTTGTCTCCTTCAAAAATGTCTGCAAGGTACTTCCATATCTTGTGGGTGGTGTCTAACTTCTTTATTTTTTAAAACTCACTATCTGATAATGCACTGATAAGGGCTTCTTTAGCAATAGCATTCTGATGAAATAATTCCTTTTGTGTATCAGTAGCATCATCCTGTCCAAGATCTTCTAGGGTAGGTATCTTGGCTACTTTGATAGTTACATTAAAAACTTCAAAACCAATGCACTACAAATGGGTCACCATCTTATTCTTCCAATCAAGATAATTCTCTCTATCAAACTTAGGACTCATTTTCTTGAAGTATGACATTTGATCAACCTCAAGCTATTAAATTTCTCTCCAAGGCACTTGGCTCTGATACCAATTGTTAGGAATAGTCCCAAGAGATAACTGAGAGGGGGGGGGGGTGAATCGGTTATCTAAAAGTTTCAATTCTTTATCCAATTAAGTATACTTAAACATAAAACATAAATACAATGAAAGAACACATGAACACAACACCAATATTTTGGTTATGGGGAAACCAAAATAGGTAAAAACCCTGGTGGGACTTGATACCCACTAATATTCTGTACTAGTGTATAATGATCCTTGCTAGAAGATCATTTACCCTATTAGGAGTAGCTTTACAATATATGAAGTACATTAGACCTAGCTAAGGGTTGGACCCTATTAGGAGTCTTTTATAATTGTCCCTGTTAGGGGAGAGGACGCACTGTCCGAGAGCTCACTTCTCAAAGGGGTGAAGGCTACAACCTTCTGAATAATAGATACACACTATATATGGATCTTGGTGAATTGCACTTTGAATTGATTTCTAGATCAGTTCCAATGTATAGCACATAAACTCTACTTGGTCACATAGACCTTCTTTTGATGGTTCTACAACTCGCACACTCTTCTCTACTCTACTTAGTCAACCATGAACCACACTCAAGAAATCACAAATGAATGCCTATAAATATCTTTCCTCTAAATGATATAATCAAGTCAGCCTATTAGAACCATCTTGAACTCATAATAGAGAAACCATAATAAACTCCAACAAACATTCTATCAGCTCCATTATGCATGCAACATATTTTGGGACCTGTCTTAATAAAATAAATGTAGACACACGCTACTACTGTTGGCTCTACCAAAACAACTGAATCTTTTTCTACAATCTAAATTAACTCATGCGCTCTTAACTAAACATCAAAAACTCATCTCTAAGCTTAAATCCAAGGGCACATACCCTAAATATAGGTGCAACTCCGGAACCAATAAGATCTATGTTAGCTCTGCTGAACGAACATAGGAAACTGCTACTGGCGAATAGCGACTGCATGACTTCACTTGTGTTCATCATCAGATCATGCCTCCATGAACTTAACATCACTAACATGTCTGAAACATATATCCAAGGGCACATGCCCATAGGACAACTATATGGACAACCATACACAGAACACTGCCTGTAACTATGTTAGGAATACTGCTGACACAAGGTGCTATATAACTATCTGTGCCCATATTCAACCTCTGCACCCATGATATCATGCTGATATCATGTCCATCCAACATATATAGAAAGCTTACTGTATAATACTTCCATGCATGCTACTTTCCATATGTTGTCATCAATGAAAAACATACAATCAGTACTGGCAAGTTGGAAAATCTCCAACAAGATGTGTTACAAGTAGTGGTTGTCATTGCACCAAAAGATAAACTTGTTAATGCCCAATAAAATCACTAGACTTATAGAACACAAGAGGTTGTTAAACCATGTCATGAATCCCAAAGGGAGATGTTGGTGGTTAGTCCAACAATCTCCCCCTTAGTGTCACCCGAGGGGATTCAAACCTGTGACCAAGATCTGATACCACTTGTTACAAGTAGTGGTTGTCCTTGCACCAAAAGATCAACCTATTAATGCCTGATACAACCACTAGACTTATAGAACACAGGAGGTTGTTAAACCATGTCACAAATCTTGAAGGGAGACATTGGTGGTTAGTCCAACAAGATGAGATAAAAGTACCTACTAAATCATGATTCATCCTAAGATTTTATGAGTAATCAAAATAGCTCTCTACATACACCTTCATCACTCTTCTATGGACCATGTCACCCTTAGATGTTAGTATTCTATTCCACCTTTTGGGAGTACTAGGGTTAGAATATGCCATTTCCCTGGATATCTAGTTATGAAACAATTTAATGTTTGTCTCCATTCTAAAAATGATAAACTAGAGATAAAATATTTCTTTGTAAAGCCATAGGATATTTCCAGAATGATGAGTGTATATATTAAAATGAGCTTCAAGAAAGTAGGGTGAGTGCATCAGAATGGAACCAACATAGTAACCTTAATAATTAATAACTTCATGACAACAAAGGATGAGCCTTTATGGAAGTCATGTAAGATTTCCATTACACTTCATATTTTGGACATGACAAGTCCTTCAAATAGGGCTTCTAATTCATAAATGTTATTAGTGGCATTGGCTATAGTTTTTGCAATCCCAGGCCATATTTTTTTTATTCCTAGAATTTTGAACATGACAAGTCCTTCAAACGGGGCTTCTAATTCATAAATGTTATTAGTGGCATTGGCTATAGTTTTAGCAATCCTACCACATACTACCTTGTTCCAGTTGTGAATACTGTAGCTAATGCTAGCCTTCTCAGGGTTACGCCAAGAAGCCCCATAAAAAATTAATTTGTACCAACTATGTTGAGGGGAGAGCATTTACAATTCTGTCTAGCAATTAATGATTTATTTCCCACTTTACTGTAGTGTGGGGGGATGTTAAGATTCTACCATCCATTCCTAATCTCATTATCCCATTGTGAAAAAATACCTCTTTTGAAGTTTTTATATGTCTCAACCTATTATTTGTTACTTCCACAGTACTTTCTTCAACCTTATTTAGTAGATTATCTATCCCTAATTTCTTATCTTGGAATAACCTATGATTACATTCCTTAAAAATCTCCCAGATCAAGATAGATAGGGAAATTTTACCAAGGGGGTGAAAGGTGTTATTTTTAAATAGAATTGGCCAACTTTTAAATAGATTGAATAAGTTACTCGGAAGGGATATTTGGTAATGTAATTACCTGAGTAACTAGAACCTACAATTTTGGGCATATGGGTAGTTTAACAAGATGTGATCCACTATTTCTTCATGAGATTGACATAAAACACATCTAGAGGGTCCTTTAAAAACAATTTTTTTAAACCATTCAGTTGTGAGAATATTATTTTGGAGAGTCACCCATGTAAATATTCATTCTTTAGGTAAGGATAGTTTATTCCAACATAAATGAAGTGGTAAGTCTGTAATATTATAGTTTTATTTTTTTACCAGGGACTGATATCCTTCTTTCACCTTATAAGATCAAGTTTTAGAACCCAACCTAACCAAAGAGTCTTCTGAGTTTTGGGGGTTAATGGTTCTGGAAGACAATATAGAGGATAATTATAAATTTGCATTGTTTGAAAGAGGAGTATTATCCAAAGATCTTCATTTCCATTTTAGACTTAGATCTCCCTCGAGAAATTCCATGTAGTTATTTAAGGTTTCCCCCCATAAATTAGTGAGAGTGGTCTTAATATTAGGGGATATAGTTTCACATAAAGGGGAATATCCTCCCCAAGAATCCTCTCATAATAGATCTTTATCCCCTAAACCTATTGTTAGGAATGGGAACACTGAGAGGGGGGGGGGTGAATCAATGTTCACTATATTTTATCTTTTCACTTTAACCTTTATGCTGAACTTTAAATTCTTAAGTATTGAATTAAACATTCACATAAACATGAAACATGAAATCAACACATGACATCAATATGATTACAGGGAAACCCAAATAGGTAAAAACCTCGTTGGGAATTGACACCCACTAATATTATACACTAGTGTTTTGTGATCCTTGTTAGAAGATCCTTAATTTTGTTAGGAGTTTCTTTACAATGCTTTAAGTATAGTAGACCTTGTTAAGGGTTGGACCCTATTAGGAGTCTTTTACAATAATCCCTGTTAGGGGAGTGGACGCACTATCCTAGAGCTCACTACTCATATGGTGAAGGCTACAACCTTCTGATATCAGATACACACTATATCTGTTGGATGAACTAAGACTGTGACACTGCTTGTCAGATTAGTTCCTTTGATGCGCTGATGCTTTGACCTCTACAAAAGCTCTAATACATCTTATACTATCTTTGCACACTTCTGGTCTACTTATTACAACTCTATCTTGACTTCAATACCAAATACAATGGGTGCATCTTATATTTATATGCTCATACAAAATAAACAACTAGGTCGGCCCTTAGACCTATTACAAACAACACTTCCAAATGAATTGGCTTAAGCGTGCTTACAATTAAACATATAAACATGTTGAAAACCTAAATACAATGGGTGCATATCCTTTACAACATTACATTATAACCACAAACCAAAATACTGACTGTCAGCTCAATGCTATGTTCTCTACTGGCATACACTAGCTATGAAACTTCAACTAATTGTATCTTTCTCATCCTTGCACATTTGATAATGCGCTCATAGACTAAGCATGAGTATAGTCTAACTACTTTAACTTCTAGGGTGCATACCATAATTCTTTCATACACGTGCGCTAATGCTCTGAGCTGTAGGAACTCTGTACACTATCCATTCTTCAACACTTAACTAAATTTTGATCTTTACATCAAGGGCGCTGACTCCAAACTACTATATGACTTTGTTTCCATAATGAAAACACTATATCAAGTCATATACATTAGTATAGTCAACTTTCCAACAATCTCCCCCTTTGTTAGTGATGGCAACAAAGGAATATGGCCAAGTTGCTAACTGTCCCTCAACAAAAAAACTTTTTGTCTTCTATACATAATCTTATATCTCCCTATACATATTATAATCCATATTCTATACATAACTCCCCCTTTGACAATAATGAAAAAGGTGTATCAAAAAATTTTATCTACATATACTCACTGAGGGAAAACATCTAGATATGCTATCTTAAGGTTCTGGATCTCCTCCTTCCAAAAAGTTATCAATGAATTAACTATCTGGAGATGGGCGCATAAAGAATACTGAAGCTTCTCCATCTTCTTCAAATATATTCTTGGAACTTGATCATATGTCACCATGGTGGCATAAATCTCCTTGATATTCTAATTGAGAATGTCTAGTGAGGGCGCAAGAGCATTCCTCAACTAAGTCTATTTGGACCTTATCTTTGTCATCTCTTTCTCTACCTTCTCAATTTTGTCCAACTAACCTTGGTAGACATTTTTGCACATGTTCACATTAGTGGATTTTTCTATCACTGAACTCTTCACTTGCTCAATCATAGCTTGGGTCTCTTTTATTTTCTTAAGATGGGCATCAGAAAGCTTATTCTGATCCATGTAGTCTACAATGAATTTCCTTCCTTGATCACCAAATTCTTTTAAAGATGTTTGACCATTCTTGAGTGAATTCAAATCTAGTGAAAATTTTCTCATCAACCCATTCAATCTCTTCTTCAGATACTTTTCTTCTACAACTTGGGATGCACATTCTTCAAGGCTTGAAAAATTCCTTTTGAACTATGAGATAACTATACTCACATCATCAACCAAGTGTATCTTAGACATTTTATTGTCCTCTGGCAATAGACTGTTCAAAATGTTTACTGACTCTACCAGGAGGGGATTCCTCATTACTTTTTTCTCCTTTTCCTTCTCCATAGCTAAGATGATGAACTTAATCAGGTCTTCTTCTCTCCATGAGTCCAAACTAGATGTGTCAAGTGTCAAACTTGACAAAAATGGTGAGGATGGAGTGATGGGAGTGCTATCCATCACTTCTAGTTTTACCTTGGCTTGTTCAACAGAAGTTTCATCTTTCTCTTCTTTTTCTTTCTCATCGGATATATCTTCAATATGTACTTCTTGATGAGTGGGAGGTGAGTTGCTACATAGATTTTCAGCTTCTTGTGTGCTCACAAAAGTTTCCTCAAACTTGTCCAATTTTGTGTCAGTGGCCGCCATGGCTATCTCCACATTACCAATGATAATGGTGTTGTCCTTGAGTGATTTTGACATGGGTGCAGACTTGTTTGCCTTTGATTGTACTTCCACTATAGGTTCTAAAACTTAAGGACCTGTAGAATGTACCTTGATGGTCTCTGACCCTTTGGTAACCATTATGGTATATTAGTTGTGGGCGCAGTAGGTGGATACATGTGTCTATTCATAAAAACCTTCTCAAAGGCTTTCTCTATTTCTTTGGCAACTAACTCATAATTCTTATCCATTATGTTCAGAGTTCTTGTCTTGGTTTTGAGGTGAGGCTTCACCAGATTTAATAGTAACTTCTTCTCTTCTAGCTCACATATAGGAAGGGTATCATCAACAATCTTTTCCCTTATTCGCTGATCTTCCTCAATGGCCTATCTCTTTTTGAACTCAAGGATATTCCATACTTTGTTAGGAATCATGGTTTTAAGTTCCAGCACTATTTTCTTGAACTTTAGCATGTGCTTGACTAACATACCATGAATCTCAGATTTGTCTTTTTCATTATACTTTTCATAGAATTTCCCTACTTGATCAATTCTTCCCTCATCAACTATTCTAGCACTTAGCACACTAAGACTGGGTTTAAAACTTACTTTAGGAGGTGCTTGGGTGTTACTTCTATTTCTTGTGACTCTCAAGGATGGATGAATGGTGCCAACCTCTTTCTTCCTCTTTGCTATGGTCCTATACTCTAGAGGAGTAGTAGGATCACTGGATTTCTTGGGTGCAAAAGGAGTATCATTTGTAATATCCTTTTGATCATCAATTTTCTCTATCTTAACCTTCTTCATTTTAGGATCATGTGATTAAGCCTTAGCTGCATTTGGACCCTTCAGTTCCAAAGCAATCTTTTGTTCTTTTTCTTTGTCAAGATCTACTTTCAAGAGACACACCATGTATTCTCAAGATTTCTGAAGTGACTTTAGCAACCTTTCTTTTTGTTGCTGCATTGTTAAGTTTAGCATCTACTTCTCTAGTTTTCTCCTCATATGTTCCCCATCTAGGTTCATTAGGATCTTTGGGGGCTGATAGTAGTACCTACGCATATGCTTTAACGACCTATTCCTCTACCTCATAACCAAGTGGATGAATCCACTTAGTTCTTGGTTCAACAACTTCCATACAAGTTGTGTCTGTCTCTACCATAAAGCAAATAGTACCCTTATACTTTTCCACAATGCTCTCAGGAATTTTGTACCTCATTTGCATCTTATCCCTAAAGGTCTTCAATTCCAATGTTTCATAATCTCTCAATGTACTCTCGGTGGATGCTTTGTTTGATATCTGTGGCATGGTTGGAATGGACTTGTCCAAATAATACTCTCCCAACTATATGAAGGTTCATGTAAATGATTAAGGACCCAAACCTGAATATTTTGGTCTTATCATGCTTGATGGCCTTGATGTTATCAATCAACTATGCATGCAAGATTTCACACAAGTTGAATTCTCCATCTTCCTTCACAAGTCTGATGGCTGCTAGAATTGTGCTTGCAGACACACTATTCACCCTGTTGGTGTGATGAAACTTGTATCCCAGTATCATAGACATCAATTTGATGTTTTCTTGTTTAATAGGCTCAATTTTCATCCCATGCCTATTTCTCCTTGACTTACATGTCTTCTCAACCATCTTTCTGACATTCTTGCCCATGGGGAGGATGATGCCTATCCTAGAAAGGCCTATCATCTCATATATTAAGTCACTGATGATTCTTACTGGCACATCACCTATCCAAAACAAATAATCATGAATTCTACTCAATAAGATCTTTATCCATTCTATCTCATAGAATTCATATGCCATAGCATACTCAACAATAGGGTGATTATTCCATTTAATATATTCATCCATGGATGTTTTGTCTAGTTTCAACATGGTATCCATGTGCACCCTTAACCTATCCAACCCAACTGGTTCTTTCATGTAGTAGATATATGCCCTAATGTCCTTGACATGCATGATGCCCATAGGCGTGCAGGAGAAAGCTCTCTCTAAATCATCTAGGGTTGAATTAAATGGATGCTTCCTAAATACATATCTCTTCTTCTCAGCAACATCATAAACTATGGGAGTGGTCATGACTTACTTGATTAATCACTTTCCAACTGATCTCCAAGATAATCTGATGACTTATAGATCAACACGATGAACTAGGGTTTTTGCAACTGACTAAATGCACTGCAAATCACTGATAGATCAATCTCCAAGTCTTCACAACAACTTCCAAGGCTCTTTCTTCTCTTCAATCTCTCTGAGTTCAAATGCAATGAGTAAGTAAACAACTTTATGTGTACTTAAAGTGAGAATTCCACCATTAATGCAAGTCACATAAACCAAGTTGTCACTTCAAAATTTCCAACTCAAGTTCTATTCACAATCAGCATGTACGCTCTTGAACAAAGGTACCTTTATATTTCAAAAGATTAAGTCCAAAGGTGCATACTCTGAAAGTGATTATACCAGCCATGCAAGGGTCTAGAGCTAAATTAGCTCCCCATATGACCCCGAGGGCCATTCATCTAGATGTAGAGGGTGCATCCACTGCGAAAGCATCCAATACATTCTCATCAACTTTTTCCTACTTTCCTTCTGACCAAATCAAGCTCACATCTTATGAGGCTTTCACAAAATTGACTTCTCCTTTGGGATCCAATACTAGTTCTTTGGCCTTTTTAGGGCTTTCCTGACCTTGCATCCTTGATCTATAAAACCTTGATATATGTGTAGCCTTGTTACAAGAATGAAAAATGATTGGAGGTCTTATATTCCTCGACGCATTGACATGAGTCACCATTTTACATGTTCTGGCTGAGTGACCATTTTAGCTACATATCTGACATGTAACATTTTGAGAACTTCTTACATTTGTCTAATTCTGATTTCTCTGATCATGATGAATCATGTTCTTCTTACTAGTCTTGCAATTCATAGCTATATGACAAAATTTATTACATGAATAATAGTAACCATTAAAAGGTCTTACCTCTGTATAGTTCCTTGCAATGTGTCCATGCTTATTACATGCAAAACAAGTGCGTTATATAGGCTTGCACTCATTCTTAGGTGGTCCACCATTGTCTTTGGTTTGATCTTCAGTCTTCTTAGTATTAGTAGAGTCTTTTTGAGTCTCCTTTCTTTCTCCCATGTTGTCAATCTGATTTTGTGCTTCATTGTATCCAATAAGCTAGTGTCTCCTTTGGCTCTCCTTGCATACAACTAAGATTCTATCAAATCAGAACTGGTGTGCAATTTGTCAATATGATTCTTTGCTTCTTTCAATTCAGACTCCAAGCTTTCTTTTCTATTTCTTAGCTCTAGGATTTCTATGTTTGCTTGCCTTAGTTCTTCATTGAGTTGAAGGTTCTCTTTGACTTTTTCATTGTAGACTTCTTGATTATTGATCAACTTATCATCAAACTCTTTAAGTAGTTCTTTCATAGATGCATTTTCTTCATTCAACTTCTTGACCTTTGCTCCTAGATCATTGTTAGAGCATTCTTTCAAATCCTTTCTTAGCCTTTTAATAACTAATTGAGCATCATTGACTTTTTCCTTTAGTTCTTCAATCTCCCATTCTAATTTGTCTAGGTCTTCAAGAGCAGCTTCAAGATTTCTTTTCAGATGTTTCATTTCTGCTTTGTCCATGATCTACTCAAGTGGTTAAACTTATTTTCTTAGGACCAGAGCTCTGATACCAATTGTTATGAATGGGAACATAGAGAGGGGGGGTGAATTAGTGTTCACTATATTTTAACTTTTCACTTTAACCTTTAAGCTGAACTTTAAATGCTTAAGTAGTGAATTAAACATTCACATAAACATGAAACATGAAATAAACACATAACATCAATATAATTATGGGGAAACCCAAATAGGTAAAAACCTTGGTGGGAATTGACACCACTAATATTCTGCACTAGTGTTTTGTGATCCTTGTTAGAAGATCCTTAACCCTATTAGGAGTTTCTTTATAATGCTTTAAGTATAGTAGACCTTGTTAAAGGTCAGACCCTATTAGGAGTCTTTTACAATAATCACTATTAGGGGAGTGGATGCACTATCCTAGAGCTCACTGCTCAGATGGTGAAGGCTACAATCTTCTGATATCAAATACACACTATATCTGTTGGATGAACTGTCACTATGACACTGCTTGTCAGATCAATTCCTTTGATGTGCTAATGATTTGACCTCTAGAAAATCTCTAATACATCTTATACTATCTTTGCACACTTATTCTCTACTTATTACAACTCTATCTTGACTTCCATACTGAATACAATGGGCACATCTTATATTTATACGCTCATACAAAATAAACAACTAGGTCGGCCCTTAGACCTATTACAAACAATGCTTCCAAATGAATTGGCTTAAGCATGCTTATAATTAAACATATAAACATGTTGAAAACCTAAATAGAATGGGCGCATAGACTTTACAACATTACATTATAACCGCAAACCAAAATACCGACTGTCAGCTCCTTGCTATGTTCTCTGCTGGCATACACTAGCTGTACAACTTCAACTGATTGTATCTTTGTCATCCTTGCACATCTGATAATGCGCTCATAGACTAAGCATGAGTATAGTCTAACTAAATTAACTTCCAGGGTGCATACCATAATTATTCCATACACACGTGTGCTGATGCTCTGAGCTGCAGGAGCTCTATACAAAGTCTAGTCTTCTACACTTAACTGAATTTTGATCTTTACATCAAGTGTGTTGACTCCAAACTACTGTATGACTTTGTTGCCATAATGAAAGCATTATATCAAGTCATATACATCAATATAGTCAACTTTCCAACACCTATATTCCAAGAAATATTTTCTTTTATAATCTTTCTACATTCTAACATCAAATTCCTTACTCTAGATCCCTTTGGGGGATTAATGGTTCTAAACATATTAATATTATCATTTGGATCAAAATACTTATTGAAAAGGATTTTGGCCCATTTTTTTTTTGGGTTTTGGTACATTTTCCAAACTAATTTGGGCTCCATAGTCTAGTTCTTCCATTTGAGTCTTTTGATTCCTAAACCTCCATTTTAGATGGGTTTACAAATTTTATCCCAGCTAATTAAAGCCATTTTTTATTATTACAAACTCCTTGCCAAAATAAATTTTTCATTTTCTTCTCAATATTAGATTTGGCCTTTCTAGAAAATGGAACATGTGACATTTGATACGAGGGTAGGGCTGAGAGGAAAGCTTTAATCATAGTGAGTCATCCAGCATTGGAAGACCATTTTCCTTTCTAATTATCCATCTTTTGATCAAAGGTTTTGAGAATAGGTTCCTAGTCTTTTGAAGATCTGTTGTCATTTTTAATGGGAATACATAAATATTTGCATGGAAAGGAACCTTTCTTATATCCTAAAATATTACATATGTCCACCTCTAATGTTGGGTTAGTGTTTATAAAGAAAATCTCAAACTTGTCTCCATTGAATTTTTGACCCAATGATTTCATATATAATTGGAGGATTTCTTTATGATTTAAAGCTTCATTTTTTCTAGATTTAGCTAGTAAAATGGTATCATTTGCAAATTATTGATGGGTAATGTTTGGAATGCCCTTGATAACCTTAACCATGCTAACTTTATTTCTTGATTGATAATTCTTTATCATCTTTCCATAGGCCTCCATCATTATGACAAAAAGAAAAGGGGAGATTGGATCTCCTTGTCTTAAGCCTCTCTAGATATCAAAAAAACATGTTGGGGATCCATTAACAAGAATAGAGGATTTTGGTGTTGATATGAAGTTAAAGATTAGATTAATCCATCTCTTTGAAAAACCAAATGCCTCAAGATATTTGCAGAGGAACCACCTATCAACCTTATCATATGCTTTTTGAATATCTAACTTGATAAGCATTGTGGGTTTTTTTGTTTTGTTGAACTAAGTGAATGAGTTATTGAATGATAACAATACCATAAAAAATAGATCTGTTGGGAAAAAAACCAATTTGTTCTTCTGAAACAATGTTGGGTATAATTATTTTTAATCTATTTTCCATTACTTCAGACATTATTTTATATAGTGTCTTGCATAAAGTTATGGGTCTAAAGTCACTAAAAGTAGATTCAATTTCTTTTTTTTGGGGGGATTGGGGTTAAAAAGGTATTATTAATTTCTTTAAGAATGTTTCTAGATTTCCTAGTTTTCTCGATGGCTTCCCAAAGATCTATACCTAGTAAATGCCAAAAAATTTTAAAGAAGCTTGGAGGAAATCCATCGAGACCAAGAGCCTTATCTGGTTTCATTTGAAATAATGTAGTTCTGATTTATTCCTTGGAAAAGGCTTGATTTAATATCATGTTATTCTTAGGATTAACAATTTTAGGGGTATAATTTATGAATAGATTCTAACATTTAAGATCTGAAGATTCCCAATTGTTAAGAGTATTCTGGAAAAAAGATACAACTTCCTTGACAATGTCCCTACAATTATCTAGATATGTGCCTTGTTGGTTTTTAATTTTAGTTATTCTATTAATATTTCTTCTAATTTTAGTATTGTTATGAAAAAAAATTATGTCCTTGTCACCCTCTGATAACCAATCTTCCCTTGATTTTTATTTCCCAAAAAAATTATCTTTTAACAATATCGATTCATGTTTGCTTAATAGAACATTTTCTTTAAGATATCTTTCATTATTCATTCCTTCCATAAATATCTCTTCATTTAAAGTCTGAATTTTAGCTTCAACTTTTTCTTTTTCTTCAAAAATATTTTTGAAATGATGTTTGTTCCAATCTAGGATTTTGGTTTTAAGGGTTTTAAAATTTGAAACAAAGCAATATATTTTTGAGCCTTCCACATATTTCTTTGTCCACCAATTTTCCAATAATGACATAAAATTATTGTTGAGATACAACATATTTTCCAATTTGAAAGAGCTCCTATAAGGTCTTGAATCCTAGATGATTTCAAGAGAACCAGGGAAATGATCTAATCCTAAAGTGGAATCCAATGATACACTAATTTTATAATAAAAAGTGGATAGATTTCCAGTGAATAAAAATTTATCCATCTTTTCAACAATGTTGTTAGATCCTTCCCTTTTATTATTGCATGTGAAAGTTCCATTAATGAGAGGAAAATCAATCAAATTGTTGGCTGAGATCCATTGATTATAGTCAGTCATGGATTGAGAGATGGATTAGACTTCACCTTTCTTTTCATTGAGATTTCTAATTGCATTGAAATATCCCCCAATTAAATAATAATAGTTATTATTTCAAGAGATAAAATTACTAATCTCAACCCAAAGTTTTGCCTTACTTGAGGTAGTAATGGGGCAAAAAATATTTAGTAGATAAAATTATTGTTTTCTCTAAATTATTTTAACTCAATCTCCCATCCAATTTTGGTTTTTAATATTTAATTCTAATTTGATTCTTCTAGGGCCCCATAGCATATCTAGACCACTAGAGGCAATGTTGGGAGATACGCCTTCAATCTGCTAGATTTCCAATTTCTTTCCTAGCTTATTTAATTCCTCATTATCTAGTTTAGTTTCTTGTATTAGGAGAACATCAGATTTTAATGTATTAAGACAAAGTTTTGTTGGCAAGTTGGCTATACTAGTGTATATGACTTTATATAGTGTTTTCATTATGGCAACAAAGTCATATAGTAGTTTGGAGTCAGCACACTTGATGTAAAGATCAGAATTTGGTTAAGTGTTGAAGACTGGATAGTGTACAGAGTTCCTGCATCTCAGAGCATCAGCACATGTGTGTATGGATGAATTATGGTATGCGCCCTAGAAATTAAATTTTTTATACTATACTTATGCTTAGTCTATGAGCACATAAGTAGATATGCAAGGATGAGAAAGTTACAGTTAGTTGAAGTTGCATAGCCAGTGTGTGCCAGTGAAGAAACAGAGCATGGAGCCAACAGTCAATATTTTGGTTTGTGGTTATAATGTAATGTTGTAAAGGCTCTGTGCCCATTGTATTTAGGTTTTCAACATGTTTATATGTTTAATTGTAAGCACACTTAATCCAATTCATTTGGAAGCATTGTTTGTAATTAGTTATAGGGCCAACCTAATTATTTATTTTGTATGAGTGTATAAATATAAGATGCACCCATTGTATTTGGTATGGAAGTGAAGAGAGAGTTGTAATAAGTAGAGCATAAGTATGTGAAGATAGTATAACATGTATTAGAGCTTTTCTAGAGGTCAAAGCATCAGCACATCAAAGGAACTGATCTGACAAGCAATGTCACAGTGATAGTTCATCCAGCAGATATAGTGTGTATCTAATATCAGAAGGTTGTAGCCTTCACCATCTAAGTAGTGAGCTCTAGGATAGTGCATCCACTCCCCTAACATGGATTATTATAAAAGACTCCTCACAAGGTCTGACCCTTAACAAGATCTACTGTACTTAAAGCATTGCAAAGTTACTCCTAATAGGGTAAAGGATCTTCTAACAAGGATCAAAAAACACTAGTATAGAATATTAGTGGGTGTCAATTCCCATCAGGGTTTTTACCTATTTAGGTTTTTCCATAATCATAGCATAATAGTGAAGACCTAATCCATAATTTGAATTTTTACTTGGAACATAGTAAATCATCTGAGGCAACACCTGCCCAAGTCTTATGGAGCTCAAAGTAGGAGGATCTTATCCAATCCTCACCAATTAGATTATTTCTTGCAAACTTGGAGCCCTTTAAACTGAAAATCAAGCCTACATATTAGCCAAGTTTGATCCCATAAGAAAAAAATCTAACAGGATGAATCCTCCATCCACTGCAATAATATTCAATATTCTCCATTTCCCCAACTGAACTACTTTCATGACTGAATGTTACCCCCCCTTAGTATATTACTCCTTTTCTTCTTTTGTTTTTTGTGACTGTATATTACTCCCCCTTTGACATCAATGGAAAAGGGTACCAATCAGTTTAAGCATCGGTACTACTCTTGAAGTAGAGTAGTCAACCATCCATCAGTCCCTGAGGACTGATTCCCTTTCTTCTTTATTCTAAGTAGAATCAGGGAAGGGAATTACTCCCAACTTCTCCCTGAGATACTCAAGAGTATTCTTAGGTAAGGGCTTTGTGAATATGTCTGCTAACTGATCTTTAGTACTCACATAGTCCAACTTGATTTCTTTCTCTACCACTTTCTCTCTTAGGAAGTGATACTTGATCTCAATGTGCTTTGTTTTTGCATGCATCATAGGGTTCTTCAACATGTTAATAGTGCTAGTGTTATCACAGTGAATAACAATAGGATAATTAATCTGAATTCCAAAATCCTTTATCATTTGCTTGATCCAAACAATTTTAGAATAATTCAAGGCTGTTGCAACATACTCTACTTCTGCTATTGACTGAGAGATACACTTTTTATTTTTGCTTGTCCAAGAGACAAGTCTATCACCAAGAAACACTGCTCCTCCTGATGTACTCTTTCTATCATCAACACATCCTACCCAATCAACATCAGTATACACATGAAGCTCACCATTTTATGAATTAGGATACCATAGACCATAATCTATAGTGCCTTGAAAATATCTAAATATTCTCTTTACTTCCATGAGGTGACTTTGTTTAGGCTCTATTGTAAATCTTCCAACTATGCCAACTGCATTGGAAATATCAGGTCTGGTTTGAGTAAGATATATGAGTTTGCCAATCATAGACTTGTACAATGTTGTATCTACTACTGGAGAATCATCTTCTTTAGTAAGTTTGCATCTTGTTATCATAGGTGTGCCTATTGGCTTACAATCATCCATCTTGAATTTCTTTAGTATCTCTTTCACATACTTGGACTGATTTATGAAAATACCTTTCTCTATCTATTGCACATTAAGTCTTAAAAAGTATTTGATAGGACCAATCATTCTCATCTCAAACTCACTCTGCATTTCTTTAGCAAATTCTGCACTTAGTTTGTCATTACCCCCAGAGATAGTGTCATCAACAAATATAGCCACAAGTAGTAGTCCTTCAGATGTCTCTCTTATAAATAGATTACAATCTGCTACTCCTTTCTTGAATCCAATCTTTGTTAGATATCCATCAAGTCTCTCATACCATGCTCTAGGGGCTTGCTAAAGTCCATAGAGGGCTCTCTTTAATCTGCATAACATATCAAGTTTGTTTGATAGGGTGAATCCTTTTGGCTGCTCAATGTACACTTCTTCTTTTAGCTCATCATTCAACAATGCTGACTTAACATCCATCTAATAAACTTTGAAGTTTTTGAATCTTGCAAAAGCTAAAAACAACTTAATAGCTTCTAACTTGCTTATTGGTGCAAAATTGTTTGAATAATCAATACCTTCTCTTTGGCAATATCCCTTACATACTAACCTTTCTTTATTCCTTATTACTATACCATCTTCATTCATCTTGTTTCTGAATATCCATTTTGTTCCAATCACATTCTTATCACTAGGTCTTGGGACCAGTTCCCAAATGTCATTCTTGATAATCTAATCTAGTTCTTCTTTCATAGCATCATGCCAATCTGAATCATTGCATGCATCTTCAACACTTAAGAGTTTAATCTGAGATAGTAAACATACCGCCTCATTTCTTGCAGAACTCTTAGCTTTTGATCTTGTTGTGACTTTTCCATTCTGATCTTCAATGATGTCATCCTTAGAATGATATCTAGATGTATAGTTTGGTATTTTAGGTGATGTTGACTCATCTTCCTTCTGAGTTTCTTCTTCACTTGTTTCAAGGTCATTGAACAATACATCAATACTGTGAAACATCTCTTCAACAATTGTTTCACTAGTGGAAGGTCTGGGTTCTTCTTCAATCATAGCTGAGTAATCATGATATCTTTCTTGAACCATAAAATTTTCATCAATCTTAATATGAGCACTTTTAATGACCTTCTTCAATCTCAAGTTAAAACATCTATAAGCTTTACTTTTAGTAGAATAACCAAGAAAAATACCTTCATCACTTCTTGCATCAAACTTGCCTATTGCTTTATCCATCTTGATGTAGCACTTGCTTCCAAAGATTTAGAAGTATTTTACTATGTGAACATTACCAAAGCATAGCTCATAAGGTGTCTTATCTACGCCAGGCCTCAATTGTATTCTATTGATGGTATAGACTGCTATATTGACTACATCTCTCCAGTAGGCGTGTGCAAGTTTTCCTTCAATCATGATGGTGAGTGCTGTATAAAGGATGATCCTATTCCTTCTTTCTCCAATCACATTCTCCTGAGGGGTTCTAGGTGCACTCAACTATCTCTTTATGCCATGTTCTTCACAGTACTCATAGAATCTATTAGATGTGAATTCTCCTCCTCTATCCGGTCTTAGACATTTTATCTTTAGTCCAGATTCATTCTCAACCTTAGCCTTGAATATTTTGATCTTTTCAAAAGCTTCTGACTTATCTTTCAAGAATGCAACCCACATCATTCTAGAATAATCATCTACAAAAAAAATGAAATACCTTTCACCATAGTATGATCTTGTTTGAGTTGGTCCACATAAGTCTATATGAATTAGATCCAACTTGTTCTCTATTGAATTATGCTTTCTCCTAAATGAATTCCTCACATGATTTCCCATAACACATTCCCTGTGGATAGTATCAATTGGCTTTGCTATGCTAGGTAGATCTCTCACTACCTTAACATTTCTGATCTTTACTATGTTATCAAAATTAATATGACATAGTCCTTTGTGCCATAGCCAACTACCATCTACTTTAGAAACAAAACAACTTGCTTCTAGATTAAGCTGAAAAACATTACCTTTAGTCTTTGATCCTATGCAATTATTTCTCCTTCTTGTTGTTAATGATGCACTTGTTCCTATTGAATTCCAACCTATAACCTTTGTCAAGTAACTACCCAACACTTAGTAGGTTATGTTTCAAACCATCAACATAAAGAACATCATCAATACTATTCTTTCCATCCAAGGTAATGGCTCTTCTACCAATGATGGGTTTAGGAGTGTTATCTCCAAATCTAACCATGCCTCCTTTGTATCTGTCCAAATGAACAAATCTATCTTTGTCTCCTGTCATGTGATGTGAGAAACCACTATCAATGATCCAATATGTCCTGATGTTAGCTTGTGAAATCATTGCTAACTCTTGTGAATTCTTTTCATCTTCAAGAGAAATGAATCCAATTTCCTGTTCTGCTAATTCTTCATCTGATACTCCATCTCCAGCATAGTATCATTCCTTTGTATACTCAGGCTTTTAGTGATTTTTGTACTTCTTAAATCTTGTAGGACACTTGGATGCAAAGTGACCAATCTTATTACATGAAAAGAATTTAAATGGCAATTGACCTTCATATTTCCCTTTTCCTTTCTTTTGTCTTTTAGCAATCATAGAAATGAAATCATTTAGTGTTTTTTCTTCATCATCATCATCAAAATTAGCATAAGTATTTAAAGATTTCTTACCATGGACCAAAGCTTTGAAGGATGTCTCACTTTTAGGCTCAGTCTTCAAACTTGATATCTCAAATGCAGCAATCTTGCTGATTAAAGTTTCTCTTTTAAAGTTTTTTGAAAATTGCATAGTCTCATCAAGGATGTTTATCTTGTTCTCATATTCTACTGTCAATGTAGTCATCAGTTTATCCATGATGTCTTCTTCTAAAATTTCTGCACCATTATTTCTTATTCCAGCAATTGCTTCATTAATCCTTTGAATGTAGGCTCTTATGTTCTCCTCAGGTAACATCTCCAATGTATTATACCTTTTCTTCCATGTCTTTCTGTGCACATTCTTTTCTTTTTTATCTCCTTCAAAAATGTCATCTAGGTGCTTCCATATCTTGTGGGCTATGTCTACTTTCTTTATTTATGAAAAATCACTATCAGACAGGGCATTGATAAGGGCTTCTTTTGCAATTGCATTTTGATGGAACAAATCCTTCTGCTGACTAGTAGCATCATCCTTTGCAAGATCTACAAGAGAGGGGATATGAACTTCTTTGATAGCCACTTCAAAAAATTCAGAAGCAATGCACTGTATATGTGTCATCATCTTGTTCTTCCATTCAAGATAATTCTCTCCATCAAACTTAGTAGTATCTTTTCTAAAGTATGCCATCTGATCAACCTCAAGCTGTTAAAATTTCTCTCTGAGGCACTTGGTTCTGATACCAATTGTTATGAATAGTCCCAAGAGATAACTGAGAGGGGGGGTGAATCAGTTATCTATGAGTTTCAATTCTTTAGCCAATTAAGTATACTTAAACATAAAGCATAAAAACAATGAAAGAACACTTGAACACAACACCAATATTTTGGTTATGGGGAAACCCAAATAGGTAAAAACCCCGGTGGGAATTGACACCCACTAATAATCTGCACTAGTGTATTATGATCCTTGTTAGAAGATCCTTGATGAAGGGTGCTCCCCTTAATACCACAAACACATAACAGAAATAGAGAAACAACAGCAATATGCAAGAATAGGAAATTTGCTTCTTGTTATCTCCACAAATGTGGAATTACAAACTTTCAGAATTACAATATGCAAAGCCACATGGGCATTCCCTTACAATATTCTGTAGGACAAAGCCTTGAACTATTACCCAGATCTACTACCCAGAACTATTCTGAACTGCCTAAGACAATAATACAGCCTTCCTTATATAGGCAATTTTCCACCGCCTGGGAAGGTTCCAGAATTTTTAGCCAATAAGGCCGACCAAACTTAGAATTATTTTATTTTACATTTTATTACATCATAGTCAGCTCAAGATAACCTTTGAAACCTAAACAAAAATTTTGAAGAAAATTATTTTTCGCCATTTCAGGTGGCCCAACTTCCGAAGACCATAAGTCATCACCCGTTGACCCGCTCAGCTATTATAACCCCATTTCAAAAATGCCACAAAGCGCTCTACAGGCTAGACCCACGCAAGCACCCATCACCCAAATTTTTGACCTCATCCGGGGCCTCTAAAGCCTTCAAAACTGAGTTCAAAGTTTCTGTACCCTGCTGCCAATACCGAAAATCTTCAATATCTTCCAATATACACTTGATCTGGCAATGAAACTTTACTGGCAGACTTATATGACCAAAATGAACCTCCAAGAAAGAAATTAGATCATTCTGAGCACATACAAAAATTACCAAAAATAGTAACTTTCCGTAAATAGTAGCTTTGCACAAAATAGCCCTTATTGAAAATAAAAACAAAAATATTTTTGGGTGATGCAAGATTGCTCTTACACCCAGGATGCTCCTGCATCAATCCTTAACCCTGTTAGGAGTTTCTTTACAATGTATTTAGTACAATGACCTAGTCAAGGGTCAAACCATGTTAGGAGTCTTTTACAATTAACCCTATTTGGGGTGAGGACGCACTGTCTGAGAGCACACTGCTCAAATGAGTGAAGGCTACAACTTTCTGAATAACAAATACACACGATATCTAGATCTTGGTGAACTACACTTTGACCTGCTATCTAGATTAGTTCTAATGTATAGCACAAATACTTTACTTGGTCACATAGACCTTCTACTAATGTCTCAACACTTTGCACACTCTGCTCAACTCTTCACAATAAACTCTGAACCACACTAGCATTAAAAATCACTGCCTATAAATATCTTTCCTCTAAATGATATAATCAAGTTGGCTTGTTAGAACCACCTTGAAATAATATTAGAGAAGCCATAAAAAACTCCAATAATAATTTTGTCAGCTCTACTAAGCACACAACACATTCTGGGACCTGTCCAATAATGATAAATGTAAACACAGGCTACACATTGTCAGCTCTACTAAAGTAACTAAATCTTTCTCCTTAAGCTGAATTACATCATGAGCTCTTAACCGAACATTACTAACTCTTCTTCAAGCACTAATCCAAGGGTGAATACCGAAATGATAGGCACAACTCTTGTACCAATAAAATCTCTGTCAGCTCTTCTGAATAAACACATGAAACTACTATTGGTGAATGGTGACTACATAACTTCACATTACTAATCATCACACTCTACGTCCATAAATGTAACATCACTAACATGTCTCCATAACATATCCAAATGCGCAAGGCTCCATGATAACTGTATGAACAATCATTCATAGAACACTGCCTATTACTCTGTTAGGAACACTGCTGACAAAGGCTACTATATAACTATTTATACTAATAGTTAACCTCTGTGCCCATGATATCATGCTGATAACATGTCCATGTAACATATACTAAAAGCTTACTACATAAGTCTTCCAAGAATGCTACTTACCATATGTTGTCATCAATGATAAACATATGGTCAACACTGGCTTGCTAGCAAATCTCTAACAATGAATACATCTCATAGTCTGTCGTAAGATCTAAAATCATGTCTATATTTGGAAGCAGAAAGTCATCATTTGGGAAATCCTTGCTTAAATCTCTAAAGTCTATGTAAACTCTTATGGATTTATTTGCCTTGGAAATAGGAACTATGTTTGATATCCATTCTGCATAGTCAATGGCTCTTATGAATCCATCCTTCAATATTTTTTCCTATTCTGCTTTGACTAGAAACATCACATGTGGATTCATTTTCATTAGTATTTTCTTAATAGGTTTCAGATCAGGAGAAATAGAAAAATGGTGCATTATCAAGTCTATACCCAGCCAAGGCATATCTAAATAAGACTAGGCAAAATTGATCTTCTTTTCTTTAAAGAAATTGGTGAATTGGAGTTTTTCTTCTTCTGTCATTGATGGAGTAATGTGAACTAGTTGCGGAGCTTGTGTTATTCCTAGATTGATGGCTTGTGTTAGTTCAATCAGTACTGAAGATTTCTCCTAAAAGTGATTTGGGAGGATAGCAAGAATCCCATCCTTAGGCACCTCTATGAGGTTTTCACCATTAGATGCATCTATTTCTTTTTTCTATTTTAGAATATGATACTACCACTATGTGGTTTTCACCATCAAATTTATTGTTCTTTTTGTTTTTCATTTTTAGACTCAGAAACTCGATATCCTCCTCAGTCATGTTTTCACTGTTTACACTGGTGGATGAAGGAAAAGGTTCACAAGTGTTTAGATAATAGGCTAGTGTATAGTCATTGTCAAAAGATAACAATGTTGTGGACGTAGGCTCATTCCTGTCTATCAACTCATGATGTATTAAGGAAAAAGATTCAATGGGTTCAAGAGACAACACTTTTTTATTATCAATATCATTAACTTCTAAGATGTTTCTATTACAAGTAGTGGTTTTCGTTGCACCAAAAGATTGACCTTTTAATGCCAGATACAACCACTAGACTTATAGAAGACACAAGAGGCAGTTAAGCCATGCCATAAATCCTGAGGGGAGTGCTGACCATTATGCCAATAATCTCCCCCTTAGCATTACCCAAGGGGATTTGAACCTATGACCAAGCTCTAATACAACTTGTTACAAGTAGTGGTTGCTGTTGCACCAAAAGATTGACCTTTTAATGCTTGATACAACCACTAGACTTATAGAAGACACATGAGGTGGTTAAGCCATGTTACAAATCCCAAGGGGAGTGCTGACCATTATGCTAACAATTTCATGTTAGGTTTGATTCTAAAGTGATGTTAAGATCATTAGAGCCATTATCATTATTATTAGAGTTTATGTTAATGTTATGTAAGTCTAACTCTAGTGACCTAACATTAGAAATCTCTCCCTCTTAAATTAGGACTCTAGGAGCATATTTATGTATCACATCTACCTCTATATCCATCATAGCATCAAAAAGTATATCCCATTCATATTCATGCAAGTCCACCTGACTATAATTTGAAACCCCTAAGAAATGGGCAAAAATCATTGGTACCTCAAATTCCTCATCAACATTGTTCTCTCTCTCTTGTAAAGGTACTTGTGAAGATGTCATGTTTGGTTCTTCATCAAAGTGAGGTGTGTCAAAAATAGGATGCCCTTGCTCTTATTCTCTTTTAGGTTCCTCTGCTTGTCTTTCTTCTGGTCCTTGATCAAGTTCAAGATTAGTGCCAAGTTTTGATAATGGATCTCCTTGTAAGAGTAGTAACCTTTCATAAGAGATGGGTTGTACTTCCACTTATTCTTCATTATCTGAGTCTCCTAATTTTTCAAACACTAGACCACCTTTCTCCGTGAGATGGGATGTTGTTTCCTTGAAGCCTACTCTAGTTTTGTTCTTAGAGTTTTTGAAATTCATATGTATCAGCTCCATGAGTCCCTGTTTGTTTTGTCCCAATGGTCCTTTTCCTTTGTAAACCATTTGTTTCATGATATCATAGCCTTTTCCATATTTATCAGTGGCTATTTCTACATTCTTGATATTTCCATCTTGATCATTATCTTTGTACAACCATTGCAAGACAACTTTCTCTTCATTTTCTTCTTCAAGGGATACCTTTTCTTTGACCATTCTTTTTCCTTTATGGATTTATAGATTATTACATTTTGAAGGTGTAAATGTAGATGAAGGTCATCCTTGAGACCTAGGAGATATTGAAAGATCTATCAGGGACATTACAAAATCTATCTTGTACTCACCCATGCCTATTTCTTGAATGTTGACTTTCTTGGCAAAGCTTTGTAGGACCATTTTTTAGAGGTTTCTACTTTGTTGGAACTTTCTTTGTTGTGTGGGACCATGCTATTTTTCTATTTGAGGCTGTTATAGGAATATGTTGTGTTAGCTAGAATAGTCACCTCCACTCCATTGTGAGGAAATTTTATGCATTGGTGGTAAGTAGAAGGCACAACTTGCATTGAATGGATCCACGATCTTCCAAGAATAATATTATAAGCAAGTGGAAAGTCAAGGACTTGGCATATTATGTCTCTTTATATCAGTCCTACTCTAATAGGAAAGACAACTAATCCTTTGGAGGATCTTTCTTCTTTATGATAAGCATTGATTGTTATCTTCCTTCTTGGATCAATTGTGTGTTCAAAAAGTCCCAATTATTTCACCAGATTGTAAGTATAGATGTTCAAAGTAGTGCCTCCATATATCAAGACATGCTTAACATGATGTTTATGAATGAGAAATTATAGATGCAAAGGTTTATTATGTGATTGGTTTAATGCCTTATCATCTTCCTCAGAGAAACACAAGTAATGCAGGGAGTTTAGGTGACCAACCATAGTTTGGAATCGGTCCACATCTAAGTCTTTAGGAACATTGGTATTAAGAAAGTCTTGATCAAGGATCTCTCTATGACTCAGAGAGATTTTTAACAACTCTAAAATAGAGATTTGGGTTGGCGTGCGCTACAATTGGTCTACTAGATTGAACTTTAGAGGTAATGCCAATTGTTTAGGATGTGTTGTTGTAATTGGTGGGTTTGATGTTGAAGACCCTTTGAGAGTGAGCTTAGCTTGGTTCCTCATCACATCGTTAGAGGATTCCATTTTATCTTGCACCCCTTTAAGAGTAATCACATGGATGGATAGTTTGTAGGGTCCCACCATATGAATCATGTTATCATTGTTAGTATATGTGTAATTAATTTTTTTACTCTTAGAGGATTATCCTTTTTCATAGTTAGGAAGTGGAGTCTGGAATTATTTATGATCATCATTGGTATGATGGTCATACACTTTAACTTTTCCCTCTTCAATTTAGTCTTGAATGACATTTCTAAATTTCTTGTTGTTATTAGTCTTGTGTCCTTGATTGTGATGAAAATCATAGTAGTCATTATCATTCCACCACCTTGGTTTTACTTCTAG
Organism: Chamaecyparis obtusa; assembly: GCA_027943335.1. NCBI lineage: Eukaryota > Viridiplantae > Streptophyta > Pinopsida > Cupressales > Cupressaceae > Chamaecyparis > Chamaecyparis obtusa. The sequence goes on from BSBK01004454.1 coordinate 1,155,567, forward strand.
TTCCAAAGGTTTGGAATCAGGAATTGTGATATTTTTTTATATCCATGAGTGACTTTAAGACCACTTATAGTGTATCTCCCAAAGGTGTAAATGTACTCTTGGGTCTTTCTAACCAAGGCTCATTTTGAGTATTAGGTGTATTAAAAGTCTTATTGGTCATTGGTGTCACTGTCAAATTCAAGCTCTTCTTCACTTGGAGACTTGACGTAGGATTGAAGTCTTCTAGTTTTGGTTTGCATTAGGAGTATCCATAACTCCATCATTAACCATATTCTTGTTCTTGTTTCCATACTTATACTTATCTTTATTGTGATAGTACTTGTCTTTGTTTTCTTTATTGATAGTAATTTATCCCTTTTTGATTAAGACTTCTTCAATCTTGATGGAACTATCTATCATTTTATCAAAGCTTGGTGAACATTACAGTTGTATAGGAAAATTCATTTTAGGTACCAAGTTATTGATAAAAATGTCCAGATTTTTGATTTCAAGTATTTGTCGAGCATATCATTCTAATATCTTCCTCCATCATTGTAAGAATGTCAAGAATGATTGTCCAATTTTTTGTTTTGTATTGTATAAATCCAACATAGTCACTGTATGTTAGATATTATATGAGTATTGTTGGATAAATGTCTCCACTAGTTCCTCGAATGTTTTGACACTTGTGTGTAGTTTTGAGAACCAGTCCATTTCTTGTCCACCTAAGCTTCATGGAAATAAAAACATAAGGTAAGTTTTTTCATGCATGAACTCCATACTTAATGTGCAAAATTACCTCACATGATCTTGAGGGTCATAATTACCAGTGTAATTTTCATATTTTGGGATTGTAACATGCTAAGGAAATGGTATCATCTTTAAGCCCTTATCAAAAGGGAAAGGACAAATGTTCTCTAACGAGTATTATTTTGTCAGTTCATCCTTTTATTTCTTTAAATCTTGGATTTCTTCTAGCATGGAAAGTGATTTTTGTGTCAAAATAGATATAGAAATAAGATCTTTCTTTTGTTTGAGTTGGTTCACATCATAATCCTTAGGTAATTTTACTCCTTGTTATGCATGTTCCAAGAAGTATTTCTCTTTGTTCTCATCCAACATTCTTTCAAGGATTTTCTTAAATCTTTTACTTCTCAAAGCCCTTTGATATTCTTGTTTTTTAGGGCCTTCATCATCATTAGAGTCATAGTGTGCTTCATGATTTCAATCTTCTTCCTAGCTATTTTTTTCATCTTGTTCATCTCATTCATTATGTTTATCTTCCCAATGGAATTCATTTTAGTTTGACATGTTTGGATTGTTAGGAGTCACTATGTGGGTAGTGCTAGCAACAGCTCCAAATAGAGGATTAATGATGCAGGAGCATCCTAGGATTCTTAGCAATCCTGTATCAACCATAAATCTATTTGTCTTTGAAGGTAGATTATTACTTTTGATCTTGGTTTGGTGGAGTACTTTCTCAGTTTGGGAGACTGGTTGCTCAGTTTCTATGGTTATTGGGGTGCTCAGTCTCTAAAGAATGCTTGATAACTAAAGGCATCAGTTCATTGGCACTTAGTAATAACTATGTTTCTCATTCATGCTTGGTGTGGTTGGTTTCTCGTGCTTGGTTATTTCTCTGTTGCTCAGTGTTTTTGCTTACCGACTTAGTTTGTTTGGATAGATCAGCTTGGCTAACTAGTTCCGTTGATTTGGGTCATGCTCCTTGAGTTATGGGTTGACCATTGGACATGTGGGGATCTAGATTTGGCATGTTGCATTCTTCTATGTGGATTTGGTGACCGTTTGGGGCCATCTTGGAGAGTTTGTTTATTTTTAAGGCTATTTGAGAGCCGATCGATGTTTTGGCATTTAATATTTGTATATCCTATTGAGCCAACTTGTGGCTGGGATTTAGTATTTAAGTGGATGTTTGGGTAGATGTTTAAGGGGATCAAATGTTTGGTAGTTAGAGTTAGTAGCCTATGAGCTTAGGAACAAGAAGATTGATTGGAAGTTTGAGTAGAAGTTTAGATCTTTCCTAGGTGCCTACCAATGTGCTGTGTGTTGTAGACCTGGGCTAGGTGAGTATTGATGTTGTGGAAAATATTTAGATCCTTTGAGATCTTGTAGATTGTTACTTTCTTTGTATTTAGCCGTAATCAGGAAGTCCTTACAGCTCGACACATTGCATGTAATTAATGATTTGATGAATAAAGATTTTTGTTCTATATCAGATTTGTTGTTGTTGTTGTGTATTTCTGCTACGTATTGGTTTGGCTGCAAGGTCACATAGTCCTTCATTGGATTCCCCAACCTTGACTACGTCAATTAATCCATGAGGTTTCTCCTTGTTCAAATTTCAATAATGGCACTTCATTTGAGAATGGGTTTCTTTCCAATTTACAAGACTTATGTCTTGTATTAACTGTGAAAACTTGATTAAGAAATTTTTGAATGTCCTTATGTGTAAGTGGGTCTAAAAATGGGTCCAAGTGTGAGTCCAAGGTTGCAATAGTGGATTTGAAAATGTTTGAGGATCCAATGTCAAAGGGTTAGAGTTCCCTAATAGCGAGTTGGAAACCAAGTGCAAGTGGATTTGTTTTAAAATGTTTGAAAGTTCCAGCGTTAAAGGGTTAGAGTGCCTTGATAGTGAGCTTGGAACTTGACTAAATCTGATATGATAGGGAACTCCACAACTTGACCAATGCGGGGTATAGACCAAATAAGGATAACAAGACATACTCAAGAATTGACTCTCTCAAGTTTATAGGATTACTAGTTTTGACAACAAAATCTGACAAAAGGCTCAAAAGGGTACTTAGAAATCCAAAAATCAGGCTTTCAACATGTGAAAGAATGTTTTTGGCCCCAGATGCGACACTCTGAATGTGACTTCTAGTTAAATAGTCCCAGCTGCGATATAACAAATACAGGTGCGATCCCTAATCTAGATGCAACCTAGGGTATACGAGATGCAATCTTGAAATCACCAAGTGCAATTTGGAATGTGGGGTGTGACATAGGATCCAAGATATGACTGTCTGTTGTTTTGTCTAAAGGGAAAATTCTATCAAGTTTTTAAAAAATTGCTTTCTCTATCTGATTCTAGTGAATTTTAGGTGTTTGAAAGTGCTTTTAGTTTGTTCATTTAGGAGATTTAGCTTGGATTTGTACTTAAAACACATCAATCAGTGGTTTTTAAGAGCAAGAACACATATTTTTCCCTAAACTTGGTAGAGATTGGAAATACTTGTTCTTTGACTTATGAACACACTTAAAGACTCCTCAGAATATGACTATCTAACAACACACAATGGATATTGGAGGTCATATTAGCCAAGTAGTAACATCAATGAAGGCTCAATATGATGAAATTCTTGGGGCAATTACTATTTTCCTTGCACAAGCATTATCAACCTTTCGAAGGTAGTCCAGGTAGCATCTAATTTATGGTTCTTAATGAGGGAATTCATTCACAATTGACTCCCATAGTCCCACAATAAATATTAAGGCCTATAGCCCTATGAGCACTCAAATATGTGTAGTCTCTCAAGCAAGATTGAAGCAGCTTTTATCTACACAAAATCCAAGCATGTTCATAGAAAAGATCAACTCAAAGTTCCAAGAACAAGATCAACTATGTCTTTTGAGATTTTCATCTCAAGGAAGTGTCTTATATTATAGTGATGTGGAATGGTTGGCTTCTACCTATCCTCACTTGGGTCATTCCTGGGAGCTTTTTACCTCAACTGACAGACCCTCTAATTAGGAATACAATAAAGAAAAGAGTATTGATGGCTTAGAGGTATGGATTTATGATTCTCCATGAAGGAGAAGAGCATAATCTCCTATCTCATACCATTTTCTCCTATCAAACACATCATGCAAATTTAAAATTGATTTCCCCCAATTTGACCCCAAATTGCAATCTAAATTTTGAGTTTCTAATTTTCCTAAAGGGAAAAGAGCATAATCCTTTGATTAGGTTGCAAATTGACCTCAAATTGTAATTAAATTCCTAGAAAATACAATTGTTGATTTATATTTCTCTTCAAGGAAACCTGCAAACAATCCATTAGTAGTCTCTTTCTTTTTGATGTCTTGGACAATTTGACCTGCAAATCACTGTTAGGTTGTCATAATCAATAAAAATCACAACAATCACCCATTAGATGTCAGCAAAATCAAATTTACAACAAAAATTCCTATATACAATGCTATTTTCTACTAGATGCGATCCCCTTTCCCACATGTGATTAAGGATCCTAGATGTGATACAAAGTAAATAGGATGTGATACCTAACTAGATGCAATCCAAGAAACTTCGGATGTGATCCAAGAAATCCCAGGTGTGATCCAATTTCTTGATTGTGATCTTTTGTCGATTGAAACACGATAAAAAGTCAGTCAAAAATACAAAAATCTGGGGCTCAGCACCATGGTGGGTGCCATAAATGTGTGTGTATTTTGTGTACCTAACAATCTGCAATACAACACTTCAATAAGACATTATATTGTTAGTTTAAATCAAATTGAAATCAAAGTGAAAGCCATTAAACTAAGAAAAATCATCCTATTGCTCTCTAACTAACACAAGTATGTAAAAAGTCTAGATTTTCTCTTAGCTTTAGACTCTAAATAATGACAATGTATGCTAGAATAAGAGATTCTAATCAAATTGAAATAAGAAAACATGATTCATCCATTAAAGCCATTAATTAATTCACCATTAAGCTATACAATTCAAATGTTCTCTAATTAGATATAAAATGAAATATGCAACATGTAGATGTAATTCAATTAATTCTCTATTCATCCATGTTGAGATTTAAAAATTCATCTTTTATAAAACTTCAAAGATTTAGACAGTTGAGATGCATCTATGAGGAATGGTTGAGATGCCTCCAAACTTGATCCATGTGATTAGCTCCCATTGGTTAAAATATTTTGATTGTACCTTGAGAGGAAAAATTCATTTTTGAGGCTTTTATTAATTTTCTTTAATTAATTACTCTAGCCATGCATTAATGGGAATGATTTAATTAATTAGGCCTAGAGGTAATCAATATAATTTTTGATCAATTATTGATGATTGATTCTTGATTTGTGAAGTGGGTCATTCTCCTAAGTGAGTTCAATATCCAATACATAGACAAGAAATAAATCAAAGGGAAAGTCATTTCCAATCAACTCGCCGAAGAACCCCTAGTAGATGCATATCCTCTGATAATGAAATTCCCTAATGAGTATCTTTGCATGATAAATGAACAACCAATATGGAAGATTTATTTTGATGGCTCCTACACATCACATGGATTAGGGGCATGCATCCTCTTCATCACCCCTCAAGGTGACTACGTCCCCAAATCATTCAAATTAGGATTCCCTTGCACTAAAAAAATTACAAAATATGAGGCACTTATTTCAGGCCTCAAAACAACTATCTAGTGGAACATCACAAAATTGCAAGTGTTTAGAGATTCACAGCTAATTATCAAGAAAGTCCTAGATGAATTCCAAATTAAGGACAAAATGCTCCTACCCTAAAAGGAATGAGTGGACAAATTGAAAGAGCACTTCCCGAGTCTATAATTCACGCAGATACCAAGGATACAAAACAAAGCTACCGATACAATGGAAACCATCAGATCCTTGCTGGAGATCCCTCAAGATTCAATGCAGTATGAATTCTTATTTGAGAAGCTACATACACTTGCTTATGAGAATGTAAATTATGAAATAGTGTGTGTTTTGGTTGGTCCTCAGTCCCCATGGTACCACAACATTCATGCTTATCTTAAAAATGGTATCATATTTGATCACCTCACAAACACCCAATGCTAGAACCTAATTCATAGAGCATCTTGCTACACTCTCGTAGAAAACACCCTATATCATCGAGTAGATCACAAAACTCTTTCTAGGTTTTTAGATTTGAATGAGGTCATCCTAGCTTTACAATAGGTTCACGCAAGAATTTGTAGTGCCCATACAAGTGGCATGGTCCTAGCAAAGAATCTTCTCAGTGTTAGGTATTATTGGCCAATAATGGAGCATGATGCTTGTGAATTTATCAAGAAATACCTAACATGTCAGCAGTATACCAATCTGATTCATGCTCTAGCTCAAGACTTGTAGCCCATTGCACCACCTTGTCCATTTTCATGTTGGGGCTTCGACCTCATTGGGTTAATCACTCCCCTTTCCTCTGATGGACAAAAATATACCATAACTACCACTGAATATTTCACAAAGTGGGTTGAAGCAATTCCATTCATCCTCACTACTGGCATTCAGATATCCAAGTTCATCCCCTACCATATCATATATCACTTCATCATCCCTTCCACCATCTTCACAGATCATGGTACACCCTTTGAAAACAAGCATGTGGATGATCTATGTGCCATAATCTACATCCACCATCATTTGTCCAGCCCATACTTCCCTCAAGGAAATGGCCAAGCTAAGGCAACCAACAAAACTATCCTCAAAATCCTCAAGAAGGTTGTCAATGATTCTGGTCATGACTGGCACCTCCAAATAAATACCTCCCTCTAGACCTACCACACTTCTTATCGCACTCCCATAGGAACCACCCCATACTCCCCTGTATATGGTTCCAAATCTATCTTACCAATCGAGGTTGATCTCCCTTTATTGCATGTATCCATGACAAACTATACCATAAATGAAGACTATCCTGTGACATGCCTCACACAACTAGACCTACTAGATGAAAAAAGGCAACAAGCATATGATCACCTGTTGTCCACCAAAATTGACTCAAAAGGAGCTACAACAAGAAGGTCCATCACAGATAGTTGTAAATGGCCAACATGGTCCTCAAAGAAAATTAGAAAGCACAAGCACATCAAGAGAAAAAAGGAAAGTTTGAACCCACTTGGTTGGGTCCTTACGTTGTCACAACATTCTTTGGCTTAGGTTCCTATTAGCTATTAACACCAAAAGGTGATCTTTTGAATGATCCTATCAACATCATACATTTGAAGTAGTTCTTTGCTTGAACCATATCCTATAAATCCAAAAAATCCACAAAAATTGGAAAAATCTAGAAAGATACAAAAAAAAAGCAAAAAAGCAAAAAAGTAAAGAGAAATAATCATCCAATAGAGAAAACTTGGAAATTCAAGTGCCTTGGATAAGTATGTTGGTGAAAACCTAAAAAAGGCACCATACATAGTGGACTGGGCCATCATGTATAAAAATCCCATCCCACCCCATCCCCATCTCAATCTCACCCAATCCCCATCCCCATCCCCACCCCCAACCCATCAATCCCAAGGTGTTCTATCCTCAAGCCTATCCAACACAACAATCAGTTCCTATTCCTAATCCCTGAGCTTCTATAAATATCCATTGTAAATATCTCCCCACCCTTTGTACTATATTGTTGCGTCTTGTTATACATATCCTCATTAGTCTTGCAACAGCTATGATCAGATAACTTATCTCACCTAGCCTTGTACTTCAACAACATCTTTTTTTGACTATCCTTGATCTCGTGATTATCCTTGATTCATCGTTTGCTAGCAAACAACACAACATTCTACTCATCAAATGGGTCCTTGTAGGATGTATCCTTCCTCATGTCTGACCTTATCTCCCCTCATCAATCAAAAAATCAATCTCTCTCCTTGGTAAAGGATGTTTTATGGATTTATCACTTTGATCTTGGATTTTGTCCTTTGGATCTTGTTTATGTTTTACAGCTTCTCATTGTTCCTCTCCTCAAAGTTGCCACAATCATTTATATCATGGTGCATTATGAATGAAGACAATTTGAGGTAAGGTCTATTGATCATTTTTTTTTTCTTGTGAGTCAGTTAGATATGACCTTTGTACATTCCACATGCGATCTTTTAGGGTTACATGGTGCCCTTGGGAAATGTCATTTGTTTGTGGTTTCTCCAGTATCATTTCTACCATGCCTCCTCCTAGATTCATGCATGATGCTGGGACAACCATTGTGTGTCCTTTTATGTCATTCCTCTGCAACACTGGTGATAAGGCCTTGTGTTCCTAGTAACCTTGGTAGGTCTCTAATGTTTCTATATCAAACTAGGTTGTGCTCTCCATATTTACACCCTGAAATCCCCAAGTCACCTTTGCTGCATCTCACTTCATCTTGCATCTTGCATCTAGCTTCATCTTAAATCCTACATCTAGCATCATCCTACATTATTTTGAATCATATCGCATTCATGTATCTTTTCTCATGATCAGATTTCTATTTATCCGCCTTCCCATCGCCTTTCTCCCTTTTCTTCTATTGGGTTCTTTTCAAGAAAATTCCACAAAGTTTCCTCTTTGCATTATTTTCTTGAGGGGGCACAACCCTGTACCTTATAAATCTTTCCTGGGGCATGTTATTTTCTTTTCTTTGACGCAACGCCACTTGTGCACTGCATCAAAGAGGGGCAAAATCTAGACACCTAAAAATCCACTTGTTAATTAAAAATATTTTAATTAATAAAAGTCCCGATGACATCATCATTATTTAATTAATTAATTATTATTATTATTATCCCCTCCTATCTTAATTAAATTTATTTAATTAAGGAATCACTTCCAAAAATATTTAAATCAAATTTAAATGTTAATCCCTCCCCATTTATTAATTTATTTAATAAATATTGCTCAACCAAATCTCATTTAAATAAATTAAATATTTATTTAAATCCTTAAAAACCTAGATATCTACTAGACTCTTCTAAACCTATCATCTCATCCCTAATCACTCCCTAACCCTTCTTAAGAGGTGATTCCTAACCCTCTTAGCCTAAACCCTCTCCCTTTGACCCAAAGTCAACACCCTCATTAATGAGCCTTACAAACTCATTAACAACCTCTTACACCCTCATTAATGGCTTTTACAACCTCTTAATGAAGACCCATCTCACTTCTTCCAAGATTTTTCCCCTAGCACACTTCCCTAGTATTGCTCACACATGTGTGAGAAACCCTTGATCCTTTCCACCATTAATGCCAATCCTATCCCTTCCTAACCATACCCCTAACCTTAACCCTGATCCTAACCACCCTTCCTAATCCATTCCCTTTGTCAAATACTATAAAGATCCCTCCTTCTAAGAGAAAAATAATTAACCCATTCTTTCATTTCAAGCATAGTTATAATGTACATTTGCATCTAGGATCTTCATAGCATATCTTAGTATTGTTAGATTTCCTTCATGTTTTCATGTTCTCTAACTCATCGTAGCTTATCTTAATGGATTAATATAGTTTATTTTGGGCATCAATAGAATTTTCATTCTATATTGCATCTATATTTGAATTAAAAATAATCTTGCATTGCATTGATAAGCCTAGAATCTACATCTCATCACTTGCACCCTTGGAACCCTAGGGGAAAAATAGGTTCCCTATACCTGATTTTTTGCCACTTTTAGGGTCTCCATGGGTTGCATATGATCCTAATATTTCCTAATCTTCATTGGGGATAAGTTCATTATGCTAGGAGATCACATCCACATCCCTCTTAAAAAAGAAAATCAAATGGTGCCCAGGTGCTTCCATTTTGGCTCAATTTGAGGTGGTCTTGTGAATTGATTTTTCTATATGTTGATGTATGATTTACTCGACTAAAATTTGAATGTATTAGCATGATCCCAAAAGGTTAGGTTCACATCATCCACAACTTTCATAAAAAATAAAAAAGAATCTTGAAAAAAAATGAGTTGTGCCACCAAGTGGCAAACATGTATAGCTGCTGAGCTTTTTGGTGAAGGAAAAAGAGAATCACACCAAAACTCATGCCATAATGAAAGATGGAAGACACACGTAGCATCATAATTAAAAAAACACAGAAAGGGAAGAATTAAGAAGCAACAAAATTTATAACTCCATGGCATAGTGAATTTTTAATTCATAGTTCTGACAACTTTGAGGGGAATCCATCCCGTAAGATGGGAATTCATCCAAATTTTGGCTTCACTAAATCATGCCTTAACTACTCACTCTAAGGAGTTCATTAATGTCATCCTAAAAGGGGAGCCACTTGTTCTCCAAAGGTAGTACTCAGATATTCAGACACTAATATTCTTAATTGGTGCAGGGAACCTCCCACCTTGATGAGTTAGTGAGTGTTTAGGGTTGTACTAGGATTTTTTTGTGAGTTAGAATAAGGTCCATTTGAATGGAACCATGTTTGTGATTGTAAGAGCCAAATGATCTCAAGGAGAGTTAGTGATTCATTTGGTCTAAATGGCTTGAAAAGTTCTCAAATAGATAGGTTTTGTTTACAAATGGTATAAATAAGGTCTTAGAACCTTAAATTTATTTATTTAGGACTTAGGAGTCCTTCCTAGTCCTCAGGTGAGTCTAAATGGCCAAATGACATTCTAGGCAAAAAGTTGCTAAGCAACTTTGTAAAGTTGCTTGAGCAACTTTTGCAACTTTTTGAAAAGTTGCTCAAATGGAGTTTAGGATGGTTTTAACCATGCATACTCAGTATATGAGCATGAGAATGATGGATTTCGATGACTAATGACATTTTGGACTGAAACTTTACTTCTGACACCCTGTACGGATGACTGTAACTGCATTTTAGTAATTTGGTACTGTATCTTTGCTACTGTACGGCTGTGTATAGATTGGCATAAGTGATTGGAAATAATGGAAGTGTAGTGTTTCCTTTCAGCTTTCATTTTTAGTAGATAATTTTATTTCAAGTGCTTGTAGTGTAAAGTTAGAGGATTTTGTAGGTCACTAGTCTGACAAAGACAATACAATGGTACCTATCTAGAAATAGCTCTAACCTAAAATCCCTCTAGTGGAATTGACTGAAACCATGGGAGAAGTAGGGTTAGGGGTCTATAAATAGGGTTTTGGTTTTATTTCTTGTTGTTTCAATGGATTTCATAGGCCATAAGTGAAGCCCTATGGCTGACTGGTGAATCCAGGTGAGCCAGAAAAGGGTGAACAAAGAAGTGGATTGAGCACCCATGACCTTTTGGGAAAGACTTAGTGGCACTTCTAGATGCATTAGATAGTCTCCTAAGAGGATTCAAAGGTGGAAGGATGGGAATAAAATATTGGAGACAAGTTTAACAATTATTCATGTTGACTAGTCTAGAGGCCTAATTAATAGGCTATAATTTAGGACCTACAAGAAACTAACATTTTGGGTGCTTTTAGAGGTTAGGATTTTGGATTCTGATAGTGTAGGTGGATGTCTTGAATATTTTCAAGTTTTTTTGTGGGGTCATTTGGGGATTTTGAAAGCATTTGGCCAAAATCGGTGGAGATAGACCTACTAGGAATTAGGCAATTAGGCGTCCTAGTGAAATAGTGACCAATTGGATTGGTAAAGGGTCTTGGAGTATTGGGATGAGTATAGAATGACCTAGGATAGGTCAAGAAGGGTGGTAAGAGTCTTGGTGAGTGTGTGAGAATATCCTATGCAGAGGATTGGTATTCTAGGAGTTCTAGTGGGAAAACTAGGCTTTTGATCAACTAGTTAGACTAGTTAGGCCTAATAACTTTGGAATATTCCAAAGACCAACTATACCTTGAAGAAAAATTTGGGAGAGAGGTTCTTAGAGATCCTGGTTGAAGGAAGATCCAAAAAAGAAATGTGTGTGTGAAAATTATACCTGATCTGTAGACACAACACTCAGTAAAACATTAGAGGTTAGTGATAATCAAAATCATGCAAAATTGAAATCTAATCTAACCAAGCAATTTACTGCCTTCTAGTAGGTGTGAGATTAATGTTCTCAGATTGTAATCGAGATCAATGACCTAGATGACACCTAAATGAAGGATTTGAATGCAAAAGATGGATATGAAATTGAATGCAATTAATCTATATTTTTGATATTTTCTATGCAATAAGAATGATAAACTGATATGCTATGGATGCTAAATGATCTAACAATGAAGATTCTAACAATGATATGAAAAATATGAAATTCTATGCTAAGATATAAAAAGTATGCAATTGAAATTGATCTCACAAAGCTTTGAATTCGCAAGTTGATTCTTTCAAGCTCCAATTGTGCAAATTCTCCAAATCTGATATGCTATGATTTCTGTAGAGTAAGTTTGCAATTTGCGAGATGATTGAGAGAGATTGAGAGATGAATTATGAAGAGCTGAGCATTGTTTTTATAGAAATCCAAGGCTTTGGAGGTGCATAAAAAAAAGCCATAAATCACTCAAATAACTCAGGTTGATTTTTGAGTTATTTTTAAATAAAGGATAATTAACTCACAAAAACATGGAAAAGCTAAGCTTTAACTCAAAATAGAGTTTAGCTTTAATTGATAATTGATAGTTGTCTACTTTTATGATTGTGCATGTTTTATTTATGAATTAATTTAATAATAAAGTGATTTATTTCCAACTTAACTGCTTTTAAAAATAAAACAATTGATTTATGGGTTAATCAATTATTTAATCAAACTTTTATTAAAAACTATATTATTAAATAATGACAACTTGTGTTAATTAATTAAATAAGAATTTAATCAATTACTCATATGATATTAGATTTATTGTCAAAATTAAATAATACAATTAATAATAGATAGAGTTAAATTTAATTACATAATTAAGTGGGAAATATTAAATCTAATTAATTAAATATGAAAATATTCAATTAATCAAACTTTAGGATAAATGTGATTTATTGCCAAATAATTATAAAATTAAAGATAATTATGATGATTAGGAATATTACTAGGAATATTCTCTGATGCAGAATTTAAGATAATCAATTAGATTTGATGATGTTCAGATGTGTCTTAGATTAGGACTTTGATGTCGATTTTGTTTGAATTGATGATGTAAAAGATTAATGAACCTATAGCCCATTTTTGGGGTATTACATTTTGCCCCTCTTTGAATTACTATGTGAAGTGCAGTGGTTCAAAGAAAGTCTGTGTTTGATAGAGATATGAAACTAATTCAAAATTGATAATTGATATGAGATAGAAGCTGATTGATATTGAATTGATATGGAGATAATAGGTCCTGAATGACCAAAGATAATGTTCACTATAGCAGCAAATGAACCTATGATTGTGAAAAAGTGTCAAAATGCCTGATTCTGAACCTTAGGATTGATAAGAAGTGAGTGACCCATTCTAGACTCGATTGTCTTAGTAGAACTAGTAGGTATCACATCCAAACCCTTCAGTTGCCGAAGAACCAAGGAAAGAACACTATGATCTGATGGTTGCAAAAACTGATACAGTCTACAAGATTAGGAGAATACCAAATTGATATGGATCTTGATGAATCTGATATGCCCCAAGTGATGATAGATTTGCCCCGAGCGATGAGGACTTTTGATGAATCAGTGACTAGACGTGATTGTTGTCTTGATCACTGATGAAAGATATTGATAGATTTGATCAATAGAATTTGATTTACAGACTTTGAATTGATGTGCAATACCATGCCCCCTTTGGGATTAAAATTAAAATCTGACAAGAAAAGTCAGCGTTGATAGTTTAGAAGCATGTTAATTGATTGGAAAAGTGGTTATACATGTTCAAGAGTGCATTCTACATCGTTTAGAGGTCCTGGAGACCGAATTTGACTAGGTTTGACCATGAGTTGACCATGGTCGACCAAGTTGAATTTTTGATAGTTTGATGTAAGATAATCAGTTAAGTTGAATTTTAGATTTTTGTGATGATGGAAGGTTGATTATGCAAGTAGTGAATAAGATAAATGATCTCAGATTTCAATTTTGATCCCGAAAAGGATTCTACTTGCTATTTCATTGGAGGAACCTTTGTGTGAGATTCAGTTCTTGTTAGACTTGAAGATGCGATTTGAAGAATCATTTAAGCATTGAAGTTCATTTAATCATTGTGAGATCATGCAAACATGCAAAATGCAATGAGACATGCAAAATGAAATGAGACATGTAAAATGAAATGCAACCTAAGACCTAGGACCTAGTCACTGATCATATGTCGATTTGTTATCATCATTGAACTTTTAGGTAACCGGATAAATCAATACAATGCCCACTAGCCATGAAACCATAGACATATGAATATCGATTTGTATGCGAAAGAATCAATACAACACCCACTGGTTATACAACCATAGACATATGAATATTGATTTGTTTTTAGAATGTTGGATCAGATATAAGTACCAAGGCACAAATGCCAGGATGACCTGAATATCATGTCCATTTTGATATAGCAATTTGTATAAGCATCAAAACATAAACGTCATGATGACCTAAATATGCCTTGCATTGCAAACACATCAAACAGTCAAGAGATCATTCTAAATCCAATGTGAATTACTCGTAGTGACCCTTTATCATTCACATCCTTAGGCAAGATTGCGTTCCACAGTAGGAGAAATAACTTACTCAAAAAGACAATAGTTAGATCAAAATTCCTTGAATTGTGTGGGTATCAATGGTTGAGGTACACATGGCCATCCAATTTGAGATAGAGGCTCTTATAGTCAGACACCATTTCAATCCAGAATTTCCAAAGTTGTTAGATTTCACATACAAGCAGAAAACCAAGAAAAGATTATGCCCCCAGTCATTACTCTCTAAATCCTATAAAGGACATCATCGAAGAGCTCGAAAGGACACAATATGCAAAAATCTCAATGCTAATCAGTAAGCATACAAGTAGATAAAAGCATGAAGCACAGATTGTTTTCAGGTTGTTTTGATGTTTGATTGCATTGTTGTAGATGCAAAATCCTTTCTGGAGATGAGACAGACAGACAGACTCAACTTGAAGCTTCAAAGGATTCTGACTGGATAGGATACGTCTAAGATACATTGGAGGCCATAGGATATGACATTGATTGCCCCCAAGTTTGAACATTGATAGGATACAGATGCGCAAGCTGATTGGTGTACAAACTGACTTATTGAAAACTAGAAATGTTGAAACAAACTGGGAGATATGTACAAACTAAAGCAAGACTGAAAGCTGGGAAAGACCAAGATTGTGCTGATAGATGGAGCGTTTTGAACAAGTGGCACCTGTTTGCTGAGTTTTCACCATCCTGGTAGAGATTCTATTTTTGCTACCAAGGCGCCTGTTTCCAGGTTTTCACCAAGGCACTTTTTCTTTTTCTCATTTTTTTTGTATATATTTTTTTCATTTTTTAATTTTTTTTGTATTTTTCATTTTTTCAATTTTTTTGTACTTTTGATATTTTCTAATTTTTTCGTGAATCATCAAGGTGCCTATTGCTAGGTTTTCACCAAGATGTTCATTTTTTCAGGACTTTTTTTTATTTTTAAGATTTTTTCAGGACATTTACCAAGCACTGAATGCCTTAGGCATAGAATTTCTTCAGATGGAGAACGTTGATTGGTTCTCGGAGCTATTCTCCGTCAGTCATTGAGAGTTGATAGGCACCAGAGCCAAAAGTAGCAGTGATAACAAAGGGACCCAACCAATTGGGTTCGAACTTCCCCTTGCGTTCTCGATGGGATTGATTTTTAGGATTTTCTCTCAAGACTAGATCGCCAACCTGAAATTCTCTGTGTTTGACTTTCTTGTTGTAGCCTCTAAACATTCTCTTCTGATATACTCTGATATGATCATACGCTACTTGTCTACGCTCATCTAGTAGTTCAAGTTCTTGCAACCTAGACACTCTGTAGTCAATATCAGTTACTAGACCATGCATTTTGATTCTTAGTGATGGGATTTCAACCTCAATAGGTAGTACCACTTTAGACCCATAAACTAAAGTGAAAGGAGTAGCCTCAGTAGGAATTTTGATACTTGTTTTGATACTAATTTTGATACTAGTTCTAATACTTGCTCTGATACTTGTTCTGATACTGGTTCTGATACTGGTTCTGATATTTGTTCTGATACTGGTTTTGATAGTGGTTCTAATACTGGTTTTGATAGTGGTTCTAATACTGGTTCTGACACTTGGTTCTGATACTTGGTTTTGATACTGATTCTGATAATTGTTCTGATACTGGTTCTAATATTGATTCTGATACTGATTCTGAAAATTGTTCTGATACCAGTTCTGATGCTTGTTTTGATACTGGTTATGATACTTGTTCTGATAATTATTCTGATACTGGTTCTAATAATGATTCTGATACTGATTATGATAATTGTTCTGATACTTATTCTGATACTTGGTATACTTGATAGCATCTTTTTCCATTTGCAAACTCCCAAGCAAGATCATATCGTGCAGTCCCAATGTCTAGCAAGGTGGAGAACAAGAGGGATTAGCAAGCTGGTGGAAGAGGGATTGTGAAAGGGTAGATGGAAAGGAAGGCAAGATCAACATAAACACACACCTTGAAGGGTGGCGAGAGGGTGGAGGAAACGTGAATGAAGGAATACGTGAAGGAATATGGGGAATGGATAGCAGAGGTTGAGGTTTGGGCACATGAAATGGAAGAATATTTTTGGAAGGAGATGTAGTGGAAGCCTTTGGAAGCTTGAATGTCAATTTCACTTTTTGTTCAACACCAGACTCTTTCAAGAGAGACTTTGGAATCCATATAGTCATAGGCTTTTTATTTCCTTTTGATGATTTAGAGATAATATCTTCAATGATGGTTTTTGGAACCCATACTTGTCTTGTAGTTTTTTTTTTAGATATCTCTTTTGACTTTATGCCTCCATGTCATTTAGAGGAGACATGGTGATCTTCTCTTTTTGATGGATTCTTGTATTGCTTCTTTTTCTTGTATTGAACATTCAAGTTACTTCCAAAAGACTTGGGATTTGTGGAAGAGGGAGGATATGACTGGTTTAGATGGGTGGGTGGATGAAAAGGATTCAAGGGTATGCATCTATGTTGATCTTGAGGAAAGATGGGAGATGGAGGTATGTAAGGACCCAAGATGGATGGAAAATTAGGAGAGTTAGGAGGGGAAAGTGAAGGGACATAAGGACCCAAGATGGAAGGAAGGCGTGAAGATCTTTGTAGTGGTGGAAGAGGTCCAAGGATGGAAGTGGAAGACGCAAAAGGATAATACATAAGTTCATCAACATCTATATGACAACCAAGGATATCAACATCTTTAGAGTGAGCATTAGCATCTTCAATAGAATCATGGACATCTTGAATATGAGTACCTTCTTTGATAGGATTGTTCAAAGCTTGCAAAGACTTAGGAAGAGTAGAAAGTGGAAGTGAACATGGAGTGGTAGAATAAGAAGATGGAAGAGTTTGATCTTGACAAGGATATTTGGATAGCACCAACGCACAATTTTTCTCTTGTTTTTCAATAGGCTTAACATTGGAAGGAACACCATTTTTACCAACCTTAATGGAAGTATCATCTTTGGAAAGCGCAAGCGTAGTAAGGTTATTTTGATTGTCAATAAGCTCAACAGTGTAAGTAGTAGCTTGATCTTGCTTAGGCGAAGACTTAAGACATGGTGGAATGCATGAAAAAGGGGGTACAGGATCAAAAGAGCCCTGAAGTGGATAAGAGACATCGTGAAAAGGAGTGGATGACATGGAGGGTTCTTGATCTTGATCTTTCTTTATGTTCTTTTCTTCATCATTTTTAGAGTCCTCTTGACATGGAGCCACTTCTAAGGACAAGGAAGCATGTTGGGATTGTATGGATGACTTTGGAAGAGATGGTGGAGGACTAGCTGAAGTAGGGATTATAGCATATGAAGGCTTAGGCTCTTTAGGTTTATCATTATTGAAAGTCTTTGCAGCCAAGTGAAGGTTAGCTTGAGTTTCTGTAAGAGGTAGCCCTGGAGGATAACTATAGGGAACTGCATGAAAAGTATCAGGGCTTGTGTCGGATGAAGGTTCTGTGAAAGATTTGAAAGACTTAGAAGCTTTAGGAAATGTATGGGTATTGGAGGAAGTAGGGGATGGAAGGGAACCATCACCAGACAAAGGTTCAACATTAACATGATCTTGCTTGAGAGTGTAATCTTTATTTTCAGCTGGAGAGTTCTTAGGAGAAGGATTCTTATAATATTGACGTTTCAAGCTAGCACGATGTATTTTATAGTCCTCAGCAGTAGTAGATGGATCATCATGAAGGTATTGTCCACAAAAGCCATCAAAATCTCTTTCAAAATCAGAATCATATGGATCACCATCATGATCTATCCAATGTGACGGCCCATTTGTAGTAAGCAGGAAGGAATGGCGAGGAGGATTCTTAGGAATGGAGGTGTCATAGGTATCATTACATCGTCTATCATCATAGTCATCATAGTCTTCAAAGCTGGATGTGTCACTCTCTGTGGAAGAGGTATCATAAGGATTGTCACGTTGCTCATATTTTGTCTGGGGGCATGGTGACATGTACAAGTCTTTATCAAATGGAAAAGAGTATAGAGATTCCATGGAGAACTCTTTAGATTCCTTCTCTTTCTTAATATTGTTAAGTTCAACTTGCATAGCTTGGAGCTGCTTCATCATAGCGGCGATCAGAATTTCTTCCTCATGTGTACTGATTTTTTGAGACATGTGTACTGATTTTCAATAGCTACTGATTTGTTCTTGACACAATGATATTTTTGACAGATTCTGAAACTAGGCTGGAAACATTGGATATCTTGCAATTTGACAATTTCTGACAACTCTCTCAAATTTTTCCAAACGACACTCTGCAGACTCGTACAACACTAGGTAGTCTATGAAATGACAGTTGCTAAACTCGTATGATGGTTGGGTAGCAATGAAACGATAGTTGACAAAACTTGTACGATAGTTGCTAACAGGGTTTTGACTTTCTTGAATTTGCTGGTTTGAAAACTCGTACAACACTGGGTTCTCAGTCGTACGATAGATGGGCAATACTAAAATGACACTTGACAAAACTTGTATGAATTTTGACTTCCTAAAATGACTTTTGACTCCAGAAAAGATTTTACGTCAATTTTTGCAAAATTTAAGGTCTTCAGTTTTGGATTGTTTGCAAATTGTACTGTCCAGATTTTGAAGGTTATACCAGATTTGATCATTTTTAATAGCCAAGTAGATAAACAAGCACACAAAATAGCAAGCAAGTGATTCCAAACACGTCTGAAAATAATGAACAAGGGCAAAAGCAACCTTGCACATGACCAATCAAGTGACCAAATTGTGCTAATCCCTAAGAGTAATAATTGTGTATGTTCTGAAAAGTTTTGTAATAACACATATACCTGAAAGTGAAAAAAAAATTGGCCTCTCTAGGGTTTTTAGTAATGGTTTGACTCTGCAAATTTTATGATTCAAAGGGGTGAACTCCAATCCTGGTGCACCAGGGTTTTGACACAGTCCAGGAACTTAATCTTCAAGAGCTGCTAGGGAGATCTGACAACCCAATAATGAACCATACCCATGGAGATTTCTTCCATAAGGACATTTATATAGCGGCTGTCACTACCATGGCAAAAATGGCTATTACTGCTTGAGGTTCCGTCAACGCAATTTGCCCTGTGAAGGGATTGTCCACTACGGTTAACCCTCTCTAAAGGTGACTCATAGATTTATATCACAAGGGGACTTGGCTCCAGATCCAAGGTTTTTGACACCTTTTCACTTTTAACCCAAACAAAGCAAGCAGATTAATCCGACACACTCAGACAAAGTTTTGTTCCACCAAGGTCTGTGATATCAACTCCATGTGATCTATCAACCTCTCTGGGGAGAGAATGTATCAATCAATAAGAGAAGACGCACTAACCAATTTTGATTCACCAAAGCTCGTGATATCAACCCCACGTGATCTATCAACCTCTCCGGAGAGAGAATGTGTCGATCAATAAGAGAAGACTCACTAACCAAGTTGAATGTGAAACGAACTAAGTATCCTCCCTACCTACAAGGATTCTGTCGTCAAGAAAGATTTGTCTAGGAATCCAATCTCTCAAGAATCACGAATAGTGTTCATAGGGCCTAATTACTATGTGAGCACAGATATATTCCCAAAAGAAAATCTACCAAAAGCATCCAAAAAAGTTGAAAGAGGAACACATAATGCTTAAAGAAAATATGAGATGAGTCCACAAGGTGGAACACTTAACACCTCACACAAGCTGAAAATGAGTTCACAACTTAGAAAACAAGTGAGTTCCTAAAAGCACAAAAGGGTTGCCAAGTGGAACACTTAACGCTTCTGTCCTGTTGACCCCTCCCCTTTATGGTGCTGAGATTGCAACCACAGGGTGGAAATGAGGGGCCAGTGGATTAGTGAGTCCAATAACCCAAGATAGCAATCAAGATCAATCACAAGTATTCTAAGACTACTTAATGAATCCTTAAGGGATCACAACCTAGTATCAAATTATGCAAGTGTGTAGAAATAGATCAAAAGCATGAAAAGATGCACACAAGCTTGACACATCAAAATTTATTTTAAGTCCCAAATCAAAATTTTATTAGATGAAGGAGAATACCTGGGATCCTTGCAACGTGCTTAGTAAATTTTGCCTGATTTTTAGCAATTTTTGTTGAGCTTTTCCATGCAAGCAAGTGACGAACTCTCCAACAAGCAAACAAGCAAACAAGCTATGCAAAATATATTCAACTTATGAAAACCATAGGGTTAGCTCTAAAAATCAATTGTTAGGAGCAATAATAACCATAAATTAATCCAAATGACAACTCATATCATGCATTGAATCATATGAAAAATAAGTGCATACCCATCATAAAATTTTAATTTTTTTGCACTACATTTGACCTAGTCAACAAGATCTAATTTTTTTGATATGATTTTGGCCACAAAAATAGAAATTAAGAATAGAGACCCCTACTAAAAAAAAGAGAGCTTTCCAAAAATGTAAAAATTTTAGAAAAATCTCTTCATTTGTTCCCTAGAGACCCATTTTATCAAAATAGACTAGTTTTTGTAAATTGACTATTTGAGCTACTAAATTTCATCCAAATTTAAAATACAAATAATAGACCCCCTATAGAATTTGAAGAGCTTTCCGAAAATATAAAAATTTTAGAAAAATATGTTTATTTGCGTTAGATATTAATTTTTTATGAAAAATAAATTTTTTTTAATTAAAAATTCAAAATAATTCAAAAAATTCTGAATTTTTTTTCAAAGCTTCCTTGATATGTCTCCAACTTGAAAAAACAATTTCAGACCAAAAATCTAAGCTGTTTGGGAGATAAAATTAAATTTTTGAAACTTTAGGGTTTTAGCTCCAAGAATCAAAATTAGCATGCAAGGTGGGTTGCCCCACGGTGGGCGCCAGAAATGTGTGTGTAAAAATTATACCTGATCTATAGACACAACACTTAGTAAAACATTAGAGGTTAGTGATAATCAAAATCGTGCAAAATTGAAATCTAATCTAACCAAGCGATTTACTGCCTTCTAGTAGGTGCGAGATTAATGTTCTCAGATTGTAATCGAGATCAGTGACCTAGATGACACCTAAATGAAGGATTTGAATGCAAAAGATGGATATGAAATTGAATGCAATTAATCTATATTTTTTATATTTTCTATGCAATAAGAATGATAAAATGATATGCTATGGATGCTAAATGATCTAACAATGAAGATTCTAACAATGATATGAAAACTATGAAATTCTATGCTAAGATATAAAAAGTATGCAATTGAAATTGATCTCACAAAGCTTTGAATTCGCAAGTTGATTCTTTCAAGCTCCAATCGTGCAAATTCTCCAAATCTGATATGCTATGATTCCTGTAGAGTAAGTTTGCAATTTGCGAGATGATTGAGAGAGATTGAGAGATGAATTATGAAGAGCTGAGCATTGTTTTTATAAAAATCCAAGGCTTTGGAGGTGCATGAAAAAAAGCCATAAATCACTCAAATAACTCAGGTTGATTTTTGAGTTATTTTTAAATAAAGGATAATTAACTCACAAAAACATGGAAAAGCTAAGCTTTAACTCAAAATAGAGTTTAGCTTTAATTGATAATTGATAGTTGTCTGCTTTTATGATTGTGCATGTTTTATTTATGAATTAATTTAATAATAAAGTGATTTATTTCCAACTTAATTGCTTTTAAAAATAAAATAATTGATTTATGGGTTAATCAATTATTTAATCAAACTTTTATTAAAAACTATATTATTAAATAATGACAACTTGCGTTAATTAATTAAATAAGATTTTAATCAATTATTCATATGATATTAGATTTATTGTCAAAATTAAATAATACAATTAATAATAGATAGAATTAAATTTAATTACACAATTAAGTGAGAAATATTAAATCTAATTAATTAAATATGAAAATATTCAATTAATCAAACTTTAGGATAAATGTGATTTATTGCCAAATAATTATAAAATTAAAGATAATTATGATGATTAGGAATATTACTAGGAATATTCCCCGATGCAGAATTTAAGATAATCAATTAGATTTGATGATGTTCAGATGTGCCTTAGATTAGGACTTTGATGTCAATTTCATTCGAATTGATGATGTAAAAGATTAATGAACCTATAGCCCATTTTTGGGGTATTACAAGAACAACCATTGGATGGCTGAGTTAACCAAAGAAGCATCTTTTAGAGAGGAAAAGCTCCAGAGTACCAAACCCTCTACATCAAAGTGGTATCAGAGCCATATATTCTTGGAAGTTATGTATGTCTGAAGGGGAGGAGAGTCAAGAGGTTGACAACATGCCTCTAAATGCAATGAGTAGGGATGCCATAGTGGAATTGGTTCAGGGCCTCTTAGAGAAGGCCAATGTGTTAGATTCTAGGAGCAAAAAGAAGATCACTGAATGGGAAGATGAGAGTGATGGGGAAGTTGAAATCCTATCAGAAGAATCATCTAACAAAGGTAAATAACCTGAGATGGATAAAGATCAAAAGGTATTCTTGGATTCCTTTAACTCTCTTAACAAGGACAATATGGAACGCATACCATATTACTGTGGCATCCTGAACGGAGAAGAGTTGTTGGATTGGCTAGAGGCCATTGACAACCAGTTTGATTACAAGGAGATATCAGAAGAGAAGAGGGCCATCTATGCCAAAGCTATACTCAAAGGATCTACATTGGTGTGGTGGAATATGATGCAGGATGAGAGGGTAACCATTGGAAATAAAAAGATAGTTTCTTGGGAGAGGATGAAAATCAAATTGAGGGCACAATTCTTGCCTATTGATTATGAAATCCAGATCTACCAAAAGTTGTAGAATCTAAGACAAAAGGAGGTGATAGTGGAGTGATTATACTGAGGAGTTCCATAAACTAAGCCTAAGGGCTAGAAGGAAAGAAGATGAAATGGAGAAGGTGGAAAGGTACCTTAATGGGTTAAGACAAGGAATACAAGATGAGATTAGCATGATAGCTCCTGATAGTATGCACAAGTATTTTTAGTTAGCCTTGAGAGTAGAGGATAAGGCTAGGAGGAGGAATGAATTCCATCAAAAAGGAAGAAGTGGAAACAATAACAAAGGTTTCAGAGGAAGGAAAAAATATGGTAGAGGACAAGACCTAATAGACAAGAAGATAATCAGTCTATGGATAACAGTGATGGCAATCAGTTTAGAGGATATTTTTAGAGAGGGGGATACAAAGGAAGACAACCTCCTAGAGGTAGATTCCAGTCAAAAGGGAGTTCTAATTCAGTCTTTACTAGAAGATGTTATAACTACAACCAAGTGGGTCATACAATGGGTAGGTATCTTGAAAAGGCTACCTCATCTTCAATGGGGAAAGAAGGAATCATTTGGTGCAAGAGGATGACACACAAAGTGTCACTTTTCCCATTTCCAAGGTAGGGCTAGTATTGGATGGAGAGAATTTGATGTTGAGAAGAACTTTGCTGAAAGTTCCTAGCACCATAGAGCACCAAAAAGGAAGAACTTGTTCAAGACAACTTATAGGTCTCATGGGAAGATTTGTAAAGTTATATTGGACTCTAGATCCACTAAGAATATTGTGTCTATAGAGATGATAGACAAATTAAAATTAAGAAGGATACCTCATACCACACCTTATAAAGTTTCATGGTTGAACAAGGATCAACAAATAGTGGTAGATAAACAAACCTTGGTAGAGTTTGAGATTGGTGAGTATAAGGACAAGGTCCTATGTGACATATTTCCCATGGATGCATGTCATCTACTTCTAGGATGCCCATGTAAATATGATGTGAAGGCCATACATGATGGTGAAAGGAATAGTTACTTAATCACCAAGCTAGGAAATAAGTTTCAAATGGATCCATTGCAAGAACCTAATGAGGAGAAGCATGTGGGAGCTAGTGCTATGCTTTTGAGTGGGAAAGAGTTTCTTGGGGTTATGAAGGAGAAAGAGGTCTATTGTGTAGCAGTAGTGAATCCTAAAGAGGAGGCTAAGGAGAAAGTTAGTATACCCTTAGAGGTACAAACATTGTTGGACAAATATCATGAGATAGTGGACAATGGGTTGCCAAGTGCATTGCCACCCATGAGAGAGATAAGCCATCAAATAGACCTCATTCCTAGAGAAAAAATTCCAAACAAAGTAGCATACAAGATGACACCAAGCCAAAATGCAGAGATAGCCAAGCAAATTCAAGATTTGTTGGATAAGGGGTTGATAAGAAATAGTTTGAGTCCTTGTTCTATACCTACTATCCTTGCACCAAAGAAGGGAGGTACATGGAGGATGTGCAGTGATTCTAGGGCCATCAACAAGATTACCATTAGGTACAAATTTCCAATGCCAAGGATTGAAGACTTGTTGGAAAATTTGGGAGGTTCATGTTACTTTTCCAAGGTGCATTTGAAATCAGGCTATCATCAAATCAGAGTTAGGCTAGGTCATGATGAATAGAAGACAACCTTAAAAAAAAATGAAGGGTTGTATGAGTGGCTTGTGATGCCCTTTGGTCTCACCAATGCTCCTAGCACATTCATGAGGCTCATGAATGAAGTATTGGAAGACTTCATAGGTAAGTTTGTAATAGTTTATCTTGATGACATTATGATTTTTAGTAGGTCTAAGGAGGAGCATATGGAGCATTTTGAGTAGGTCTTGAGGAGGCTACACAAAGAGAAGTTGATGATCAATTAGGATAAGTGTGAGTTCTTGAAAAATAAATTAGTTTACCTTGGTTTTGTGGTTGCTAATGGCTGCATGAAGATGGATCTTGATAAAGTCAAGGAAATCTTGGATTGGCCTACACCTAAGTCCATAGGAGATGTTAGGAGTTTTCATGGTTTGGCATCATACTATAGGAAGTTTGTGAGGAATTTCAATCATGTGTGCACATCTATCCTCAACACCATTAAAGGTGGAATCAAATTTCAATTCAAATGGACTGAGGCTACTGATAAAGGGTTTGAAATGTTGAAGAAGAGAATTGTAGAACTACCTACCATAAGGTTCCCTAATTTCAATCAACTATTTGTGGTTGAATGTGATGCTAGAAAACTAGCCATTGGAGTAGGGCTAAGTCAAGAGGGACACCCTGTGGCATTCTTCTTTGAGAAGTTGAATGAAGGTAAACAAAAGTACTCCACCTATTTTTTGGATTTGTATGTAATAGTGAAAGCACTCAAAAAGTGGAGACATTATCTCCTACCAAGGGAGTTTGTGGTCTATATAGAAAATCATGCCCTTAGCTTCTTGAATGGGCAAGAAAAATTGATTCAAAGGCACTTGAAGTGGGTAGAATCATTGTAGGCTTATACATTTGTCATAAAGCATAAGAAGGGGGTTAGCAACAAGGTTGCAGATGATCTTAGTAGAAGAGTACTCACAATACAAGAAATACAATTGCAAAATGTGGGAATGGATGACTTGAAGGACCTCTACAAAGAGGACAAAGATTTCAAAGAAGCCTATGAGGCATGTGTTAAGTTTCAATAGGGGTTCAAGGTGGATTTCAGTGAGTTTGTGTTGCAAGAAGGCCTATTGTTTAAAGGTCACCTCATGTGTATACCTCAATGCTCAATGAGGGAAAATATTGTGAAGGAGAAGCACCAAGGAAGTTTTGGAGGCCACTTTGGAGTGGATAAAATATTAGAGAAGGTGAATAGGCACTATTATTGGCCTAAAATGAAATAAAATGTTAGAAGGTTTGTGGAACAATGTCAGGTCTATTAGAGGGCTAAAGGACAAAGGAGTAAATAGTGGAATGTACCAACCTTTATCCATATCTCAAAAGCCTTGGGAGTGCTTGAGTATGGAATTTGTTTTGGGGTTTCCAAAGACACCTAGAGGACATAATAGTGTATTTGTTGTGGTGGACCATTTTAGCAAGATGGCACACTTCATACCATGCAAACAAACCAATGATGTTTCATACATTGCAGGACTATTTTTTAGAGACATTGTTAGGATCCATGGATTTCCATTTAAACAAAGTAAGTGATAGAGACAACAAGTTTGTGGGCCACTTTTGGAGGACCCTATGGAAGATGCTAGGTAAAAATTTATCATTCTCTTCAGCCTACCATCCACAATTAGATTTCCAAATAGAGGTAGTGAATAGGTCACTAGGAAACTTTCTAAGATGCTTGACCAAGCAGCATGGGCAGTCATTGGATCACATCATTGGGCAGACAAAATTTGCCTATAATGACTCCATTAATAGGAGTATAGGTAAAATCCCCTTTGAGATAGTCTATGGGACTCATCCTAGGGGAATCCTAGAGTTGAGAGATCTCAATTTTTAGGATAAGAGGAGTGCTCAAGGGGAGACATTTGTAGAGCACATGAAGGAGTTGCATGAACAGGTCAAAGGACCTTGCAAAAATAGGGAGATAAGTACAAAGCTAAAGCAGATCAATCTAGAAAGGATTTTCAATTCAAGGTAGGGGATCTAGTCCTTTCCTATCTCAGGAAGGAGAGATTACCTAAGGGTCAATCTACTAAGTTGCTCATGAACAAGATAGGACCCTTGAAGATTTTGCACAAGTATGGAAAGAATGATTAGGAAGTGGACTTGCCCCCTAATTTGGGAATTTCACCCATCTTCAATGTGTGTGATTTGTATCCCTATAAGGGACTAGATCTTGGCACAGGTCCAACTGTACTTTTAGATTTGGGAGATGATGGTTGGGTTAAGGATTTTGCAAGCATAATCCCACTGAAGTTGGGGAGTATCTTGGATACTAAGGTAATCAAAAAGACCAGGAATGGTACCTATAAGGAGTATCTTGTCACATGGCAGGGGTTACCTAATGTTGAAGCTATATGGATGAAAAAGCTGGACATCTTGAAGCATGGAGTCACGATTGAAGACCTCCTAACTCAAGGGACTTGAGTTCTTTGTCCCAGGGGAGTATGGTGTAGCGAATCTCCCACCTTAATGAGTTAGTAAGTGTTTAGGGTTGTATTAGGAGTTTTTTGTGAGTTAAAATAATGTCTATTTGAATGGAACCATGTTTGTGATTGTAAGAGCCCAATGAGCTCAAGGAGAGTTAGTGATCCATTTGGTCTAAATGGCCTAAAAAGTTCTCAAATAGATAGGTTTTGTTTAGAAATGGTCTAAATAAGGTCTTAGAACCTTAAACATTTTTAATTAGGACTTAGGAGTCATTCCTAGTCTTTAGGTGTGTCTAAATGGCTAAATGGCAGTCCAGTCAAAAGGTTGCTAAGCAACTTTGCAAAGTTACTCGAGAAACTTTTGCAACCTTTTGAAAAGTTGCTCAAATGGAGGTTAGGATGGTTGTAACCACCCATGATTGGTATATGAGAATGAGAATGATGGATTGAAAAGACTAATGAGATTTTTTATTGAAACTTTACTTCTGACACCCTGTACGGATGACTGTAACTGCATTTTAGTAATTTGGCAGTATATCTTTGCTACTGTATAGCTGTGTACAGATTGGCATAGGTGATCAGAAACAATGGAAGTGTAGTGTTTCCTTTCAACTTTCATTTTTAGTAGATAGTTTGATTTCAAGTTCTTGTAGTGTAAAGTTAGAGGATTTTGTAGGTCATTGGTCTGATAGAGACAATACAGTGCTACCTAGCTAGAAATGGCTCTAACCTAAAATCCCTCTAGTGGAATTAACTAAAACCATGGGAGAAGTAGGGTTAGGGTCTATAGATAGGGTTTTGTTTTTATTTCTTGTTGTTTCAATGGATTTCATAGGCTAGAAGTGAAGCCCTATGGCTGACTGGTGAATCTAGGTGAGCCAGGATAGGGTGAACAAAGAAGTGGATCGAGCACCCATGACCTTTTGGGAAAGACTTAGTGGAACTTCTAGATGCAATAGATAGTCTCCTAAAAGGATTCAAAGGTGGAAGGAGGGGAATCAAATATTGGAGACAAGTTTAACAATTATTCATGTTGACTGGTTGAGAGGCCTAATTAATAGGCTATAATTTAGGGCCTGCAAGAAACTAAGGTTTTGGGTGCTTTCAGAGGTCAGGATTTTGGATTCTGATAGTGTAGGTGGATGTCTTGAATATTTTCAAGTTTTTTTGTGGGGTCATTTTGGGATTTCAAAATCATTTAGCCAAAATATGTGAAGATAGACCTATTAGGAATCAGGCAATTAGGCCTCCTAGTGAAATACTGACCAATTGGATTGGTAAAGGGTCTTGGAGTATTGGGATGAGTGAAAAATGAGCTAGGATGGGTCAAGAAGGGTGGTAAGATTCTTGGTGAGTGTATGAGAAGATCCTATGTAGAGGATTGGAATTGTTGAAGGAGTTTTAGTGGGAAAACTAGGCTTTTGATCAACTAGTTAGACTAGTTAGGCCTAATAACTTTGGAATCTTCCAAAGACCAACTATACCTTAGAGGAGTAGTTGGGAGAGAGGGTATTAGAGATCCTAGTTGAAGGAAGATCCAACAAAGAACAACCATTGGATGATTGAGTTAACCAAAGAAGCATCTTGGAGAGAGGAAAATCTCTAGAGTACCAAACCCTCTGCATCATTAATTCATCTCAATCAGTTCTTGGAAAGACATAGAGAGAAGATCTTTGAAGTATTTTTATAGTAGAATCTAGACCTGAATTAGAGGATAGAGGAACTTTTCAAACTGATCTACATCTGGAGTTGTGTAGAGGGTTTGGAGGTCTATCTAGTTTAACCATTGATCAATTTTGGTAACTACCTCATCAGGTTTCATCACAAAGTCATCTGGATTGAAAGGGGATGGCGACCCATACTTTTCTAATTCACTAAAAAGCCTCTTTGCCTTTAACATAAAAGATTGCAAAGAGATAAAATAGTCTGAGTTCTAAGGGTAGCCTTGTGGAAATTTATGACCACATTTGTATGCCTCATTACCTCTTTTCTATTTTCCAAACTAGTTCCATTGATCCCTTGACCTGAAGTGACATATAACCATCTTGCAAGCTATTGGGATGTTGGAAACTTTGGAACTACAAAATTGGAAAATTGGTCAACAATAGGTTTGACCTCAACGCATAAAGAGTGAGCCTCCTTTAGGAAATAAAAGGTAGGCTGAAAAGAATCAAAGAATTGCTTTACTTTTCCCCACTCTATAGTAAGAATATCTTCAAAAACAAGGAAAAGATTAATAGGGGGTGGAGGGATCACTTGAGAGCTCTATGCTAGAAGTTTGTTCTCTATCTTCTTTATTGTCAGCTTCTCTATCAAAATTTTTTCCTACTACTCTGTATTTCTTAATTGTTACTGTAGGGTGTCCATTTTTTTGCTATTCTCTAGTATGTGCTTGTCACTCAGGGATAAGTCATCCTTTTCCTTTTTTAAAGCTTCTTCTAGCTTACATTTTTGTTCCTATGCCTTAGAAATCTTATCATTAAAAATTTTAAGATAATTTTCTTTTGTGTTTTATTCTTGAGTTAGGAGACCCTAGGAGGTTCTCAACTCTTTGACAAGGCATTCATTCTCTATTGACACCACCTTCAAATAAGCTTCAAGTGGTGTGGTGTCAGGGATGTTTTATGCTTTAGGGAGATCTCATTTTCTTTCTCTTGCAACTTCTTCAAGTTCTCTCTTCTTTTTCTTCTTGTTCCTTCTCCAACTGCATCTCCATATCCCACACCCACAATTCCATTCCATCATTTTATGTTTTCTCTTGTTGCGTGGATGATTGAAGCCATGATATTTCATCTCTAGGGACTTTTACCTTAGCAAGAGGTGATCATTTGTTTCTTTTACCCTCTCTAGCTCCGTGGAAGTCTTATCGAGCCTTCACAATTTCTTATATAGTTAGAAGGAAAAATTCCATGAGCCTATTTTTCCAGGACAATTCTATTCTCTAGCTACATAGATTCCAAATTCACTCTTACAACTTGAATTGCATAATCATCTGGTCCCATTTGACTAGTTAGCTTTATTACTTTTGGGGTAAGGGATGCAAACATCATATGTTGGTGCTCCTCATTGTAAAATGTTTCTACACTAGGCTCTACTGTCTCCTATGCATCCTTCGCCTTTCTCTTTTGTAACCTCTAAGATCAGGAAAGTGTAGAAGAAATTTATTGCTT
The DNA here is from genome assembly GCA_027943335.1 of Chamaecyparis obtusa. Lineage (NCBI taxonomy): Eukaryota > Viridiplantae > Streptophyta > Pinopsida > Cupressales > Cupressaceae > Chamaecyparis > Chamaecyparis obtusa. The sequence goes on from BSBK01004454.1 coordinate 1,185,923, forward strand.
CTGTAACTCCACATATGATGAGATGAATTGTGCTTCAAAAGGGACTCTAGGAAGAAGGGAATATGGGATTTAGAAAATGGAAGAAATTGTCTAGGCCTAGAGTGACATTGTCATAGTGGTAGGGGAGAAAAAAGGGATCCCTTGTAGAGTATGGGCTGGTGGAGTGAGTGAAAAACTTATGTCTAATGATAATAGAGTAGGGTAGTAACAAAGGTTAGCGCTCTAGTTACTTCCAGTGTAGAGAAAGAATTAGCAGTGGAAGAGAATGAAGCAATGGGTGTAAATGTTGTGGATGTGGATGAGGAGGATGCAACCATGATAATAGATGTTCTCTATAAGGTTGATGGAAATTGGGGTACAAACAATGAAATTACAGAGGATAATATAGTTATGGCAGAAAGTGGAGCAGAGGAAGCAACGTGAACAATAAAAGTAGTAGGAGAAACTAGAGATTGAGTAGAGAGAAGAGGGGAAGTAAAACTTACCTACACTGAAGATGCAACTAGTGTAGTAGTAATAGGATTGATTGTTTCAAAACCCCCTCAAACATAGGAAATGTTTAATCTTTTTGGAGTTGGGGCGTACTGAGAGGTGAACATATCATTAACTCTCTATCTTCCTATCAATGTACGAGTCTTCTTAGATACCTCATGAGAAGCTAAAGCTCCCTAATGAGGAGGAGCCTATGATTAAACTTCTTGAATGGAGACAATCTCCACTTTATTAGTTCTTCCCTTAGGAGGAATATAATCCTCTTTAAATAAATCTTCACCATTGAATTTTTTATATATTTCTTCAAATTTTTTATTAGCAGGACAATTCCCTATACATGTGCACAATCTCATGCCTATAGATCCAAAAGGCCAATATTTTATCATTCAGCCAAGAATCTCCTTCTATTTTCCTCGTAAGGTTGGCTATTATTTTCTTTGAAGGGTTCACAATACCAATAAGCTTATAAAAATTATAATGCCATGGGGCATATGCTCAACTCTAGGTGCATGGGAAAAATCAATCTGCAAGTTTGGATCTTCTACTGCGGGGCTCATTTTCTTGTCTCAATACTCATGAGGTATGTGTTTAATATAATTTTTCCTCCTTTAGAGGTAGCCATCAAGGTCAAAATTCCACTTACCATCAATTAATAGGAGCCCAATTTGCAGAAGTTTGGAAGTAAGCACCCCTACTACGTTTAGATTTCTCTCCAACATTAAGGGCCCAAGGGTTTTCTTGTTGGGAATGATAGGAGTATCATACCTCCCTACTCTTATGAAATTCTCTATAATAACCATCAGCCCCAAAATTTCTAGAGCTAAGGTATGATGAGATACATAGAAAGAACGGAAGAAATGATCCTTAGAGAAGCCATAAAATCGAGCCAAAGAAAAATCTACACATGAAAACCACTCATAATGAGGGATACATGTGGTCATCCAACTAATTTTCTCTACATCAAATAGTGGGATGGTCTCTAGTCCCAAAATATATTGAACCACAGGGACTAAGAAGGTATGGGAGAAAGTATAGAAATTTGTGGCCAACAAAATAAGCGTCCACACTATTACTGGTAGCCTCACTCTTTTTTGATTATGGGTTGCCAGGTTCAGGGATTGACCAAATAAGTAGACATTCTGGTACAAAAATATTTGCATAAGGTATGATTAACATCTAAACATAAATTTTTGTAGAAAATTAGCAAGCTGTGAGTGAATCTCCCCAGCCAAGACTTTTTCAAAGTCATACTAAAAAATATGCTTTTGTTTGTAGAGATTAAAAAGCATGCCCATACAAAAAATGGTGTACATCAAAGTCATGGTCAAAACCATAGATATATGTCAACATAGAGAAAGCATCCCATAGGTCCTTGTTGGTCAAATTTTTTTTAGACAAAGGGAAATTTGGAGGTTCCCTATTTCCTAGGTCTTTTCCCATTACCACATTGTAAAATATCTAAGCATTGCGCCTTTTTCCCTAGTAAGCTTCCAAATCTTCTTTGTCAATTTTTTTGTGGTTTTTGTAAGCACATGGATGCATATCATTTCCCTGATATCATCTTTACTGATTAAAACTTTCAATTTATTACCCTTAATGATGCCAAGACTTGCGTGAAGCATTGCACACACATGTGGACAAATTCTAGCCAATGATGAACACTAGGAACCAAATATTATGGAAGAATATTTCTCCATAGATTGCATGCAAGTGATAATGTCTCTATCTTTTTCTTATTGGTAATCATTTGTGCACATGTAACTTCCTTGAGAGTTTTGGGTTGCTCGCGCAACTCAAGGTCAAAGACATCATCATAAATATCGACCAAGGCCACAGGATTCTCGATCATCCCCTTATCCTGGGATTTAGTTTTTAGATAAACTAGCTTCAATGACATCACATGGGAAGTGAAAGAAACTTCTCCAAAAATATCAACAAAATCTACAGATTCGAGGACTTCTACTACAGTGCTTGACTCACCAATCTCTATACCCATGATTGCTTCTATTTAGCTTCTTTGTGCTTTACAATTTTTGAGTTTTTTCTAAGCTTTCTGAGATCTTGTAGGCAAGTAAAATGAGCTATTCTCATAATGCATATTTACTATAAAAATTTGATTCTTAAAGAGATGTTAACGGTCTTTTCAAATTGTGTTATAAGGTGGTTAATGCTATTAACATCCCTTGTGTGAATTAATGTCTTTAATGCACACATAACTACCAGCTTTCTTTCTAGAGATCTTTGTATCTCATTTTCCATTACCTGTTGCCTAAATTAAATTTTCTTCAAAATTTTCTCACCAACCTAGAAGCATGTCATTAAATATTGGAGCAAAAACATAAAAATGCCATGCCAAGAGAGACGATGCAACTGGACACATGGCTTTATGAGATCTACACAAAGGATAGGTCATGATAGCTCATATCATCAATATTTTTATCTAATATTTTTCTTAAATTGCACCCTTAGCTTAGTTTTGAAAAGGAATAAGGACTTAGAGAACAAAAATATTTGCAAAAATAATGAGCTACTAGCTTCCAACCTTATTTGTACATACTGAAAACTAACGCATCATATTTAAAAAGTTTACATACTTACAATTGAGCTTAATTGAAATTATTAAGGTGGATCCCATTAATTATAATCTCAAGGGACTCACCATTCATGTTCTTGAGTTGAAAGGAATTATGCTCCTTACATCCAAAAATGAGGAAGGGGCCTTCCCAAAGGCTATCAAACTTTGCATGCTTACTAGGTTTTGCTAAGTGTTTGTTATACTTTAGCACTAGATCTCCTTTCTTGAAACCAAGATCCGAGATTTTCTTGTCAAATCATTTATTTACAAATCCTTTCTTGGTACTCACAACAATAAAAATATGTCTCTCATTTCTCCTATAATTCTAATAACTCCGCCAGTCTAACCTCCATAGGGGAACTATTGTCAAGCTCAATAGCTTTAAGAAAATGTAGCACTAGAAGCTCCATGAAGATAGGAAAGACACCATATTTTCCATATACTAACTCATAGGGAATGTATTTCAAAACCTACTTCAAAGTGATGCAATTAGCCCACAAAGAATTCCTTAAGTGCTTATGGAAATTTCGCTTGTGTTATGCTTTGTTGATTCTGTTAGAACTTTCTTTGAGGATAATAGTTGGAGGATGTTTTGAGATAAAGACCATGTTGGAAAGTGAACTTATTGAGTTGAGATCCTAGGAAAGCCTTGTAATTGTTAGATATACTGGTTTTTGGTGGACCAAAATGAGTAACAATTCCTTCTAGGAAGCTCAAGATTTCACTTTCTGTTGCGTTATTTAGAGGGGCTGCCTCCTTCCATGTGGTAAAATAATTGGTGGCATTGAGTATCCACTTATGTCCAACACTAGATGCAAAATTAATCATTCTAATAAAATCTAGGCCCCAATATGAAAACGGCTCATCTACTACGATGGGGCTCAAAGACATAGCATAGTTCTTTCAACAACTAGTATAAAATTGGCATTTTTGACACCTGCAAACTAAGGCATGGACATCATTGAACATGGATGTTGAGTAATATCCCACATGGGTGATTTTTATAGTTGTGATTTGAGATGAAAAATGTCCTCCTACTGAGCCAGTTTGAAACTCACTCAAGAGGTTTTCTGCATCTTTCTTACCTACACAATGGAGAACACCATAAAAAATTCTCTTGAAGAATACACACAATGGAGGAGAGCACCATCAAAAATTCTCTTAAAGAATAAATCATTTATCAAATAGAAACTACCATTTTGCAACTTGTAATACCTCCTCTTGTTGGTAGGAAGGTGAGTAGGGTACCTTCTAATTTTCATGAATTCAATTCTTTTTTGTACCTAACATCCATCCATTGGAGCTTGTTGCACTAAGACCACCTCCTCTACTTCTTAAGCTAGAGTTTTCATTTCTTGAGCTATATACTTGTATAACCCTTTACCTTGGATAACTTTGGTAGGCCTAACATCAATATCATATTCCATGATTTTGGTGATCCAGTTTGATTTCTTTTCAGTGATCTCACATTCCATGATATATTCATGGATACTAGGATGGGTGAAATAGAAAGTCGTCTTGTTTACACCAATAAATTGTTTGAATTTCTTTAACCCATTGATTATTGAAAATTCCTATTTTTCCACAAAATTATACTTGACTTCATAATCCTTAAGAGCTTTGGAGTGAAAGGAAATAGAATGTTCACATGATCCTTTTTTATCTTTCTATATTAGGACCAAATAAACACTAGAATCGCTTGCATAAACATACATGATAAAGTCTCTTGATAAATCTAGATTTTTCAGAATAGGGGCAGATGTAATAGCTTCCTTGATCTTTTTGAAAGCCTCTCTGTCTTCATTAGTCCACTTGAATTGGATATTTTTCTTGAAGATCATATTGCTAGGTTTTACAAGTCTTGCAAAATCCAAAATGAACTTCTTGACTGCGTTAATCTTCCCTAAGAAGGATTGCACACCCTTTTTGTTCACTAAAAGTGATAATTCTCAGATGGACTTGATCTATGTCAATAAAAATTCCATCTTTAGATACCACGTAACCAATAAATTTACCTTGAGGAACTTTGAACACACACTTTGTAGGGTTCAAGGAAACTCCAAACTCCTGAAACTTTTGAAAAATAAGCTCTAGATGATCAAAGTGCCTCTCTTCTTTCTTTGAAAATATAGTGAGATCATCCAAATATATTAAGATAATCTTGTCAATGAGATCTTTAAACACAATATCCATTGTGCCATGGAAAGTCACGCCAATGTTAGATAGACTGAAAGGCATCTTGGTGTATGCAAATGCTCTCCACTTAGTGGTGAATATTGTCTTGTGCTAGTCTTATTTTTTCACTAACACCTAATTATAACCAAAAAAAATCATCTAGGAAAGAACATTTTTTTTATCCCATGATGGTCTGTAGTATCAAATTCCATGGATGGAATGGGATAATGGTCCTTTAAGGAAGCTTTGTTTAGATCTCTAAAATCTACACATAGGTGGATGTCTCCATTCTTCTTATGGATTGGGACCAAATTAGACCCCCATGTACTATGCTTTATAGGATAGATGATGTAAGAATCAATAAGCTTCATAAATTCCTAAGGTATCAGAGACTCAATGTTAGGATTCATGGGCATTTTACTCTTCCTAACTAGCTTTTATCCCTTTTCCAATTCAATAGTGTGTTGGATGACTAATGAATAATAGGCTTTGAGGTCATCATATGACTAGGAAATATTGCCCTTATACTTCTCACAGAGGTACATCAGCCAGTCTCGATCATGCTAAGAAATATTTTTCTCCACCTTCAGCACTTTTTCTTCCTTGATCTCTAGGTCATAGTAGTCTTTCTCATATGCCATGAAACCTCTCCTATCATTTTTGGCATCACTATAGTCAAAGATATTTTACAAGGTATTCATCCCTCTAGGGAGCTTATTTCCTCTTAGCTAGATGATCTGATCTTCATATGCCTTGACTATCTTGAGTTGTAGCTAGTCTGCAAACTCGCTAGAATGTTGTATGAATGTGGCAATCTTATCATCACTCTTAAAGACTTGCTAGTTTTGGTCATTATCAGGCATGGTCGACCTAACTATATTTATTTTCTAACAAATCAGAAGCATGAAAGAAGCAAGAGCCAATTGTAGCTAGGCTATCACTAGTGTGTTTAATTTTCTAGGAATGACCTAAATATTAAAAGTTTTATATATTTCTATAAGATATCACACTCTGTGGTGGTATGAGTGCATGAAAACATGCTTAGAGGATTCCATATTTCACACTTGATTTATAACCAATTATGAATCTCCAAGAACTCTCAATTGTTTGACATCCATCCACTTTGCAAGGCTTAAACCATGCATGAGCCCTTCATATTTTGCATCATTATTGGAACATGGAAACTAAAAATGGAAGGAACTTAGAGTTCTCTCACCAATAGGGGAGACCCAAAAAAAATCCTATGCTAGAACCCTTCTTATTCCTATGACCATCAAAATGCAATGTCCAAAGAGAATAATTTTTATTTTTGCTATCTTCGGCTTCAATGGTAGCATCTTTAGACACTTGAGGAATGGGTTGGTCTATTGGCAGTGGGCTAGTATCCCTTGTAGGGTTCACAACATGGCTTAACCACCTTTTGTGTCTTCTACAAGTCTAGTGGTTGTATCAGGCATTAACAGGTTGATATTTTGGTGCAACGACAACTACTACTTATAACAAGTGGCATCAGAGCTTGGTCACAGGTTCAAATCCACTCAGGCCACAATGAATGATGCTAGGAGGGGGATTGTTGGCAGTGGTCTAGCATCCCTTGCAAGGTTTGGGACATGGCTTAATTTCCTCTTGTGTCTTCTATAAGTCTAGTGGTTTTATCACACATTAATAGGTCGATCTTTTGGTGCAATGACAACTACTACTTGTAACATGGTCTTCCTTGTAAATAACATAAGTACCGAGAATAGTGGGAAAAATCATAAAATGTCCATCATCAACATAATTATTTAGGAACATATCCTCTAATATTTCCCCAAAATCAATAACTTCCTCATCCTTTAGAAGCTCTTTAGGTTGTGTCTCCTTGGATTCAAATTTGGTCAAGGCTTCATATACTACATGCTCGACATGTAGGGGTTTGGATAAATTTTTTAGTTTAGCTTCATGCTTATTTCTTACAATGAGGTATGAATAGTATAAGGACATATATCCACCTATCGTATCTATAAAATCATAGGATAGAAAAAGCCCAAAATAGTGGGAATATCTGTTACCACTACTTCTTGCAACACACTTATACTTGGGTAAGCATATAAGGTGAGAAAAAGCTTCTTAATGATGTGTACTATTAGATAACTAAGAGAGGGGTGAATCAATTATGTTTAATTATCCTACAATCCCAAATTCCTTTTAGATGTATAGTATCAACTTTGAACAAATAAACTAAATAACTCGACAATAACTTGTGTGTGACTTACTGATTAATTAACTGTATGTCAAATAATGTAAACCCACTAGTAGTTAATATATACCGATCTAGCTAGTTACTATAATGTGTAAAGTAAAATATCAAAACATCATATCCATACACATTTAGCACTTGATTTTTAATGTGGAAACCCTGTTAATGGAAAAACCACCTGGGACTGATAACCCAAATATTTTCACTCTTTTGAAGTGAGCTCGGTTAAGAGCCTACCTTGTTAAAGGTTAAAAACATATTTTAAGGTGTGACCTTCTTAGAGGATTTATCACTAACAGTTCTTTGTGACCATACATTCACTTGGGTCAATAAGAAAATAAGTAACATTCATAAAATGTCAATAGGAAAAGATAGTTAAGTCTCACTTGGTTACAAGATTTTGACTATTGCAATGGTTAGAAAGTAACAGTATATGACCTCATTCAAATGCAACTTATTTTGCTCATATTTAGATCTATGCTAAGCTTAGTATCATTTGGGTCATCATAATCTCTTCATTCTCCTTGTTCCTCTTACTTTGTTCTACTTGGTTATCTCCTTCTGTCACTTGATTTAGTTTGTAGAATCACTTGGTTCTCACTCCAACCTATTTAACTAGCTTTGCATGTATGTACCAAAAATTTTCATTCCTTACGTGATCCTCTCTTTTTTTGCTCATATTTCCTATCTCCTTATATAGACATGTAAAATTATTTTCATTTCATCCATAGATTTTGCCTCTTAATCTCCATCATTGGTTTTTCCTCTTTAACCTTCCTCATAACTTGTGCCTTAAACCATTTTACATCTTCATCATCTGATTATCCTTGAATTTTTCTAGCCATAGATCTTCATAATTTTTTTTGTCTTTATCCTTGGAATCTTTTAGATTTGTCTAGATCATCATCACACATCGACAATCACATATTCCTCTTTATTTCTCCTTCATGGTCAATACCATGATATGCCAATTTCTTCCTATTCAGTTAATATTGCGTTTAGTGTACAATACATCTGCTCAGTGTACACTAATTTCTTCATATATCAACCAAAGTAACTATTGGTAAGTTGGATATAATGGTGTATATGACTTAGTATAGTGTTTTCATTATGGTAATAAATTCATATAGAAGTTTGGAGTCAGTGCACTTAATGAGAAGATCAGAAACTGATTATGTGTTAAAGACTAGATAGTATACAGAGTTCTTGAAGCTTAGAGCATCAACACATGTGCGTACGATAAATTTATGGTGTGTGCCCTAGAATTTATGTTGGTTAGACTATATTCATGCTTAGTCTATGAGCACATGATCAAATATGCAAGTATGAGAAAGATACAGACAGTTGAAGTTACACAGCCACTGTGTGCCAGTAAAGAACAAAGTAAGTAGCTGACTGTTATCATTTTGAGTTGTGGTTATATTATAATGATATAAAGGCCATGAAACTATTGTAATTAGGTTTCTGACATGTATATATGTTTGTTTGTAAACATGCTTGAGCCAATTCATTTGGAAGCGTTGTATGTGTAATCACCTAAAAATGGACAAAGACAATTTAAATGATAAATCAAGCAAAATCAAAGCAAATCAAGGAAATAATTGAATCAATTGAATCACAATGCATAATTTTCCAATCAAAATGAAAATCAAATCCTAATTCAATCAAAATCAAAATTAAGAGCATTTTAATCAAGTACAATCAAATCAAAATACAATTAAATCAATTAATTGTATAGTCTTGGATTAAATTAAATTCAACCCATTCAAGGGGTACATGGCTAAAAAAAATTAGTTAAATCAATTAATAAATCTTAATTAGTCTCAACAACCACAAAGGGAGGAAAATCAATCAACCAATGAGAGTAAAGGAAAGGTATTCACATGGATCAAGCCAAACACAATCTCATTCACTTAGTGAAAAAGAATATTGTCCATTGATCTTGTCTACTTGTCCCAAGATTTGAGAACACAAACTTTGCTTTGTCTTCAAAGGGTGGAACCAAAGACTCAACCAAGGATTAATCATGATCAACTACATTACACTCCCTACCAATGGGAAAATCTATAAAAGGAAGACCAAATTCCTTCATAATTAATAACCACACATCTAAGAATTGCATTGAACCTCTTGCAATTTGAGCTTAGAAAGGCATTTGAGAGCATAATTAACATTTATTTTGATAATTGTTAGCAATAGCTTGTTTATCTTTATCATTCTCATTCTAGGACTATCATTAATGGAAGCTTGCTGAGAGCTATTCATTAACATTCTTAGTTAGAGAGCCATAGGATGCTCAATTAGTCATTACTTTGCTAAATAGTTGCTCTATTGTGCTTTGTGGTTTATTTAGTTACTATTTTCAATTATTGATTAACCTTAATTCTATGAAGACACTTTCCCTAGTGTACAAAATGGCACCCACTGTGGGGCAGAATGCACTACTTTACTAACCATATGGAAATTTATCATTATTATCAAATTTGCATGTGATTAACCCTCGACATTTTTAGGAAGTAGCACTTTTGACAGGTTAAACAACACTTTTTCCTAGTAAAACAACACTTTTGATCACTGTTCTAGTGCTTTTGTGGCAAAGTTATGCACCTTTGCACCGATCTACAATGCTTTTGCAACTTCTATTTTTGGTCTTCCTTTCTTTGAGTGCTTCCACACAGCCAAAGAGCGCTTTGCTCCTAACTACTAGGTGGTTTCACTAGTTTCCTGAGTGCTTTTGCCTAAATTCTACCACCTTTACTCAATTTAGTAGCGCTTTTGAAAATTATTTGTGTGCTTTTGCATTTCACTGATAGATTAAAGTAGCACTTTCGATTAGATTAGCTGCACTTTCGAGCAATAAAATAGTGCTTTTAACTAGTTCAGGTGCACTTTTGCATAAATTCATAATCTGATTAATCTGACTATGGAAAAATGACTTTTGGTATTCTGCAGGATGACAGGTCATAAAAAGGTGAGAAAACTAAAGAGAAAATTTAATCAAGAAGGAAAAGCTTTGGCCAAAAGGATCAAGAAAGAGAATGTTTCTCATATCAAAGTGGTTCTTGAGGAAACACAAGAGGAAGACAATCAGGTATATTAGAACTATCTTGCAATTATTGAAGCTTATAAAACTAAATTTGTTTCTCTAAATTGGATTTTTAGTCCTTAGTTCAAAATTTTCCTTAAAAATTTGCAAATAAGGTGCTTAAAGTTCATACATAAATTTTGCTTCATCAATTTCAATTTAGTTTCCCCTCACAGTGTTTGTTGGTGTTGACTAACTTGCTGGTGGACAAGCACACTTGGAAAGAGCTATTGGCAAGGTAAGGTAAAAACAATGGAATCAATAAAAAATACCCCTAACTTCAGTTAGCTATAAAGAAAAATGTAAGCCTCAACCAGTCAATATTTTCCCTTAGCTTGTGGCATTGGTGCATTTCAAAAATCTAGTAATTAAAAAGGATTAAGGAATCAAACACTCAAAAATCAAAACCCCTTATTTGTGGAAGAGAGTAGAAATACTCGAATCCCTATAGTTAGTGGGTGAAATCAATTGGACATTGTTAATTGTGTTTGGGAACTAAAGGAAAAGTTAGGGATATGCTTTTCACCTTTTGGTGAACCAAATTCCAAAAAGCTTAACCTTAATTCCATTTTCCTTGCTTTAAAAATGAACATGCTAGAACATTAGTGGACTCGCCTCCCAAGTTTTCCTTAACAAGGTAGGTGAGAGGGACAACCCAAAGTGGGATACACTCACTTTTGCTGCGGGAATCCAACCCACTATAAAATGAAATGCATGCATCCTTAATGGGGTGTGTGACAAAAGGATTTTAAATTTTTTGAACTTCCTCTAGTAGTACTTTTGGATTGTACCAAATCACACTTTTGTGCATGTGGGAAGCCCCTTAACATACTTTGGGGATGAGAGTTTAAAGTCCATTTTGAATGGAATCCATACTAAATCCTTGATCAATTAGCAAGCCTACCTCATTAGAGCCATTTAAAAGCCAAATTTGACCTTAGGTAGATTTCTTGGAAGAATTTCTTGTGATTATTGATAAAATTACTGTGTTGTGATTGAAGAGCTTTGATTACAAAAAGAAAACATTCATTAAGATCCAAAAATTAATTAACAATAAAAATTCAAGAGAATATTCTATTCACAAATGGAAAAAGAAATGGAAACATTATCCAACCAATTCTCATTAAGAACATTATTTCCTTACCTCTATGATCAAGAAAAATATCATGAAGACCCTATATTTGATCAAGAATATCCTAATGATAAACCAATATTTGATGAAGAACCTCTTTCAAAATATCAAGAGAATCTCATCTTTGATCAAGGAAATCAAGAGGAATTAGTCCCATCTCAACAATATTCATCATATGACAACTCTTTGGAAAACACAAATACGTTCAAATATCCTTGGGATAGAATGTTCATTCCTTTGGGAATTCCATACAAATCAGCTTTGGAAAAACTCCTTGAAAATGATCTCATCATGTTGCCTAAAATCACTTCATGTGGTTTTATATTTTTGAGCAACTATTGTGCATATCATAGAGATAATGAGCATGAAACTTTAGATTTCATGGAGTTGAAACGTAAAATTAAAAATCTTATTGATGATGATATAATTGAAATTGAAGATCCTAATGAATCATCTAATGAAGATACTACTCTCAAGAAAGATCAAACTTATGAACATATGTCTATTAGTGGTCCTCTTATAGCTTTCACCTATTCCACCATTCCTCCATTTCATATAGAAGAAAAGCTATCCGATATTCCTCCATCAAAAAAAGATCCACAATTTTCATAATGACTATGTATACCCTCAAGGGCTACCTCTAAAAGAGATCCAAGCTAACCTATATCTTGGTACAAAATTCTTTCATGCTTCAAAGGTTATAAACCTCAAGCCTTCATGTGCTACAATGCCTATCATTCATATTTCAAATGAACCATTATCCCTTCAAGGATCCCATGTGAAGATCCAAACTCCTACATTGTCCTTAGAAATGGCTCCATGTCAAGAGACTAATCAAAATTGCAGAGAAACAAGTCTTATTAAGGATCAAGATCAACACAATATCCCTCCTTATCTTATAGTTGACCAAAGTCCCATATCCCAAGAGTCCCATGATGAATCCTTCATACCCTTTCATTTCTTTCAAGAAGATACCCTTCCATCTCAAACACCCCATATTCCTTCACCTCTTATATCCTACCCATATCCTAAGCGAGATCAAAGTATTCCTTCTATCTCTAATGAACTTATTGAAAATGAAAAGAAAAGTATTCTTCCTAGGCTATCAAAAGATCCCTGTTAAGATCAAAGTACCCCAACATCCACTTTTCATAAGCCTCCATATCTATCTCAAGCTTCAACTGCTCATATCAAAGTCACTCCTATCAAAGCTACATATAAGATTATTGGTACAAAGATAAATCTGAAAGACAAAAGCCTTGGCCATGCAACTCACAATAAAGATGTTGATATCCTTCCCACATTTCATTTACCTCCATTTATGCATAAGCATAGTCCTTATACATCCTCCAAATCCATCCTTGGTCCCTATATCCCTAAGTTGAAACCTTCATATCTTCCATCTATATTGGGTCCCTATATCCCTCCATCAACCTTTCCTACCATCCCTATCCCACAATCCACTTACCCTATACCCTATCAAGATCAAAAAAGACATACATACTTGAAAAATCAAGCACCCATCGATGTCAATCCTCCATATGAACCCATCCATATGAACCATCCATATTTACCTTATTCATCCACCAATCCCAAGTCGTTTGGAAGAAGTTTGAATGCGCAACATAAAAATCAGAAATCCAAGAATCCACTTATGTATGAAGATCACTATGTCCAATCTAATCGACATGTGAATGAAAATAAAAAAGAAATATTCAAGAGACCACAAAGGTCCATCAAGAAAAAAGAAAAATAAAAGAAAATGTGGATTCCTAAATCTCTCATTGAAGAAATACATTCTAAAGAATCCAAAAGGAAAGAAAAATCAAAGAAAGTGTGGATTCCCAAGTCACTTTTGAAGGACCTACACACAAAAGAGAAATCAAAGTTGACATTAAAACTTCCAAAGGCTTCCACTTCACATCCTCCCAAACATATTCTATCTCATCCATCTATTTTGAGTCCTTGTATTCCAAGATCCATATCCTCTCTTACATCAAATTCCCAACCTATCTCACCCATTTTTCCTCCATTATTCCACTACCCTTCAAGGTGTGTATCGATGTTGATCTTGATAATACTTCTTATTATCCTATTCATTATCCTTCCATTCTCTTTTTCACGCCCATGCATGGAAAGACTTATTATCCTCTCATTCATTACCCTTCCATTTCTATTATCCAATCCATCACATAAATCTTTAGCCACCCTCTACCTTATCCACCATATCACATTTCCATCACCCTATCAACATCTTTGAGCATACCTTTCAATGGATTTGGAACATCATACAATACCTTTTCAAAGAGTATCCAAAGAGCATGAGGCTTGAGTTCATCCAAAAAGAGAAAATTGAAAAAAGAAAAAGGAAAAAAAAGAAGAAAAAGAAAAGAAAAGAAATCCATCCTATGGTGAAAACCACTTCTTGTGGCATCTTGGACAAGTACCATGATGAAAACTTGGCAAATAGGTGCCATGCGTAATTCCTCTCTTGCACTCTACACTTGGGGGCAAGTTTCATCCATCATATCCTTCATCTTTCTACTATTTATGTCACTTACATCTGTACTCCATCTTTCACCTTTGATCTTGACAAGGTTGAACATATCCATGAGCATTCAATATCTTAACATGAGTTATCCTATTCATCATCCTATTCACTTGTTGCATTCACGCTACCTTATCATGATCTTGCTTATCCTAAAGCCACCTTCATTATTCCTAAGAAGCTTTCCCATAATCCCAAACCACTCACTCATAGCCTTCACCACCCCTTTATCCTAATTGTATGATCCTATACACATTGATCCCTTGATCTTGATCCAAAAGAATAAAAGAACAAAAAATTTTTAGAAAAAGTCTCTTGATATGTCCACTCCTTTGGACCATTGTCATGACATCAGGTCATTATTCCATATGCTATTCAACACCACATCATTGGCCTGTATTGAAATATTATTTTTCCCTAGCTTGGATAATTTTGAGGAGATGGTCCTATGGGTAACACACTTGCTTCATCCATCATTGCCTATTCATTGGTGAATCATCAATTTGAAAATCCATCTTTCATGTCCTTTACCTTGCTAGACATTGGGGGAAATTCAATGTGATCTTGCTTGAGAACTAGTAATCTCTAAGAATCTAAGAAGGTGAAAATGATCCTTTAAAAATCCAAAAAATATCAATTTTTTTTTAAAAAAAAATGAAAAATCTCTAAAATTCAAAAAAATAAAAAATCTCTAAAATCCAAAAACATAAAAAATCTCTAAAAAAAAAAATCCAAAAAAAATCCAAAAAAATTGGAAAATCTTTTAAAAATCTAAAAAATTGTAAATCTTAAGTAAACTCTCAAAAGTTGCATTGCCCAACAAAGCACTATCTTTTCCAAATCAAACTATGGGCACCAATCCAAATTCAATGAGCTTAGCAAAGAAAACATCAGTTGGCTCAAAATCATTGCATCAAAATTGGAAAATTGCTACACTTGAACTTATTGATCAATATCACATTTCAAACATCCAAATGCTTGATTTAAATGACAAAATTTTAAAAATCAGATCGAAATGTAAAAAGCTTAATCAAATCTGATCAAAATCTAAAAAGCTTAAACATAACTAAGGATCAAAGTGGATGAAGTTTTTGAAATATGGATCTACAAACAAAAGAAAAAATGTTCAAAGTGTTGCTAAATTTTTGGAACCATATCTTTTTAGCAAATTGATGAAGTCTTTGACTAGATGAGCGATGATGAAGACATGATATTTTCTTGATTTCTACTTGAGTGCTTGCTAGGTTGATTCATAGTAGTATGCAAATATGTCTAATGAAATGATCATCAAAGAATCATCGAGGACATTTGTATATGAAAGGGATCAATTCTTTGTCTATTTACTTGAAATTGTTAAAATCCGAGGAAAGAGGTATTCATATCATCATGGTTGAACCAGTGAGGGTTGTACCAATTTCATGTTCCAAAAGCTCAATGATGAAAATAATTTTCCAAATTTTGAATAATGACGGTTAGCTGCATACATCTTAGATTAAATGCATTATATGTATTTTTCCTTTCTTAGCCTAATTTGCAAGAAAAAAATAGAAAGGGGGTGGAGTTATCATCATCAACAGACCAAATCAAGATACATCAAATGATCAATGATATCATCAATGGTACATCATCAAATTTCTTGAAATCTACATCATCAAATGTCCATCAATGCATAATCAAAGTCTTAATCAATATCATCAAATGTCTATCAATATCATCAAAGTCCCAATCAACATCATCAATGCTTGAAGTATCCATAATAAAAAATCATGCTCAATATGATCATCAAAGGTACATCAATGTCATCAAAATACATCTTCAAATGTTTGATCCATCAAAATGATTCATTCTTCATCAAGGACATTATCAATAATCAATCATGTTGATCAACTAGGGGCAACCTAATTCTGTTCATCACCTTCTCTTCTATCAATGCCTATTTTGCATCATGAGAACATCCAATCAATTCCATATCATCAAAACATCTAATCATATGATAATCAAATATCAATAAGTCAAATCATCCAATTTATCATCTAACATCAATCAAGTTGTCCTATCATCCATTTTCTCATCTTGAGTGCATCAAATCTCCTAACTCTATATCTTGAGGAAGGAAAATCATTATTTTATCTCTTTAGATCTTGAGAGGGAAATATCAACCCATCAACTTATCCTATCAGATTGACATCAACATTAACCAACTGATTCTGATTGACATCAAACGATAACAAACCATCATCAACTTATCTATAGCATCAACAACATCTTATCAATCAAATCTTTTCTCATCAAATTCTCTCATGATCGGGGCATTACCAAATTTCTATATCGAGAAAAATATCAAAATTTCTCATTCTCAACCAAATCATCCAAAATCATTTTGATTCATTTCCCGAGGGGGCATGCAATCATCTCATCATCAGCATAAGAAAATCAAAGTGAAACCTTTTATCAGAATTTTTTTTGTAAATCAATTGAATGGGGCATCACATCAAGTAATCAATCATCAAATCAAATATCACATCAAGATCAATCATCAAAAAAATCATCATCATAATGGCATTGAGAGTATCATATCGATCAAATCTACATCAATCTCATATCAGAAATCAAGGATCAACCATTGAAATACATCATATCAAAAAATAGAGATCGAGTATCAATGAATTAGGACCTATCATCAAGCAAAATCAGAGAATTATTTGAATTGACATGCTTCACACGTCAAATCAAAGAGGGGTATTTGTAATCACCTAAAAATGGACAAAGATAATTTAAACAATAAATCAAGCAAAATCAAAGAAAATCAAAGAAATAATTGAATCAATTGAATCACAATGCATAATTAGCCAATCAAAACAAAAATCAAATCCTAATTCAATCAAAATCAAAATTGAGAGCATTTTAATCAAGTACAATCAAATCAAAATATAATTAAATCAATTAATTGTATAGTCTTGGATTAAATTAAATTCAACCCATTCAAGGGGTACATGGCTAAAATAAATCAATTAATAAATCTTAATTACTCTCAACAACCAAAAAGGGAGGAAAATCAATCAACCAATGAGAGTAAAGGAAAGGCATTCACATGGATCAAGCCAAACTCAATCTCATTCACTCAAAGTGAAAAAGAATCTTGTCCATTGATCTTTTCTACTTGTCCCAAACTTTGAGAACACAAAATTTTCTTTGTCTTCAAAGGGTG
The DNA here is from genome assembly GCA_027943335.1 of Chamaecyparis obtusa. Lineage (NCBI taxonomy): Eukaryota > Viridiplantae > Streptophyta > Pinopsida > Cupressales > Cupressaceae > Chamaecyparis > Chamaecyparis obtusa. The sequence continues at coordinate 1,203,377 of BSBK01004454.1, forward strand.
GAACCAAAGACTCAACCAAGGCTTAATCATGATCAACTACATTACACCCCCTACCATTGGGAAAATCTATAAAAGGAAGACCAAATTCCTTCATAATTACTAACCACACATCTGAGAATTGCATTGAACCTCTTGCAATTTGAGCTTAGAAAGGCATTTGAGAGCATAATTAGCATTTATTTTGATAATTGTTAGCAATAGCTTATTTATCTTTATCATTCTCATTCTAGGACTGTCATTAATGGAAGCTTGCTGAGAGCTATTCATTAACATTCTTAGTTAGAGAGCCATAGGATGCTCAATTAGTCATTACTTTGCTAAATAGTTTCTCTATTGTGCTTTGTGGTTTATTTAGTTACTATTTTCAATTATTGATTAACCTTAATTCTATGAAGACACTTTCCCTAGTGTACAATATGTAATAGGTTTAAGGGCTGACCTAGTTGTTTATTTTGTATGCGCATATAAATATAGGATGCACCCATTGTAATTCATATGGAAGTTGACATAGAGTTGTGATAAGCAGAGTAGAAGTATGCTAAGAGAACATATGATGTATTAGAGATTTTCAAGAGGTCAAAGCATCAATGCATCAAAGGAACTGATCTAACAAGTAGTGTCACAGTGATAGGTCAGCCATCAGATATAGTGTGTAGCTAAGATCAGAAGGTTGTAGCCTTCACCACTTTTAGAGTGATCTCTAGGACAATACATTATCTCCCCTAACAAGGACTATTGTAAAAGAATCCTAACAGGGTTAGACCCTTAACAAGGTCTACTATACTTAATGCATTGTAAACAAACTCCTAACAGGGTTAAGGATCTTCTAACAAGAATCATAAAACACTAGCTGGGGTTTTTACCTATTTGGGTTTCCCCGTAACCATATTGGTGTTATGTTTTGAGTTCATGTTTCATGTTTATGTGGATGTTCATTTAAGTACTTAAGCATTTAAGTTCAGTTTAAAGATTAAGTAAAAAGATAAAATTTAGTGAACACTGATTCACCCCCCCCCTCTCAGTGTTCCCATTCCTAACAATTGCTATCAGAGCTCTGGTCCTTAGCAAAGAAGTTTAACCACTTGAGGAGATCATGGAAAAAACAAAAATGAAACATTTGAAAAGAAATCTTGAAGCTGCTCTTAAAGACCTGGATAAATCAGAAAGAGAAATTGAAGAACTAAAAGAAAAGGTTAGTGATGCTTAATTAGTTATCAAAAGGCTAAGAAAGGATTTGAAAGAATGATCTAACAGTGATCTAGGAGCAATGGTCAAGAAGCTGAATGAAGAAAATGCATCTTTAAAAGAACTACTTGAACAATTTGATGATAAGATGATTAATAATTAGGAAGTCTATGAAGAATAGGTCAAAGACAACCTTCAACTCAATGAGTAATTAAGGCAAGCAAACATGGAAATCTTGGAGCTAAGAAATAGCAAAGAAAGCTTGGAATCTAAATTAAAAGAAGCAAATAATCAAATTAACAAATTACACACTAGTTATGATTTGATAGAATCTCAATTGTATGGAAGAAGAGCCAAAGGAGAAACTAGCTGCATTGGATATAATGAAGCATAAAATCAGATTCACAATATGTGAGCAAGAAAGAATACACAAAAAGACTCTACTGATGCTAAGAAGATTGAAGATCAAACTAAAGATAATAGTGAACCACCTAAGGATGAGCACAAGCCAGTAGACCATACCTTTAATGCATGTAACAAGCATGGACATATAGCAAGGAACTATACAGAGGTAAGACCTTTTAATAGCTACTATTATTCATGCAATAAATTTGGTCATAGAGCTATCAACTACAAGACAAGTAAAAACAATAGGACTCATCATGATCAGGAAATTAGAATCAATCAAATGTAAGAAGTTATCAGAAAGTTACATGTCAGATATGTAACTATAATGGTCACTCGGTTAGACAATGTAAAATGCTAACCAATGTCAATGGGCCAAGGAATATAAGGCCTCTAGTCATTTTTCTCTCTTGTAAAAAGGCTAGACACATCTCAAAGTTATTTAGATCAAGGATGCAAGGTCAGGAAAGCCCTAAAAAGACTAAAGAACTAGTATTGGATCCCGAAGGAGAAGTCAAGTTTGTGAAAGCCTCAGAGGATGTGAGCATGATTTGGTCAGAAGCAAAGAAGGATAAGGTTGATGAGTATGTATTGGATGCATCCATAGTGGACACACCCTCTACATCTAGATGAATTGTCCTCAGGGTCATAGGGGGAGCTAATTTAGCTCTAGACCCCAGTAATGTCCCCGCCAGGGAACCCATAAGGAATTGGGTCTTATAACCAAAAATTGCAACTAACAATTTTTAAATTTTTTTTTTCTAATATTACATCCTTAATATATTTACATTTACATTCCTTAAGGTTCCCTTAATGATTTCATTTACTATCATATTACTTATCCAAATTTTATTTTATTTCTTTTCTTTACTTTCACATTTCAGAGCTTAAGAGATAGGGTAAGAAACTAACATTTCATTAACAATTATATTTCTTACTTCATAAACCAATTTCATTTCTCTTTCCTACACATTGAGTAACTATTCTTTACAAATTATATCTTAGCCTTAGCATAATAAACATTTCCTTTCATTGCAACATAGGAGAGATAGAGAAGATAATTCAACATTACATTATATATTTCCAACTTTGGTCTTTCAAATGACAACCCTTGAAAAAACACTAGAACTATCCCTCCCAATTACATTGCTTTTCATTTCAGTTATATTTTTATGATAATACATATCATTACAATAACAAGTACATGAATGGACTGAAGGAATTACAACATATCTTTTCATCTTCCTTTTCAACAATACATAATACAAAATAGAAATATCTTCATCAATGTATAAAATTGAATGCATCCAAGTCATGAACCATGAACAGGACCTCGAAAGATTTTTTGCCACCCAACCATGTGAAACTGATAAAGTTCCACCCCCCATGCTAGGAGATAGAACCAAGATAATCACAAGGCCCTAAGCATTCTAAGGTTCCACAAACCCTAACTTGAACACAAATACAAAACATTACAAGATATCACATTACTAATCACAAGGGTTAGGTTTCTAGCATACCCTCTAGGTGAGTGTCATCACATATCCTATATTTTTGGATCCTTCCTAGAAACCATGTAACCCTCATCCCCCCTTTATAAATAGGGATCCATCCTGGTAGTTACCCATGGTCCCGGTACTCCAACAAGACTATGTGGCCATTAATATGTTTTCTTTCATTATCTTTTGTTTCCCCCCTCCCAAGTTAATTTTAAGATTATCACTGGATTAAAAACTCACCCATAGGATCTCCTGGAAACCAATTTGGGTCCTAAAACCTATGGTGAGCACTCACCTAGGGTACCTGGTCCCCTACCCAAAACATGACAAAAGAATTGCAATATTTCAATTACTTTATTTCAAAGGTTTAGGAATCTCTCCTATGTACTCAGACCAACAGGACGAGCCCTAACCTTAACCATAAACAACATAAGAATAGTAAAAGAATGTCACATACTCAAGACACCTTAAGTAAAATATTATGATCAACTTAAAACAATAAAATAAATCATTCCGAGAAGTAAAAAGATGCAGACAAAGACCATGATTAAGGTTGGAAGATACAAACCAAACCCCTAAGCCAAACAATTATCCAACACTGAAATCTATGACTCTAAAGTTTCCACATTAGGTCCAAAGAGAAAATAAAAGTAATATAAAGTATAAATTAATAAATATTGATGCATAAAAGATTGTACTATAAACTAATGAACCTGCAGGGATCTATGCATTGACTATTTCTAGAAACATTTATATGACTATCATAAAAAATACAGTCTCAGTGCGGTAAGCATAAGTTTGTTTTGAACCATTGGATCTTCCTAATTTTGATATATGTTGGACAAAACCTAATTATACACATTATCACCAGTGTAATTTTCCAAATACTATCTGGTTCAAAAGTTATTTATAGCATAGTACGGGTATATAAAAACAAACCATAATACTTTGTCTAATTCCTATTAATATATTTTTTATTATCATCCTATTTACAAATCATTTCACAACATAAAATTTGTAGATCATATGAATAATATATATATTTAATAACACACACCCATATGCATAAATAAATATACCAAATTATAATTAAAAAATTAATTATAGACTTCCAGGAAGAGTTTTGACAAAGAGAATAAACTATGTCATTAAACTTCCTGCACATAGTATGTTTTTTTTAACAATATTTAATTCATAACATATATAACCAAAAAAAATATTGAAACATCATAAGAACACACTATTGATTTCCAAAATACACACAAAGACCCATAAATATACACACAGAAGAAGGTAATTCTTCTTGGATCCAGATCCTACCTGGAGTCCTGCGGAGAAACTTCACAATGTCTGAAGCACACCTCTGAAAGTCCTCCAAACCTTGAGTGAGATGGTAGCCTCCTGGAAAGCTTCCTCTAGAAATCAAAATCCAAGCAATCCACACACTTTCCCTCCAAACTAAAACACTCTCAATATCATAGAAAATTACAAATAACTTCCAAAAAAATATCAATGTAGAAAACTTAAAAAACCTTCCATAAACTTGAACCCCCCCCCTCAATCCCCAAAATACAAATATTTATCCTTCAACTATTTAGTTGGAGGAGTTTCTTTATGGGAAGAAACTTCTCCAACTTCCATTGTTGGTTGGAAGAACAACCAAATCATTCCCGTAAATGACTTAACAAAGTTTTAATAAATTTAATTAAAATAGCTTTAAAATAAAACTATAACAAGAAAGTCAAACGAATAACTCTCAAGGAAAACACATATCACACATGGAAACCAACTAGCCTAACTCCTAGGAGGTCTCGAGTTCAACTCCCTCCTAGATAGCTAGTTTTACTACAAAAAACCATTTACTTTTATTATTACTATTATTAATATCATTTTCACTCTTTATTTATTTATACACTTTATTTAATTCTCCTTATTTAATTATCATAAAGAACATACCATTTACTCAATCAATAAAAACATACAAATATTATTATTTATATAAGCATGGGTATATGTGTGTGCACCCACATATACACACACCTATATAACATATAAATACAATTATAACATAATTATAGAATAATTATTATACATATAAACAAGGTTAATTCTAACTCATAACATAAACTCAGACCAACATTGAAACACAAGACCACAACATAAACTACATTCTACTTTACCAACTAGGGTATCAGCCTAACATATATCTAAGTCCATGGGTAACCTCAAGAGTAGCTTGGTTAAATCTCCACACAACAATAGTTCGAGGATTTTGAAGGCACACTCAGACCTGTGTAGCTAGGTGGAGACGATGCTTAATACTTGCATCCTGCATCACCAATTGACATGCATATACATATATATACAAAAACAATGGAAAACAAGGAGGGAGAGTGGGACATCGTGTGGACCTCCCATAGGAGTAACTATGACTACCTCTCCTCATCCTACCCTCACATCAAACAGTGTAATCATCTGAACACAAGGGTTTGGCAGGGTTAGATCCATCATAATATAAATCAAATGTAACACATTTTACAAATAGTTTATTTCTAATCATTCATCATTTTATTTCAAATTATTTAATATTTCATAATAAACTCTATTAACCAAAAAAAATATGAAATCAAATGTCCCATCATTAAATAACATAGTCCAAATATATAATCCAAAGTATCAAAGTAATAATCCTATCCATCCAAAATATGTAGATACTAGGGTGGGCATTACATCCTCTCCCCCTAGGATTAGGCTTACTATTGGAAGCCTACAAACAAGTACAAATATGATGATCTGAGTCTTCTAGCATCCTCTGAATTGGAGAAGGTCTCATCACTAGGGTCCCATTGGACCCTTACCTGCTCTATGTTGTGACCCCTGAGGGTCAAAGTCCACTACTAGAGTATACACACTGGCTCCAAAGCCAACTACTTGTGCTCTACCTACAAAGTGTTCCAATCCAAAACATGAGTCAAATCAAGAATATACTCTCTAATAATGGATACGTGAAACACATCATGCAAACATGCAAGGCTGGGCAGTAGGGCGAGTTGGTAAGCAATTGGTTCTATCCTCTCAAGGATCTCAAATGGACCTTCAAATCTTAGTGCCAACTTAGAACCTTTTCCATAATGTATAGGGCTCTTATATGGGCACTCTCAAAAACACCTTATCTCCAATAGAGAATTATCTATCAATCCTGTGAGTATCAACATACTTCTTCTGCCTATCTTGAGTTGTCAAAAGATGCTCTTTGATCCTCTGAACCTACTACTCCATATCTTGTAACATCTTAGGGCCAAGTAGTACTCTATCCTCTAAGTGATCCCAACTCAGAGGGGTATGGAAAGGATGCCCATAAAGAGCCTAAAATGGTGACATTCCTATCAAACTGTGATAGCTATATTTGTATGCAAACTCTACTAAGTATAGATAATCTTCCCAGTGGGTCTATCTATCCATCACATACATTCTAAGCATATCCTCAAGCACTTGGTTAACTCACTCTATCTGACCATTAGTTTTTGGATGATATGCCGAATTGAAATTCAATTGAGTCCCTAAGGAGCATTGCAAAGAGGTCCAAAATTCTGAAGTGAACACTAGATCCCTATTAGAGATAACCTTTCTAGGAACACCATGCAACCTGACTATATCCTTTAGGAAGACTCTAGCTAATGAGGTGGCAGTATAGGATGACTTCATAGGAGAAAAATGTGCTACCTTGGTTAACTTATCCACTGTGACCATGATAGCATCATGTCTCTGATAAGTGACTGGAAGTCCCACAATAAAATCCATAGAGATCGTATCCCATTTCCATTCAGGAATCAAATGTGGTTGAAGGAGGCCTGCTAGGTGATGATTTTCGGCCTTAAACCTCTAACATTCTAGACACCTAGCCACAAAATCTGCTATATCTCTCTTCATACCTGACCAAAAGTATAACTGTCACAGATCTGAGTGCATCTTCTTAACCCCTGGATGAGCTGAATAGGGAGCATAATGTGCTTCCACCATGATAACTTTATAATGATCACCTGAAAGTGGTACATAGATTTAGCCTTGCTGCCAAAACAATCCATCCGACTCTAAGGAATAACCTAAGAACCTTCCTTCTAAGGCCCTTCTTGACTCAATTTCAGCCTTAACTTCTTGATACAAAGTATCTAAAGGAAGTGACTACAGGATCTGACTTCTCAAATTAGTTGAAAGGGAGAGCATGGATAACTCGTCTCCTTCTGCTCAAAGCATCTGCTACCACATTCTCTTTACCTTGGATATATCTGACCTCAAAATCATATTCACAAAGGAACTCCATCCATCGGTGCTATCTGGCATTGAGATTAGGTTGAGTAAATATGTATTGAAGGCTTTGGTGATTGGTGTGTAGCTCAAATTGATGCCCCACTAAGAAATGTCTCTAATGATTCAAGGTGTGAACTACAACTGCTAACTCCAAATCATGTGTTGGATAGTTAAGCTCATGGTCCTTAAGCTTTCTAGACTCATAAGCGATAACTCTTCCTTCTTGCATTAACACTGCCCCTATGCCTTCCAGGGAAGCATCAGTATGAACTACAAAATTTTCAACGGGATCAGGTACTATCAAAATCGGGGCATTGGTCAATCTATCCTTAAGGATCTAAAAAGCTTCCAAACATTTCTTAGTCCAAATGAACTTCTTCCCTTTCCTTTGTAAGGAAGTGATGGGATGAGCTATTCTAGAAAATCCTTGGACAAAGCATTTGTAGTATTTGGCTAAACCCATGAAACTACGAACCTCTAAGATGTTGGTGGGGGTTGGCCATTCAACTATAGCTTGTATCTTGGTGGGATCAAATGTTATACCTTCTCCTGAGATAACATGACCAAGATACTTAACTTCAGTCTGAAAGAATTCACACTTCTCCAAGTTTGCAAACAACTAATTCTCACGAAGGCATTGCAACACTTGACGAAGATGTTGTTCATGTTCTTCAACTAACTTAGAATACACCAAAATATAATCTAGGAAAATTATGAAAAATTTGTCTAAGAATGTCCTGAATACCCCATTCATAAGACTCATGAATACTGAAGGTGCATTAGTGAGATCAAAAGGTACCACGGTAAATTCATAATACCCATACCAAGTACAAAAAGATATTTTGTGAATGTCGGCCTCATGAATCCTTAACTGGTGGTAGCCTGACTTTAAATCAATCTTAGAAAATACCTTGGCTCCTTTCATCTAATCAAACAGATCATCAATTCTTGGCAAAGGGTATCGATTCTTGATGGTTACTTTGTTGAGTTGGTGATAATCAATGCACAACCTAAGTGAGCCATCCTTCTTAACAAAGATAACCAGAGCTCCCCAAGGTGACACACTTGGTCAGATGAAACCTTTTTCCAAGAGTTCTTCTAGTTGAACTTTTAATTCACTCAACTCTAGAGTGGTCATGTGATAAGGAGCTTTGGAGATAGGTTCACCTCCTTGCACCAATTCTATATGAAAATCAATGTCCCTTTTGGGAGGCATTCCTAGAATCTCAGTTGGATATACAACTACAAAATCTTGAAGTAAGGGGTGCTCAAGTATAATTTATCTATCTTCCTTGTTAGCCAAGTCATCAACTAAGACTGCAAAAAGTTGGCATCCCTTTCTCACGCATTTCTTAAGTTGCATAGCTCATATCATCTGAAGTGATATAGGTCGTTGGATTCCCACAATAGTGTTGGGCTTCCCCAAATCATCCAAACAATGAATGAGCTTCTTTCTACAATCTATCCTGGCTTCATGAGCTACTAACCAATCCATTCCTAAGACAACTCCATATGATCCAAGAGGAATAACTCGAAGATCAACATTGGTAGAGAAAGGTCCTAATCCCAAGTTGCACCCTTGAACACACAAATCTATGGTCATTTTAGCCCCTGAATCTAACTCTACCTGCCACTTAACTTCTTTCCCTACTACCGCTAGCCCGCACTTTTCTATCAAAGAGGAATATATGAAGGAGTTGGTTGCTCCTGAGTCAAAGAGAATAGAAATAGTTTTACCCTTTAACAAACTTGAAGTTTCTATGACAATGTTCTAGTGGTCAACTTGTCTATGTTCCAAAATAGTGAACACCTGATGTGATCGACTGGCATCTCCTACTGTTGGTTCTTAAATTGCTTGCTTCTAATTGGTGGGGTTTGTGCACTGAGGGCACTAAACCACAATATGTCCTTGTTGTCCACAAGAATAACACCCAGTATTCCTTCCTAAGTTCTTTGTAGGAGGTGCACTGGATTGTTGATAACCTCTTCTATTGAAATTCTGAGAATTCTAGGATTGTGGGTGAGGAAATCTTTGTTGTGCTTGAAAACTGTTATGGTTCTGAGGTTGTTGAAACCTTCCATTACCTTGGTTATTATTCTGAAATTTCTTCTTAGGAAAGTTTTGTCCACCTTTGAAAGAGAATTGTTGGTTCTTGGAGTTGGAATTTCCTTGATTAAAATTTCCCTTAGAACTTGATCTAGTGTTGAAAGTTTGGCCACTAGAACAACCACCTTTTCCTTTGACCTTTCTTTCAACTAGGTATGCCTTAGTGATGGCATCCTAGAGATTCTTAGGTTCTAAGATCGCTACATCTTCTGGTATTCCGTCCTTCAGACCTCTAATGAAGTGTTGGACAAGAATGGGTTCATCATCTCTAAAACCTAAGAAAGGCTTAAGTTCATAGAAATTTCTTTCATACTCTTCTACTGACATGTTGGCTTGCTTGAGGTGATGAAATTCTTCTACCCTTCCCTACCTCCACTGATCAGACATGAACCGATCCTTAAAGCTTTCTAGGAACAATTCCCATGAAATATGGTTGATGGTGACTTGAAGTTTATCTTCTTCCATATGCCACCATGTAGATGCAAACTTCCTCAAATTCATAATAGCACATCTGGCCTTGACATTGCTACTAAAAGGGTGCATAGAAAAGCACCTCTCAAGGTTAAACAACTAGGTTTCCATAGTAGATCCCCCTTCATTACCATAAAAAAGGGGTACCTTGACTTTGAGAAAGTCCCTCATGTGAGCGGTAACCCTATCCTCATATTTTTACATAACTTGCCTTCTCCTAGGGCTCCTAGCTCTTTCCCTATCTTGGTGTTGTGCTTGGTTTCCTTCTTCAACATTGATTTTATTTTCAAGGTTATCAAGTCTATGCAAAAGTTGTCTAAGTTGGGCTCCTTTCGAGTCATTATTCTGACTCTCATTTCTATGATTGTCTTGATTTTGTTCTCCCTTATATTCACCATGGGAACTCTCTAGGTGAGATCTCAAGGAAGACTCTTGAACTCTATCCTTAGCTCTTCCATGGGTAACATGAGGCATCCTGGAAGAGTGGTGCAACAAAAGTTTTAGGTTCTAGTTTAAACAGAGCATTCAATGTGTTGAAAAGTTTTGAGTTTCAAATGTAAATAGACCCTAAGCTCCCAATGTATCAACTAGGGCTCTGATACCAAATGTAATGTCCCCGCTAGGGAACCCATTAGGAATTAGGTCTTATGACCAAAAATTACAACAAACAATTTTTTAAATTTTTTTTTTTCTAATATTACATCATTAATATATTTACATTTACATTCCTTAAGGTTACCTTAATGAATTCATTTACTAACATATTACTTATCCAAATTGAAATTTATTTCTTTTCTTTACTTTCACATTTCAGGGCTTAAGAGATAGGGTAAGAAAATAACATTTCATTAACAATTATATTTCTTACTTCATAAACCAATTTCATTTCTCTTTCCTACACATTGAGTAACTATTCTTTACAAATTATATTTTAGCCTTAGCATAATAAACATTTCCTTTCATTGCAACATAGGAGAGATAGAGAAGATAATTCAACATTACATTATATATTTCCAACTTTGGTCTTTCAAATGACAACCCTTGAAACAACACTAGAACTATCCCTCCCAATTACATTGCTTTTCTTTTCAGTTATATTTTTATGATAATAAATATCATTACAATAACAAGTACATAAATGGCCTAAAGGAATTACAACATATCTTTTCATCTTCCTTTTCAACAATACATAATACAAAATAGAAAGATCTTCATCAATGTATAAAATTGAATGCATCCAATTCATGAACCACAAACAGGACCTTGAAAGATTTTTTGCCACCCAACCATGTAAAAGTGATAAAGTTCCACCCCCCATGCTAGGAAATAGAACCAAGATACTCAGAAGGCCCTAAGAATTCTAAGGTTCCACAAACCCTAACTTGAACACAAATACAAAACATTACAAGATATCACATTACTAATCACAAGGGTTAGGTTTCTAGCATACCCTCTAGGTGAGTGTCATCACATATCCTAGATTTTGGGATCCTTTCTAGCAACCATGTAACCCCAGTCCCCCCTTTATGAATAGGGATCCATCCTAGCAGTTACCCATGGTTTCGGTACTCCAACAAGACTATGTGGCCATTAATATGTTTTCTTTCATTATCTTTTGTTTCCCCCCTACCAAGTTAATTTTAAGGTTATCACTAGATTACAAACTCACCCATAGGATCTCCTAGCAACCAATTTGGGTCCTGACACCTATGGTGAGCCACTCACCTAGGGTACCTAGTCCCCTATCGAAAACATGACAAAAGAATTGCAATATTTCAAATGCTTTATTTCAAAGGTTTAGGAATCTCTCCTGTGTACTCAGACCACCAGGACGAGCCCTAACCTTAACCATAAACAACATAAGAATAGTAAAATAATGTCACATAATCAAGACACCTTAAGTAAAATATTATGATCAACTTAAAACAATAAAATAAATCATTCAGAGAAGTAAAAAGATGCAGACAAAGACCATGATCAAGGTTGGAAGATACAAACCAAACCCCTAAGCCAAACAGTTATCCAACACTAAAATCTATGACTTTAAAGTTTCCACATTAGGTCCAAAGAGAAAATAAAATTAATATACATTATAAATCAATAAATATTGATGGGTAAAAGATTTTACTATAAACTAATGAACCCGCAGGGATCTATGCATTGACTATTTCTAGAAACATTTATATGACTATCATAAAAAATACAGTCTCAGTGTGGTAAGCATAAGTCTATTTTGAACCATTGGATCTTTCTAATTTTGATATATGTTGGACAGAACCAAATTATTCACATTCTCACTGGAGTGATTTTCCAAATACTGGCTGGTTCAAAAGTTATTTATAACATAGTACAGGTATATAAAAATAAACCAGAATACTTTGTCTAATTCCTATTAATATATTTTTTATTATCATCCTATTTACAAACCATTTCACAACTTAAAATTTGTAGATCATATGAATAATATATATATTTAATAACACTCACCTATATGCACAAATAAATATACCAAATTATAATCATAAAATTAATTATAGACTTCCAGGAAGAGTTTTGACAAAGAAAATAATCTGTCATTAAACTTCATGGACACAGTATGTTTTTTTTTAACAATATTTAATTCATAACATATATAACCCAAAAAATATTGAAACATCATAAGAACACACTATTGATTTCCAAAATATACAAAAACACCCACAAATACACACAGGCAAGAAGGTGATTCTTCTTGGATCCAGATCCTACCTGGAGTCCTGCAGAGAAACTTCAAAATGTCTAGAGCACACCTCTGCAAGTCCTCCAAACCTTGAGTGAGATGGTAGCCTCCTGGAAAGCTTCCTCTGGAAATCCAAATCCAAGCAATCCACACACTTTCCCTCCAAACTAAGACATTCTCAATCTTATAGAAAATTACAAATAACTTCTGGAAAAATATGAATGTAGAAAACTTTAAAAACCTTCCAAAAACTCCAACTTCCCCTCAATCCCCAAAATACAAATATTTATCCTTCAATTATTTAGCTGGAGGAGTTGCTTTACAGGAAGCAACTTCTCCAACTTCCATAGTTGGTTGGAAGAACAACCAAATCATTCCTGTAAATGACTTAACAAAGTTTTAATAAATTTAATTAAAATAGCTTTAAAATAAAACTATAACAAGAAAGTCAAACAAATAACTTTCAAGGAAAACACATATCACACATGGAAACCAACTAGCCTAACTCCTATGATGTCTTCAGTTCAACTCCCTCCTATATAGCTAGTTTTACTACAAAAAACCACTTACTTTTATTATTAATATTATTAATATCATTTTCACTCTTTATTTATTTATACACTTTATTTAATTCTCTTTATTTAATTATCATAAAGAACATACCATTTACTCAATCAATAAAAACATACAAGTATTATTATTTATATAAGCATGGGTATATGCATGTGCACCCACATATACACAGACCTATATAACATATACAAATAATTATAACATAATTATAGAATAATTATTATACATATAAACAAGGTTAATTCTAACTCATAACATAAACTCAGACCAACATTGAAACACAAGACCACAACATAAACTGCATTCTACTTTACCAACTAGGGTATCAGCCTAACATATATCTAAGTCCATGGGTAACCTCATGAGTAGCTTGGTTAAATCTCCACACAACAATAGTTCGAGTATTTTGAAGGCACACTCAGACCTATGTAGCCAGGTGGAGATGATGCCTGGTACCTGCTTCCTACATCACCAACTGACATGCATATACATATATATATATAGAAATAATGGAAAACAAGGAGGGAGAGTGGGACATCGTGTGGACCTCCCATCTACACTCACATCAAACAGTGTAATCATCCAAACATAAGGGGTTGGCAGGGTTAGATCCATCATAATATAAATCAAATGTAAAATATTTTACAAATAGTTTATTTCTAATCATTCATCATTTTATTTCAAATTATTTAATATTTCATAACAAACTCTATTAACCAAAAAAAATATGAAATCAAATTTTCCATCATTAAATAACATAGTCCAAATATATAATCCAAAGTATCAAAGTAATAATCCTATCCATCCAAAATATGTAGATACTAGGGTGGGCATTACAACCCTTGCATGGCTGGTATACTCACTATCAGAGTATGCACCTTTGGACTTAAGCTTTTGGAGACTAAGGGAACCTTCATGCAAGAGCGCACTAGCTAATTTTTTGTAGAATGAAAGATAGAAATTTCCAAGTGACAACTTGGTTTACACAACAAGCATTAATGGAAGAAATTCTACTTTAAAGTACACAAAAGTTAGAAGATATCTCATTGCATTCGAATTAAGAGTGATTGAAGAGTTGAAGAGCCTTAGCAATTGATTGAGAAGGATTGAAGTTTGATTCATCAAGTGATTTTCTATGCATTTGATCAGTAGCAAAAACCCTAGTTCATCACACCGATTCAGAATCTCTTGGAAACCTTTGTGAAAGTGATATACAAGTAAGTCATGGCTACTCCTATAGTATTTGATGTTGCAAAGAAGAAAATATATTTTTTTAAGAGGCATCCATTCAAATCTACATTATATGACCTAGAAGGGGCATTCTCCCGCATGCCTATGGGCGTTATGCATGTCAAGGACATTAGGGCATACATCTATTGTAAGAAAGAACTAGTAGGATTGGACAAATTGAGGGTGCACATAGAAACTATGCTAAAACCCTAAAAAACATTCATGGATGAGTATGCGTGGTGGAATAACCACCCTATAGTGGAGTATGCTACGACATATGAATTCTTTGATTTAGAATGGATCAAAATTCTTTTGAGCAGGATTCATGATGACCTATTTTGGATAGGTGAAGTGCCGGTCAGAATAACTAGTGATCTAATTCATGAAATAACAAGCCTCTCAAAGATAGGCATTGTCCTTACAGTAGGTAAAGATGTGAGGAAGATTGTTGAACATACTTGCAACTCAAGGAGTGATAGGCGTAGAATGACCATAGAGCCTATTGAGAAAGATGACATCAAATTGATGTCTATGATACTTGGTTATAGGTTTCAACACACCAGCAGGGTGAATAGTGTGTCTGTGGCCACAAGAATTGTAAAAGAGAATGGAGAGTTCAACCTGTGTGAAATCTTGCACACATAGCTAATTGACAACATCAAGGCAATTAAGCATGATAAGACCAAGATATTTAGATTTGGGTCTTTAATCATCTATATGTACTTTCACATTGTTGGAAAGGTATCTGATTTGTATCTAGAAAAATCCATTCCCACAATGCATCAGATATCCATCAAGGCATGCACTGAGATCACTTTGAAGGACTTCATGACTCTAGAGTTGAAGACATTTAGAGCTAAGATGTAGATGAGGTATAGGATACTAGAGAAGATAGTTGAGAAATATAAGGATACTATCTATTTTATTGTTGAAATAGACACAACATGCATGGAGGTAGTGGAATTGAGAACAAAGTGGATTCATCCACTAGGATATGAAGTGGAAGAGCCTATTCTAGAGGCTTATGATAAAGTTTTATTAGTAGCACCCAAAGACTCTAATGAGCCAAGATGGGAAACCTATGAGGAGAAAACTATAGAAGTTGATGCAGTATTAAATAGCACAAAAATAAAAAGAAAGGTTGCTAAAGTTACCTCAGAAATCTTGAGAATACATGGAGTGTCTCAAGCAGATCTAGAAAAAGAAAGAGAACAAAAGATTGCTTTGGAATTAGAGAGTGCAGATGCAGCAAAGGTAGAATCAAATGATCTTAAGTTGAAGAAGGTAAAGATAGAAAAATCTAATGAATAGAAGGGTAAAACTGATGATACTCCTTCTACACCCAAATAAACCATTGACCTTACTTCTCCTTCTGAGTATAAGGCAATGCCGAAGAGGAAGAAAGAGATTAGCACTAGTCATCCATCTTCAAGAGTAACAAGGAACAAAAAGAACTCACAAGCACCTCCTGAAGTAATTTTCAAACCTAGTCTCAGTGTGCTAAGTGCAAGAATAATTGGTGAAGGAAGAATTGATCAAGTAGAAAAGTTTTATGAAAAATATAGTGAGATAGACAAATCTGAGATACATGGTATGATAGTCAAACACATGTTAAAGTTCAAGAAGACAGTCTTGGAACTTAAGACTATGATCCCTGACAATGTATGGAACATCTTAGAATTCTAAAAGAGACAAGCCATTGAAGAAGATTTGAGGATAAGGGAAAAGATTCTAGATGACACTCTTCCAGTATGTTCCTTAGAAGAGAAATATTTGTTTCTGGACTTAGTGAAACCACATCCCAAAACAAAGTCAAGGACTTTGCACATTATGGACAAGAACTATGATCTTGTTGCTAAGGAAATAGAAAAGGCATTTGAGAAAGTATTCATGAATAGGCATATGTATCCAGCTACTTCATCCACAACACAAGTACCCTTAAAGGAAGTCAAGGTGGTAGAGACCACTAATGCATCAGTGAGAGGTCCTCAAGATTTAGCACCTGCAGTGGAAACACAAACATAGGTAGATAAGTCTGTGCCCATGATAGAGTCACTAAAGGATAGACCCATTATCATTGATAATGTAGAGATAGCCATGGTGACCACTGACACTTAATTGGATAAGTTTGAAGAAGCTTTTGTGAGCACACAAGAAGTTGAAATCTTATGTAGTAACACTCCTCCTACTCATCAAGAAGAAATATTGATTGAGGATATAACAAATGAGAAAGAAGAAGAAAAGATGGAAGAAAAGAAAGAAGGAGAAAAAGAAAAAGAAGCTGAAAAAAAAAAGAATAAGAAGAGGTAAAAGGAAGTGAACAAAAGGATGAAACATTAGTTGAACCAATCAAGGTAAAACAAGAAGTCTTGGATAGCACTCCCATCACTCAACAACATTATTGTCAAGTTTGACACCTGACACAATCAGTTTGGACTCATGAGGAGAAGAAGACCTAATTAAATTCAACTTCTTAGCTATGGAGAAGACCAAGGAAAAACAAGTGATGAGGAATCCCCTCCTTGTAGAGTTAGTGAACATCCTGAACATCTTGCTACCAGCAGATAAGCAAGTATCCAAGGTACACTCCATTGATGATGTAAGTTTAGTCATTTCACAATTCAAAAGAAATTTCTCTAGTCTGGAAGAATATTCATCCTTAGTTGTAGAGGGGAAGTACTTGAAGAAGAGATTGATTGAATTGGTTAGCAACTATGCACTTGACCTGAGCTCACTAAAGGCTAGTCAAGCATCCCTGAAGGAGTTTGTAGCAAAGGGAAGAAAGATCATTGCTGAATGTATGAACCAATATAAGTTGACTGGTGATCTATAAAAAAGGGTACAAGAGGCATAAACCATGATAGAAATCATCAAGAAATTAGTGGAAGATCTATCTGTTGATGTGAACATGTGCAACAATGTCTATCAAGGACAACTAGGCAAGATTGAGAAGGCAGAAAAAGAGATGACCAAGATAAGGGCTAGATAGACTCAACTAAGGAATGCTCTTGCGCCCTCATTAGACATACTAAATTAGAATATCAAGGAGATCAATGTGACCATGGTGACATATGGTCAAGGTCCTAGCACTGATCTGGAGAAGATGGAGAAGCTACAGTACACTTTATGTGCCCATCTATAGATTGTAA
This sequence comes from Chamaecyparis obtusa, assembly GCA_027943335.1. Lineage (NCBI taxonomy): Eukaryota > Viridiplantae > Streptophyta > Pinopsida > Cupressales > Cupressaceae > Chamaecyparis > Chamaecyparis obtusa. Next base: position 1,221,023 of record BSBK01004454.1, read on the forward strand.
ATTCACTGATCACTTTTTGGAAGGAGATCCAAAATCTATAGATTGCATATCTGGATGTACTATCATAGTAAGTTTTTGTAGAATCAATTTTGATACACCTTTGTCATTAATGTCAAAGGGGGAGTATGTATAGAATATGGACAATAGATATGTATAAGGAGATATAAGATAGAAAGATATGTATAGAGAGACAAAATTTTTTTGTATTAAGGACAGTTAGCAACTTGGCCATAATCCTTTGTTTCCATCAATGACAAAGGGGGAGATTGTTGGAAAGTTGGCTATACTAGTGTATATCACTTATTATATTATTTTCATTATGGCAACAAATTCATATAGAAGTTTGGAGTCAGCGCACTTGATGAGAAGATCATAAACCGGTTAAGTGTTAAAGACTGGATAGTGTACAGAGTTCCTGAAGCTCAGAGCATTAGCACACATGTATAAGAATGAGTTATGATGTGTGCCCTGGAATTTAAGTTGGTTAAAATATATTCATGCTTAGTCTATGAGTGCATGATCAAATATGAAAGTATGAGAAAGATACAGACAGTTGAAGTTACATAGCCAGTGTGTGCTAGTAAAGAACAAAGTAAGCAGCCGACTATTATCATTTTGAGTTGTGGTTATATTCTAATGATGTAAAGGTCATGTGCCTATTGTAATTAGGTTTCTGACATGTATATATGTTTGTTTGTAAACATGCTTGAGCCAACTCATTTGGAAGTGTTGTATGTAATAGGTTTAAGGGCCAACCTAGTTGTTTATTTTGTATGTGCATATAAATATGGGATGCGCCCATTGTAATTTGTATGGAAGTTGACATAGAGTTGTGATAAGAAAAGAAGAAGTGTGAGAAGAGACCATATGATGTATTAGAGCTTTGTAAGAGGTCAAATCATTAGTGCATCAAAGGAACTGATTTGATAAGCAGTGTCACAGTGATAGTTCATCTAGCAGATATAGTGTGTATCTGAGATCAGAAGGTTGTAGCCTTCACCACTTGAGCAGTGATCTCTAGGACAGTGTCTCCTCTCCCCTAATAGGGACTATTGTAAAAGACTAATAATAGGGTCAAATCCTTAACAAGGTCTACTATACTTAATGCATTGTAAAGAAACTCCTAACAAGGTTAAGGATCTTCTAACAAGGATCATAAAATACTAGTACAGAATATTAGTGGGTGTCAATTCCCACCAGGGTTTTTACCTATTTGGGTTTCCTCGTAACCATATTGGTGTTATTTGTTGAGTTCATGTTTCATGTTTATGTGGATGTTCATTTCAGTACTTAAGCATTTAAGTTCAGTTTAAAGATTAAATAAAAAGATAAAATTCAGTGAACACTGATTCACCCCCCCTTCTTAGTGTTCCCATTCCTAACAGTAACTTGTACACTCTTGATCTTCAAAACTTAGTAGAATCATGCAAGTCAATCAAATCACTATCATACTTTCATAGACTCATCAATAAGTTTCCCAATGAATACCTTATTCATAAATTATTCATACATCTCATCTTCATGCTAATATCTCCTTTCCTTCATCAACATCACCTTCTTTAGATGTTTGCAACTATCATGATAAGTAAAGTCAAAGCTAGTTGACATCAATGAAAATTTAACAGTTGATCTAATGTCTCACATATACCTCAGTAGCTCAGTGATCATCATCACATTCTCCCATTTTTTTCTCCAAGTAGCCTATCAGTTGTATTTCCAACAATATCTCCCTTTGGCATTAATGGAAACACAGTATGAAATATATCATTGAATACCAATCAAATCTTAAGTGTTTACAAGTTAGTCTTTATGATGTAACTTAGTTAACTCTCCCATAGCTTATTTTTTTAATATGTTTAATCACTATGCAGTATCTGTCTCTCCTGTAGTATTTCTCTTTAATGTATGACTATTTTTCTTCTTTTCTGTTCAATGCATATTCTCTCCTTTTCGATTAGCTTCTTTCCTAACTGAATATTTCATGCATAATGTCTCCCTTTGACAATAATGCCAAAAATAAGCTCTTCAGTAGCCAAATAAGTATTTTTTTTGTTCCTTTAGAGATTCTTGTACCTTGCATGTACATATATTCTTGATTTCAGCTTGTCTTCCACCTTCTTCACATATCTTCCTTTATTGCAACATACACCACTTCTTCTTCATCAATTTCAGTCCTAGTATCATCATCTTCTTCAATTAGGTATCATGCATTTTTTCCTTTATCTCCATAGTCTTATTTTTCTCTGTTTCCTCCAGTCAGTTACCTCTGTGATATCGATAATCTCTTCTATCATTCATTCTTTGTTTTTATCTTTCACTTATCCTCTCATTATCATTCCTATTAGAACATCTATCAGCAATATGACCAATCTCTTTACATTTGAAATATATTAAGGGTAGTTTACCTCCATATTTTCCTTTTCCTTTTAGTAGTCTTCTAGCCATTAATGCTTTAGTTCTTCAAGCTCATCTTCTTCATCTTCATAATCACTTCCATTTCTTATTTGATGTCTATTACTTGATCTTCCAGTATTTAAAGATGACACAAATGTAGAGTCTACCTTAGGTACAACACTATTATCAAATTTTTTAAGCTCAAATACATTCAATATACCGATTAAACTATTAAGGGAAACATCATTACTAGGTACAACTCTCATTTCATGTATTGCAAATACTCTAATAGCATAGGTAGGCAATAGTGTTCTGAGAATTTTTCTTACAATAATTTCTTCATCAATAGTTCCTCCTGCTCCTCGAATAGCATTCACCACTTCCTTGACTCGGTTACTGTACTGAGTTATTTTTTCACCTTCTTTCATCTTCATATCATAAATTTTCCTCTTCAGCTTTCTACCTTTTCCATGAGCACATTTTTATCTCCACCATGAACTAGTGTCAATTTGTCCCACATTTCTTTTATAGTTGTACAATTCTTAATGTCTTCAAATTCAACATTTGATAGAGAAGAAGCAATCTCAATCATCATTGCATTACTCTCTTGTATTTCTTTAATTTGTGTGATAGTCAAAGGACCTGTAGGTGCTATGAATTAATTTTCCAAATAGCATAGTGCAGAATCCCCAATGCCCAATAGATACAACTTCATCCTATTTGTACATGTTGAGAAATTATCCTTGTTAAGATTCAATACCTCTCTCTTATACATCTTTGGATCTATAACTTAAGTCCTTTAACTTCTTCCTTCAAGTATTTGTGCTCTAATACCAATTGTTAGATAACTAAGAGGGGGGTGAATCAATTTTGTTTAGTTATCATACAGTCCCAAATTCCTTTTAGATGTATAGTATCAAATTTGAACAAATAAACTAAACAACTCAGTAATAACTTGTGTGTGACTTACTGATTAATTAACCAACTGTCAAATAATGTGAACCGACTAGTAGTTAATATATACCTACCTAACTAGTTACTATAATGTGTAAAATAAAATATCGAAACATCACATCCATACACATTTAACACTTGATTTTTAACCTGGAAACCTTGTTAAGGGAAAAACCACCTGGCACCGGTAACCCAAATATTTTCACTCTTCTGAAGTGAGCTCGGTTAAGATCCTACCCTATTAAAGGTTACAAACACACTGTAAGGTGTAACCTTGTTAGAGGATTTATCACTAATAGTTCTTTATGACCATACAATCACTTGGGTCAACAAGAAAAAAAGTAACATTCATAGAATTTTAACAAAAAAAGACGGTTAAGTTTCACTTAGTTAAGAGATTTTGACTGTAGAAATGGTTAGAAAGAAACAATGTATGACCTGATTCAAATGCAACTTATTTTTCTCGTATTAAGATCTATGCTAAGCTCAATATCATTCAAGTCATCATAATCTCTTCATTCTCCTTATTCCTGTTACTCTATTCTGCTCGGTTACCTCCTTCTGTCTCTTGGTTTGGTCTGTAGAATCACTTGGTTCTCACTCCAACCCATCTAACCAAATTTGCATGAATGCACCAAAAAAATTTATTTCTCATGTGATCCTCACTTTTTTGCTCATATTTCTTGTCTCCTTATATAGACATGTAAAACCATTTTCATTTCAGCCATATATTTTGCCTCTTAATCTCAATCTTTGGTTTTGCCTCTTTAACCTTCCTCAGAAATTGTTGCTTAAACCATTTTCAATGTTCATCATCTGATCATCCTTGAATTTTTCCATCCGTAGATCTTCATAAAAAACTTTGTCTTTATCCTTGAAATATTTTAGATTCGTCCATCTCTTCATCACATGTTGAAAATCACATGTTCCTCTATATTTCTCCTACTCGATCAATACCATGATATGTCAGTTTCTTCTTTCTCGGTTAATACCGCATTCAATGTACAAAAATCTTCAACACTTAGTAGAATCATGTAAGTCAATCAAATCACTATCATATTGTCATAGACTCATCAATAAGATACCCAATGAATACCTTATTTATAACTTACTCATACATCTCATCTTGATGCTAATATCTCCTTTCCTTCACCAACATCACCTCCTTTAGATGTTTGCAACTATCATGATAAGTAAAGTCAAAGACAATTGACATCAATGATAATATAACAACTATTCTAATGTCTCACATATACCTCATTATATTAGTGATCATCATCACATTCTCCCATTTTGTTCTCCAAGTAGCCTATAAATTATAGTCCTCACACCTATGATTTGGAATCTATTTTCATCAATCTGCATAAATCCCCTATCTAGGGATTCATATTTAAGATTTAGAGATTCAACGATTCATTTAGGCATGACTCTGGTACTTGCTCCAAAATTGATCATAGAATTGTACAAAAAATTACCATTGAAAATCAATGTTAAATAGAAAGGGGTGGATTTTGGTTATTCTACCTTGGCACTTGTTACAAACTCCATGATTAGTGAGCACAGTGGGAGCACATTTTTTACCTTTAGGCTTCACTACCTTTCTTGTTGATCCCTTGTCTTTTTTTTGTGTCAGGGTGCTCTCCCAAATAGACTATGGCTTCTCCATCTTAGAAAGTGCCTCTTGCAATAGTGACCTCTATCCTATAATGGTAAGGATTTCCTAGAGAGAAATGCTTGTGGGAGCCTTCTTTAGTTTCTCAACAACATTGAGAGTATTTGGCATCATTTTCTTTGACTCTCCAAACTTGTAAGTCATTATTTCTTTTGGCCTTAAGTAGGGAGAGATGAAAACAATTTTAAGGATGGCTTTATTAGAAATAGGCTTAGATTGATGAACCACTTTCTCAAATGTGATCTAACTTGTTTTTAGAGATTGTAGTTGGATTGCACCTGCATTGTCTTGGAGGTAGATGTAGAAGCATTTTTTGTAAGCACCATCTCTTCATCTTCCATCCATGAGAACATCGCATGATCATAAACAATCTTTGCTTCTCTTTTTAAAGACATGCCTTCTATTTATGTAGTAAGTGCAATAATTTCCATGCTTGGGGATGCATAAACACTAGGGTCAGAGGAAATCCCTTGGGCTCTCTACTCCATAATTTATTGCTGCAAGTTTCCTCACGGGCAATTTTGCAATGTGTGCTCTGTATTGCAAGGGAAAAACCATGCATTAGTATCATCAACTGATTTATTTTGGCCAGGTACCAATTATCTATTCTAGTTGGTGGAATAAATTGTAGAGGCATAGGAATGGTAACTAATTGATTATTAGCTTGTGACTAGCTAAACCTTGAACCTCCTTGATTCTGATTCATCTAATAGTTGAACTTTCTAAATTGATAATTCACATGCAAAGGCTTAGAAAAGGAATTTTTCTACCTCTTCAAATTGATGATCTCATTAGAGAAATTTTGCAATAGGTTCTTCATATCATTTACCTCAAACACTAGCACGATGGGAGTAGTTCCACTATTGGATTGAGCATTTGGGTAATCGTAAAGAGATTGGAGTGGAACCTATAGAGAAACACTGGGATTGGCATTACCTAGAACAAGTAGGGTGGCTAGAGAAGGGGTAGGAAAGTCTAGAAACACATGCATAATAGGTCTAGTTGGGAGCCAACCTACATCAATGAGGCTATTTTCCACCCTAACAACAACACTGTAAGCATCTAGTAAGATGTTTACACCCATAGATTTGATCCTCATAGATATACTGGGATTGGAGGCCTTAAGGTAGCATATGTTAGAGTAATAAAGTGTTTACTTATTAATTAAATCATATTAATTTAATTACTAAGCCACTAATTATCTCTTTATGCTTAAGCTAAACTTTAAGCATATAATAATTAATTACTTTATTAATTATTATCATGCAACCTAGGTTTATTCACCCTTTTAGGTTTTTGATCTCTTTTTATAAGGATTGATCTCCTCTTATTTTCATAACTTTATAACAGATTGTAATTGAGAAACATTCATTTTATTGAATTGCATCTTTTGTTTTTACACATCAAGAATGTCTCCTCTTTCATGGATCCATGCGTTCGGGCCTCTCCAACTTCTTTCTTCTCTCTCTTTCTGTGACAGGTGTTTGCATGTAGGTATTCTTGGGAGTTGTGGGTTCTTTACTCATCAACTCTAATATGGTATCAGAGCTTCAGATCTATTTACCCCTATCTTCTTCCTGAGATATTTGATCGTGTTTGTTAGATCTATAGTTTCAAAGGGTCTTGTATTGAATATAGGGGGAACTCTCTTTCTGGTCACCTTGGCTTCAAATAAACCTCACGATTGCATTCATAGTATCCAAGAACCCCTAGATCCATATAAAATTTATTGAATTTGGACAAAGTTGGAATTTTTGTAATTATTTTTATAATAACCCTAACACAAATCCCGAGGTGGTCACTAGTTTTTTGGGGCACTTTATGCCCAAACAGACCCCACAATTGAGCTCGCAGTACTCAAAGACCCCTAATTCTATATAAGGCACATCCAATTTGGATGACGTTACAATTTGTCAGAATTTTTTTTATGTACTAGGGCCGTATGACCTTGACAAACAAATCGAGACAATAAATTCAAAAAAAAAATTTGTGAGGGCCACCTGAGCGCCATGCAGTGATCACCTGGGTGCCACCATAGGTGGCTCTACAGCCACCCTGTGGTAATCATTGGCGGCCTGTGGTGATTGTTAGCGGCTAGTGGCAACATCATCGCTAGAGTCACCGAATGGTGTCTATCGCGGTCACTGGTGACCACGCAGTCACTACCATAGTGATCAACGTGACTACCACAAAAATTCTTGTGGTCATGGTGGAACCACCAGCACCTTCAATCCTTTTTTTTCTTGCTTCTAGTCACATGGGGAACAACCCCCAATGCCTTCAACCCTAAGGTCAAGCCCCTTGGTCACCCATGTGACCAGGGGCCCAATTTTTTTGGCCTCGGGGGCCTATTGGGTTTTTCCTACGATGTCCATACAACCTTCAATTTTAGGCTCATAGTTTGATGACATCAATAGTCCATCATCTTTTTTCAGACACATTTTTGGGCCCTCTAAAGCACTTATTGGTTTTTTGCTCATAACTTGAGCATACGGTATCATTTTTTAGAAAATGAGATACCATTGCAAAGCTTGTTCAAAGGCGGATCTTTCTAACATTTCAAATTTTGGATTTTTTTCCTCCATTTTTGCACCAAGAGTTCAAAGGAAAAGCTTCTTTTTTATGTTTCATCTGGCACAACTTATGGCTTTTTTCTCATATCTTGAGCATTCGGTGTCAAAATCGAGAAAATGAGATATCATCGGAAAGATGGTTCCAAGATCTATCTAGATATGGAGGTTTGAATTTCTGATTTTTTTTTTATGATATTTTTTTACTATCAAGGCCAGATGTTAATTTTTGTACTCTAGGATCTCTATCTTGTGCATTCAGACTCCATTTTGGGCAAATGATATATCATTGGAAAGCTTGTTCAGAGAGATTTCCAGTGCTATGATTCTTTTTTCTCAATTTTTCTCTAGGAACATTTTATTCAAATTTTTGTATTTTTGCAATCTAGTAGATATCTTGGATATTTTAGGTCCTAGGATCTCTTCCCTTTGAGGGATAGCTCATCTTAGGTTGTTCTTTTGTTTCAGAAACCCACATTCTTCTTTGACAGTGTATACTTCACTTTTGTAACATTAATTTATGCATACACATTGAGATAAAGTGCCATTCTATTACATGTATGGGATCTTGCACATGTTCGTTCTCTATGTACTTGCAGTCCATTATAAAGTGCCAGGGGGTTTAATGTTTTCCTTTGTTTTGTATCTAATTTTTTCATGTGAGCCTTCCTCCAATGACATTAGCCTCAGTTATCTCTATATGTGTTTGTAGTCTCCCTGCACCTTCAATGTTTCAGATTCTTATTCATCATGCAGTTCATATTGGATGATATTTTTAGTATACCTATCATTACTCTTCTATCAGCATTATGGGGAGGTTTCTACTATTGGTTCTATTGCTTCCTTGGTTTGATAGTGTGAGCTATTTATTCTGTATTTGATTATATGTACTAGGCAGAGACAGTGGCTGGGTATCTATGCATTCTGGATCATTTACCATATGGACACTCTTCTCTTTCCTATTTTTGGATGCAATCTTCCATCTTTGATTGATCAAATCTCCAGAGTTTTGGTTTTTTTATGCCATAATTATTTTTGAGTTTAGGTGTTTGCCTTTGTTTGCCTCCTAATTCGAGTAGTGTCATTTGAGGGCACACATGCAAATTATAGTATTTTGTATCTTTGACTTTAGTTGTTTGCCTTTGTTTGCCTCCTGATTTGAGTAGTGTCATTTGAGGGCACTCATACAGATTATAGTCTTCTCTACCTAGTCATATTTCAGTAGAGGATCTTCAAATCAACAGTTACTTCTTGACAGAGTTTTTAGCTTCTTGCTTCAATGATGTTATACATGTTCATCCTTGTTCCTATTTTTTGGAACATTCCTAGTTTTGGAGGCTTCTTCAGTCCTTCAAACAAGTCTTCATCTCTTTTTGGAGTAGAGTTTTTCCCATGTGGTTTTCTCTATTTCTCCTCTTTTTAGAGACTCTATGTTTTGTACTTGGGTACCTAATTAGGCCTTTTGTTGCCGAGATCCATTTTTCTTTCAATAGTTCTTTCTAGGTTTTTGGCTTCTCCCAAAGTTTATCTTAAGGGGGGGTGTTAGGGTAATAAAGTTTTTCCTTATTAATTAAATCATATTGATTTAATTACTAATTTAATTATTATCTATTTATGCTTAAGCTAAACTTTGGGCATATAATAATTAATTTCTTTATTAATTATTATCATGCAATGTAGGTTTGTTCACCCTTTTAGGTTTCTGATCTCCTTTTATAAGGATTGATATCCTCTTGTTTTCATAACTTTGTAACATATTGTAATTGAGAAATATTCATTTTATTGAATTGTAACTTTTGTTTTTGCACATCAAGAATGTCCCCTCTTTCATGGATCCATGCATTTAGGCCTCTCTAGCTTCTTGCTTCTATCTCTTTCTGTGACAAGTGTTTGCATGTAGGTGTTCTTGGGAGATGTGGGTTGTCTACTCATCAACTCCAATAGAATAAAAAACCCATATCAGGTGAGGGTCACATAGAAATGGGGATCCTATGCGATATCTTATTGAATCTTGTTTTGAAATCTATTATGGCCTCTTATGGAGTTCTCTTAATGGTAATAAATTGATAGAGAAACCATAATCAATCTTCCTTGTATCAAAAAAAGCTCACAGAAAGGGCTCCCCAACTCATCCCAATTTGTGATGGAGTTGGGTGGGAGAGAGTGATACCAACCTTGAGTTTTCCTTTGAAAGAATCCACTAGATGCCTCAAAGACACATCTTTCTCAGTGATATTATGAACTATGCAGACTTATGTCACATCTCACAAATGTTTACCAGGATTTTTAGAATCCTCCCTAGTGAATTTGGGAAGATCCTTGAGAGATGAACTAGATATTTTCCCCTAGATAGCCTTTAGGGTTGGGGAAACTAAAGGGCTTCCAGTATTCCAAGCCACAAAATTCCAAGGAGGATTCTAAGCCATTTGCGGTTGTTGGACTTGACCCTACTACTGAAAACCTCTATAACAACTAAAGACTAATGGAGGGACAAGAAAATAAGGTGAGGGCACATTTTGGTATCTATTAATTGGTTTGTGGCTCATACACCTACTCAAAGTTTAGGCAATATGTTTGGGTGGTCCCACCGGGCATGCCTAAAAAATAATTATTGATAACTAAAATTGCTTTTACATAAACAACTTATGGGAAGCTTAGTGAATGGGGACCTTATGATATTTTACTAAGTGAGCTCTGATAATTTAGAAGTCAGCTCTTCATTTAATGTAGAGGGAAAATGGGAAGAAGTATTACTAGTTTACTTTAAGTTGATACACTAAGATTTTGGAACTCTTTAAAAAATTACATGCATAGGCTATTCTGAGAAATGGAATCTCAAGGAAACCTTACTACTACTATGCATTCATGAAAAATTGTAGATATATGAAAAATACTTCAAAAATGTGACATAAAGAGAAACATATAATAACATCCATGAAATAGGAAAAATTAATGCATAATCCACTCAATAAAAATTAAAGATAAGCTCACTAACGTCTAATTCAATCTTAAACTAGCGCAAAAATCATATATGAATAATGAATCTTCAAGAGATCAATGGATTGAAAACATGATTAATTATATTGCTTTAATTCAAATATTCATTACAATTTAAGGATATAAAATAGTTTCTTCATATATCTATTAGAGTCCTCTATTTTTGTTAAAAAGTCCCTCTTACAATACAAAGATTTTCCTTACATAAGCTAGGGCACTACCTGATCTCCCTAACAAGAGTAGTTGCCAAAATTGCCAGGCATCCCACCCTATGAGGCCTAGAAGTTGCAATTTTCATTACCAGACCTAAAAAAGTGAGAGTTGGCCCTTGTCCTATTAAAAAGATCTGAGTCTCCATTACCTCACTCACCTACCACCTTATTGGATTAGATCTTCATTAATTTTCTCAGCTACCACCCGAGATGAGATTCACCATTAATTTACTTAATGCCTTCATGAGAAAAATGTCTGAGCTGAAGGAAAACCAAACTCACATATGTAAGATGCATGAACAAATTTTTCTTTAGCCGAGAGATAACACATGGTAGACAGGTGTGATATCTCCTTCAAAGAAGATATTAAACTCTCCTAAAGACCTGCGAGATGACCACATGGCATACTACACAATGAAGACATAACTTTATCCAACACATGAGCCCACCAACATAAAGTAAAAGAGGCCAGTGCTTTGATAAAATACATGATATTTGAGTGAAGAATTTCATAAAAAAGAAAAATAATCTTGACTAAAAAATGCACCATGTTGCCAAGTGGTAAATGTGTATAGCCGCAAAGATTTTTGGCGAAGAAAAAAGAGAACCACACCAAAAATCGCATTGTAATGAAAGATGGAAAACACACATATCTTCATAAATAAAACACTGTAGAAAGGAAAGAATGAAGTACAAGAAAAATTTCTAACTCCATAACATAGTGAATTTTCAATTCACAGTAGCCTCATAGATTATTGATAATACATAAAGATGGTGAGAATAAATTTGGAGGAAGTGGGAAGTACATTAGATAGCACAATTCTACCAAGCAATCCACATAGATGGATGATTCAAATGACATTCAAGGTCACAAAATTATTGAATATGGGTCATCATGGGAGAATGACTCAACATGATGAATTATTCAAAAATAATTGAGTCTTAGGCATGGTTGAAGATGACCCACTAGCCAACCAGTGCTAAATTTAATGAGATTGTGGTTTGACAGGGCGACCTTGAGGAGAGGCATAATTAATAGATCTTGAAAGTAAGGAAAAGATAAAAAAATATTACATTGTAAACATAGCACAATCAAGTTGTTTAAAATTTTTATCACTAGTAATCTTCAAATTACTCCACATATGCTAAATACCTTGAGGATAATGATGATTAGTATTATGATGAAAATTCTCAATTTATTACACATATAGAACCACACATATCTTTCTGTAAACATTTCCATGAAATGAAAATTAACCCTTCTTTGTTAGAGGACACCTTAAACATATTAAAATATTTGTAAAAGACCCAAATGATAGGTGACATTGAAGCTAGAATCCACTACCAAAGAGTAGATCTCTCTAGAACATCATTGAGAGAATAAACATTCACATTTTGAAAGGAATGATTATCACTAATACAATGATCCATGCCAACTACTGATTGAAATTAGACCCATGGTCACCTACATGAGAGTGTCATTATAGATCAAGAAGAGTGGAAACCCCTCTATAAACTACCTCATGTTTGGAAGAATAAACCAAGATACCTAGGCAAATTTAATACATGTTATAACAAACATGAACAAAGTGTAAAAAAAGAAATATTGATAGGAATTTATGATGCATGTTGATGCTATTTATTTTATCACATTCAAAAGGAAGATGACCCACTAGGATCAAGAAGGCTCAAGCATTGAATGGTTACTATGATCCTTCACCTAATAAAAATAGAAATGGGATGATTGGTGGTGAGATTCAAGATTTAGGAACAAATATAGGAATTTAGGTTGAGTTTATATAGACATAGAATAAAAAAGATCTAATAGGATGATTTGATATCAGAAATAAAAATTTGAGATGGTAACTAACGTATAGTTCTAATCTAAAGTTGTTTTGGAGGGACAAGGTCAACTGGGTTAGCCTACTCCAAGGACTAGATTGAATGGGTTGGCCTATCCTCTAAATTTTTCACTGTTATCAATTTTAGATTGTAGCTAGGGTCTTGTACTTCCTAGGTTTTGATTCTAGAACTAGCACCACCTATTCTTTCACATAGAAAATATAAATTGTTATGTAATGAAGGGTTTTCTTGAGTAAAACCCCAATTTGGAATTAACCTTTAAACTGAATTAAAATATAAGTGAAAGGAAATTGCATTGATATGTATCACATGCTAGATCTAAAACATGAAGTTTCTTATACCTTGATAGCACAATGCTTCTTTAAATGAGATCACAAATATTGATGCAATATCTTGATCCCACACCAAAACCTAAAAGGAAATCATTAAAGACATGATTTTCACAATGATTTTTTTAGTTTTCCACAAATTTTGATATGGAAAATGAGAGCAACTCAAATTATTGTGAATAGATGATTAAATGCTATGATCTTCTCCCTTGATTGTGGTCTCCTCTACTTAGACATTACCGAGGGAGAGAAGCTTTCTTTGGATAGTGGAGCCTTGGAAATGCCTTGGATACGTAGAATTTACTTTAGAATGCTTGAGATACTAAATCATAGGTGCGTGTTTGAATTCAAATTATTCTTATGTCGTGTTCTCCAAACTAGGAGAGGTAGGTTTCTTATATACCCCGCACAAACATTTTAGAGCTCAAAACTCAAAGAAAGTTGATAGGAGTTTGAATTTCTTGCTTAGTCATTAAGAGAACCTCCTGATTCAAATTTTGGGGCAAGCATTAGGAAAATATTGGGTTTGCCTATTCCCCTAATGTGTCCTAAAACTTGGACCATGTATCTTTATTGAAAAGAAGATGCCAAAATGGAAAGTAAGATTGAGGTTGGAGAACCATATATTAATGAAAGATTCCATACATGCTAAAATGGGGCCAAGATAAATGAGGGTTTACATAGTGATACAATTCTAGGACAATACAAAGTAAAATTTTAATTTATTGAAGACAAAAAATCAATACAAGGATATTTTTATCAAGTATCTAGCATAAAATACTTCCTGGCAAGGTTAGTTGGCCTCAAATTCTCCATGACAAGAAAGTCATTATTGAAATTCTTCCATGCAATCCTCATTCTCAAGAGAGGAGAAACTATTATGCAAGAAATAAAATGACTTCAAGAAGTTAGCATATGCCACCCTATTCTTTTATAGAGTATTTTCATCATCCTTAGCTAAGGGTTTCAAGAATAACAAAGCCAGTTAGACTGAGCAAAGAGCATCGAGGACACTGTGTTAGGCCATTTTCTTGTCTTTGTAAAAAATCTATTGAGAATGGTCTTGTCCTACAAATTTTTGTGATAATTGCCTTGTCCTGGCTAAAGCTAGTTCCTACTAGCGAAGAAGATCCATAGGTTTTCATGGCTTACACCCTTAACCAAAGATAGTCAATGGTGTCACCAAGCTCTAGTTCAGATTGCATGGCCTAATGCACAAAAATGAGGGAGAAATTAATGTTTTTAGGTCTTCAATAATAGGGTTTTATTCATTTTCAAAGGGTTTAAAAAATTCCTAAGTCCAAAAAAACCTAGCATCATTCTAATTCTTCGTTACTTTTCAGAGGTCACTTAAAATCCAATTAAGCATGTGTCTTATTTATCCCATCGGGTGGGGCCAAGTTCCTTAGTTCCTATTTTCCTAGGCCGACCACTTTATTTTTTCCTAACTTTATTGTCCTGAGACCCTTTAATTTTTACTAAGTCCCTGTGGGATCTTTGGCTTTTTCCTGGTTGTATCCTGGCCATCAGATCTGCTTTGATTTTGTGGTGGTCATTTCTCCTTTGGCTAACATTTTTGACAATTTCCTATTTGTGGGGCTATGACTAAATGACACCTATCAGAGTGGGCCCAGTCTCTTATGGCTATGTGGTGAGTTAAAATTTGGAGAAGATCAATGGTCGTCACATTGCTGCTACCCTAAGATGATCGATGATTAACCTTGTGGGACTATGATAGCCGTCTAATCTTCCAAGTGATAGTGGATTGGTAGTGGGTCTAATGCCATGTCATGCCGATGTGTCTCTTCTTGATTGGTTGAGGTAGCTAACGATGTGGAGGGTGTTAGTGGAACCAGGGCTCAGTAATATTGGCATGTTCCCATTTTTAAAGGATTGAATAAATAGCATGTTTGTGAGCTAGTTTTTGTGACGTGTTCATTCTTCATTGGTCATGGTGGATGGTGATGTGGACTTTGTTAGTAGGACCAAGGAATCAGAAAGGACTAAGAGGTAAATGTCAACATGATCTGACAGTTGTCATAACATTCCGCAATGAAAAAGTGATTAAATTTTTTGTGTCATGCTTTTGTGACAGTTGTTGATCTTGTATAAAGCTATAGACAATGCAATGGGTCCAGTCACCAGATGTTAATGATGTGCCTATTTCCAATCGGTTGCCAAGAAAAGGTGATGTTGCTAGTTGATTTTTTTCAAAACTCGGTTGACTATTTAATGATTAGTGAGGATTGTCCAATGTGTCAGGAAGAGATATGATCTACAACCATGTTTTAAACTTAGAATAGTTAGTCGTTGCTTCCATTATTTAAAATTATTGAGGGTTCATGCCAGGGTTTGTTACGAAACTAGATACCATCAACCTAGGAATGGTAAAGGAGGAATGAAGTACACATGGTACCCAATCCATAATACAGGAAGCATAACTATGATTTAGAGAGTGATATTTGCTAGCCTGGGGTGGTATTCATCATTCATGAAGTAACTGTATATAGTGACTTAGACAGGGGTGCCCCCTGCTAAAGATATTATATGATGAAGAAAATATTCCCCCACTATTTGTTTTGAGGATTGCACGATCATGAGTAACAAATTTTTGTCTTGTGTGCTTTCCTTTGGTAGCCATCTAAAACTTGTTGCATCCTGAGTTTTCTAGGATTCCAAGATGGCCAGTGAATGATATAAATAACCAGTTGTAACTTTTGGTTGATGATGTTGAGGTTTTGAAGTGAAATAGACTGCAATTTTGCTCTCCAATTTTGTTCTGGCTTTCTACCATCTTCAATGTACTGATTAATAAGAGATTAATGAGAAAACATTGAAATTCCTTCTCAAATTTGTGTATGCCTTCCTATTTTGAGGCTTGAGTTCTTATATGTTGATTTTGCAAAAAAAAGTTGATGTATGACTTACAAATTAGGTCTTGAACTTATCTTTTAGTTCTCTTCAAAGTAGGGGTAAATTCTTTAAGATAATCTCAAAGAGTTTGTAGTTTCTTGCAAGGATTTGATGTTTAAATGAGAAAATGAGAGGAATAGTTTGTAATGCAGTTGTTCTAAATTTCAAGAATGTGTGAGTAGTTTTTCCTTTGATGTATGTTGTTGATGACTCTATACCCTAGGATAGGACACCGGTCTATTCTATTGAAGCTTTATTTTCAACATCAAACAATCTATAAATTGATAAAATCTTTAGACCAAAATAAGTAATATCCATGATAAATGATATGAACTAGTTTCTGATTCCTTTCAAGAAGTGGATCAATAGGTAAACCCTCCTAAGAAATTTAAGTCTCAAAGTGTAGGAGGATCAAATCCTTGATCCTTTTTAATTGGTCCTTTTCCTTGTAGATCTAGAGTGGGTTGTATGAGTCAGTGACATTAAGTTGTCAAGTATATTGTAAGTCTGTAAGTGGAAGGAAATGGAGCCAAGAAAATGGTGACTCTACTAGGGACCTGAAATGATATAAAGGAGTTGAAATTGTTGCAAGCCATTAAGTTTAACACATTCTTAAAGGTCTCTAGTTAGGTTCTTAAGAAGAATTTGTTTGGTGCATAAATCTTCTTCCTGAAGCCTCATGCTCTTCTTGTCCTGTCATCTTTTCTTTTAGATTCTCAAGATTTGTCTCTAAGATTTTCCCATTAAAGGTGGGTGGTGACTCAAAGGGTTGGAACCAGTGAATTAGTAGTTTTCAAATATGATTTACAAAAAGAATACAAGATCTTTTGTAAAGAAGAACCTCTAGATCAATCTAGAAGAATTACCTAGGTCAAGAAAGAAAATCTAGCTTAGAAAAGATGGAGAATCAACCAGTGTACCTATAAGAGAACAAGGAAATGCTAAAAATGGGGTGGCACATACATCAGTAAATGAGGAAGGATCAAAGCACAAAAGTTCAAAGTCTGATAGTGGTCTTTCTAGAGACAATTTCTATGATACCCCTGAGGTGTTATTTCAGGATAAAGTTGCACTCCCTGCAAATCAAAACACAAAGATAGGGAATAAGAGTTATATAGGTAACATGCATCATAACCAAATCAATCTAGAGAGACAATCAATGGAACCAAGGAGAGTCCACTTTCCATATCAACAAATCACTGATATAGATGTATCATCAAGCTTTGCCAATGTTGTGGTAAACCCTACTGATTTGGGTTCCCTAAGATTACAGTTAGTAGAGTAGGATACAATTTACAAGAGGTTACAAAAAGATAGAGAAGTTGAGATTGTCAATGTCTTAATGGAGAGAGAGTCTTTTCTTAGAAAGATCAATGAATTAAAGGAGATAAATAAGATGTTTTCTTCTGCTCCTAAATCTTTTCATCCTAACATCTTTGGTGACCTTGATGCCTTAAGGGTTGAGAGAGATCATTTGTTGTAGGATCATGAGTTTGATCAAGAGGGGCCAATGATTAGACAAGTCCAAAATTATGCTCCTTAGCCTAGGGAAAAAAGAGTAGAAACAAATGTCAAACCTTCTACTATGAAAAATGACAAGGGGAAGCAAAGGATGGTTGGCATTAAGATAAATGAACCTGTTGTCATAACAAAGATCCCACCATCTATTTCTAGTTTTGACATAGAAATGGAAAAAAAAAGAAAGAAAGAGATGACTTAGCAAAAGAATTGGAGAAAGCTAAGGTTGAAGCATCTATTGCAAAAACAAAGAGGAAGATCCAGTTCTTGAAGGCATCCTCTGCAAGTAATCAAGGGCCATCTACAACTGAAATAGGTTTGCTATCTGGAACTTCTAATATTGTATCACTTGGTAATGTATGTACTCAAAATCCACCTCCTTCTTCTTCTACTAAGTTGAACATTGATCCTAAGTAGTAGTCAATTAATGCACAAGTAGGCAGTAGTATAGTTGAAAATGTTGGTCCTAGTGGAAGTACTAGGTTAGGTTTTCAAAGAAGACCTCTGCAATTAGAAGGGTATAGGAAGATTAGTTTTGATGGGTTACTTGGTTATCCTAATACTATTATAACTAAAATAAGAGATAAGGTACCCAAATTTACTAGGAATAATTCTATTAGTTGTGAAGAGCATCTTAAGATGTTTGTTGATATGTTGAATGACTATGAGATTGAGCATGAAGATGTACTCAGGAAATTGTTTGTCCAATCTTTGGTAGAGGATGCTAGGGACTAGTTTAAAAGACTTCTAGACTATTGTATTGATACTTGTGATGCCTTTTGAAAAAAATTTCAAGGAATAGTTTGGTGATAAGCCAAATGATAGCTTCATGTTGAATTTATTCAATAACATAAAGAAAAATCAGAATGAATCAGTAGTTGAATTCAACATGAGATTTCAAAAGGGTATGCATAAGTTGTTCCAAGTTATGAGGTTAGATGAAAATGTTTGTCTGATCACATACCTCAATGCTTTTGATGGCAAGACTAGATACCAACTACAAGATAAGGAACCAAGGACTCCTAGAGATGCTTTTAGAATTTTAGTAAATATTGAGAACAACACAAAGATAACTGGGAGGTTAGGTGGGAAAAGAGATGATCCTAAGCTATTTGGGAGTAAGAACTATAGAAAGGATAATGAAAGGACTGTTGGGAATAAGAGGCAAGAAGAGGATAAGTTGGACAAGGTTCTAAATGCACTAAAAGACCTAAAAGCACCTAGTAACATAAATGATAAGGTTCCCATAATTGAGAAGCTTCATTTCAACAACAATTTCAATAGACATAATAGGTTGCAGAATTACCCTTACAATACCCAATAGAAATATGGAAAACCTATTATCCCAAATGCCAAAGGAAATAATGATAGGACCATCCCTGATCCCTTTCATAAAGCTACTATGAATGTTGTAGAAGACACACCATGGTGTGTAGCTTTCTAGTCTCCTCATTCTACAAAAAATTGTGTGGTTGCACAATCTATAACTACATACCAGGATGATCAATTTGATGAATTTGATAAAAAAGAAACTAATGATGATATTGGTTGCAACATGATTAACTCATAACTTGAACATGAGGATATATCTGATGCTGATGAAGGGACTGATGTGTGCTCAAAAAGACACAACAGGGCACTTTTCCACCAAGAAGTCTTCTCTAATGATGAAGATATTGATTAAAAGACATGTAACATGAACTCTTCAGAGAAAATAAAATTGAGAAGACCTTCAAAGGAGGAGATTGCAAGGATCACTGCAAAAATGGTTTCCCAAGTGCATAAAAGAAACATGACAACAAATGATGGCAGTGCTAAAGCTGCAGGGATATTCATAAAGAATAATACTCCTAAGGATCGCACTGGAAACAAGTTGAGAAATGACTATATAGTAAAAGTAAAGAATGTCAAAGGTAAGAAGTGGGAGCCAAGGGGAGTTGGGGGTGTCAAGGTGTCTAATATTCATGAAGGACAAACCCAAAAGAAAACTAAGAAGTCAGTTGATGTAGAAAACAAGATTGAAAAAGTGAAGGTGACAACAATAGTAAATGTACTTGAAAAGAATAAGGATGTTAAGGGAATATAGGGTGAATTTCCTTCTTCTTCCCCTATTGACATGTTATCATTTTTGTCTCAAATTACTGTTAAGGTTCCCTTGTCCAAGTTGTTAAGAATCCCTGAACATAAAGACAACTCTAGCATGGGTGGATAGTGTTCATGACAGTAATGTTGTTTGCAATACCAGTGAGCCACAACCAGAGACTTTGAAAGAAGTGAAAGTTCAAGGAGTGGTATCTTAGATACCACCTATGTATTTGGATAATTCTATCAATGCTAGCCTTGAAAATATTGATCCATTTTTTCTAATCATCATAGTGAATGGAATGACAGTAAAAAATTGTAGGATTGATTACGATTTATTAAATACTGTCATGCCTTTTAAAATTATGGAGAGATTGGGTCTTAGGGTTGACACTGTCCAGGGTAGGTATTTTGAAATAGACTAGAGAGAGGTGCCAATTATTGGAACTATCAATGCATTACCCTACAAGCTAGTAGCATATCCTGAGAAAGAATTGACTATGAGTGTGCTGGTTGTTGACATTTCTCCTCATTATGGGATATTGTTATCTAGGAAATCAAGTGCTTCCATGGGAGGAAGTTTACAATGTGACCTCTCATTTGAAACTTTCAATATTGATGGTCAATCTATCAAGATTGATAGGGAACCAAGGGTGACCCATATGATTGAAAGGAGCATTGATAATGTCACCACTTGTTTTATAGACACTAACATCAATGCTTTCAGGGTAGAAGTTATTGTTCTTGAGAAAGAACCTATCTTGCCCCCTATTACTATAGAGGTGAATACTAAGTCTAAGAGAGGTGATCTATGGGTAATGTACTTTGATGGTGCTAATTGCAAGGATGGTTTAGGTGCAGGTATTTTACTCATCTCTCCTGAGGGGAACACTTATAAGTTTTCTTTTCCATTGAGTTTCTCATGCACAAATAACATAGCAGAATATGAAGAACTATTGATAGGTTTGAAGTTAGCACACACACATGGAATTAAATGTGTGCATGTTGTTGGTGATTTGGAGCTAGTTGTGTCTCAAGTAAGATCAATTTATGCTTCCAAGAACAAAATATTTGAATAGTATAAAAATGCAGTATGGGATATATTTGAATGTTTTGAAGCCTTTAATATTGTGTGGAAGGATAGAAGCAACAACAAGATGGATGACCTACTAGCCAATATAGAAATCAATCCTACTGATATTACTTTTGTAGGCCTCTCAAAAGTTGAAACTCAGGCTAGGCCCAGTATACTAGATAACATTGAAAATAGGCAAGTCTTTGAGGATGACCACGATATCTTGAGATTTATGAATTGTGAAGATAAATATCATGGTCAGGAATTGGATTGCTTAGCCTTGGTTGAGACTGCAGAAGGAAAGGAAGTAGTCTTTGGAAATGAAGTTATACAACTTAAGACCAACAAGGTTCTTGTAATGCCCCACTAGGGAACCCAAGAGAAATTAACCTAAAACATGCTACTAAGTTTGGTGAATAATTTTTTTTTCTAAAGTTAACATACAAGGTAAACATCAGTATGGAAGCAACTACCATTTAAACACATTGAAACAACAACCATCATAGATTAAAAAACTCGAGGGTCCCATGACGTAGAATTAATTAAGAAAAAAACTAATCTAAAACAATATTAACAAAATATTCCATAACATAAATATTATAATTACATCAAATAACAATCAATACAATCCTCATGGACATCCATGAAATCTAAATAAACTCACATCCACTGCACATGTCGTAGGGTATTATTAATATGATTTAGAACAATAGAGACGGGGGGTGAATTAGTTGTTCTCAGGTCCTGATGTATAAAACAAACTTACAAACTTTCCTTAAATCGGATCCAATAACCAAAACAAACTCGGTCATCACTGATTCAATAATAGAAAAATATAACAATGTAGTTCACTACCCAGCTGTAACTTAACTTGTAAAACATAGAAATGTTCAAACCAAAACATTCACACAAGTATTAACACCAGGATTTATAGTGAAAACCCAATGTGGGAAAAAACACTTTGTAACATGCTACTATTATTTTCACTCTTCTGAAGTGAGCTCAGTTAAAAGCCAACCCTATCAAAGGTTACAATACACACTGTCAGGTGTGACCCGGTTAAAAGATTTCAATCACCTTGTTAAAAGTGAGCCTTATCATAGGACTTGCATACACTCCATTAGAATGAAACCTTGTTCAAAGGATTTAACTTATGACTATTAGGTCAACCTCTGTTAAAAGGATTTTGACTGTTACAATGGTTAGAAAGTAGCAACAATATTTATCTGAAAAATATACAACTCACTTTGAAAATATCAGATCTAATTTTGTACACTAATGCTGGTTTATTGACTTTGAAACTTTGCCATCTCCATCTCTGATCTGCTCTCAACTTTTCTTCAAGCAACCACCACAATTCTCCTTCAGCCTTTTCTACTTATACAGTCAATAAAACTTTACTGATCTTCCAACATTGTTTTCCACCCATGCACTTACATATCCAAATGCTCAAGTTCCTTTTATATTTTCCTCAATTAGGTTAACTCATCTTATGCTGCTCAATCACATTCGTAGATCTTAGGGTTAGGTCAGATTCATTGAATCTACTTGCTTCATGTTCTTCAGGTCCTTTTCTATAATCATCTCAAATCTCTTAAAGATTTACAATAAAATGTTTTACAGTGCATTTAATGCTTTCAGACAATCGATAAATAAAGTCAACATGTTTTACATAATCCAAGAATTCAATAATGTCAGCTCCAAAACTAAATTCTCTTCAAATATAAAAATGTTGATGCTCGGTCAATATTGTGATCATCTACTCAGTCTTCATGTAGAAAGCTTAGTCATTACTAAAAATGTTTCCTCGGCTTACACTGTCTTCCTCGACAATTAATTGTTGTTCGGTTGACACTAGAATTTTATTCAGCATACACTGACTCGGTCAACACTAACATTACTTGGCTTAAACATGATTTCTCCATTTTTGCTCGGTCAAGCCTACCAGTTTAGTCTTTAGTCTTACTAAGATAAACAATACATTGGCTCATCATTGTACAACATAGTCAAGTACACTTTGTAGTATCAAGATAACTCAACCTTTCCCTAGGTGCTATTGTTACCAACCTTGCCTATCCCCATAGAAACAATCAAATAGATATAGTACTTTCCTAAGTAGCAATAGTCTTACCAATTAAGGTTTGACATCAATCACAATACAATAATTGTTTCAATTGCAGTTTCCAACAATCTCCCTCTTTGGCATTGATGGCAACACCGTATGATATCACCTAAATAACACATGGATTACCAACCAATCCAAAAAATTATCTGCCTATCAGAGAATTATTTATAATATCCTTAGCTTCATTCTGATTTAGAATCCTATAAGCCTCACTTCTGTGACCATCAGAAGTATTCAAATCTCCCTCTATCCCGATCCTTCATTTCAGTTCATCACCCTTACCTTTTAGTGTCATGTGTTATCATATCAGTTCATCTCCCTCTTTGACAAAAATTCCAAAGAAGAAACTAAAACATACATCCATTAGATGTAGATAAAATATATGCAACTCAGAGTTTCTCCCTCTATCATCTTGCTTAAGACTAATTCCTTGTCTTTGCTCCTTTTCACAACTCTAGGACATCCCTAAAGTTTGACAATCTTCTGCATCAATTTGTCAAATATTCTATTGTAGATTATTTGATGCAGTGCTCCTAGCTTGACTAGGAAGCCTCAGTTAGGGGAAGGACCCCTAATTGACTTCTCAAATACTCATGAGCTTCTCTGGGTAAAGCTTTAGTGAATATGTCTGCTAATTGTTCTTTTGTATTCACATATTCCATTTAGAATTCTTTATCTTGTACTAATTCTCTCAAGTAGTGATACTTGATTGCTATGTGCTTGGTCTTAGTGTGCATCATTGGATTCTTAGAAATATTGATAGAACTTGTGTTTTCATAGAAAATAAAAATAGGTTCAGCGATTTCTTCTTTCATGCCTATCAACAATTGTTTTATCCATACCAGATTTGAACAGTTTACTATAGCAGCAACATACTCGGCCTCGATAGTAGATTGGGAAATGCAATTTTGTTTCTTTCTCATCTAGGAGACTAATCTCTATCCAAGAAAGAAAGCTCCACCACTAGTACTCTTTATGTCATCTACATTTCCCACCCAATCAGCATCTGTATAAGCTTCGAGTTCAAATTTTTCATCCTTCTTATAATATAGACCAAAGTCAGCAGTTCCTTTCAAGTATCTCATAATTCTTTTCATAGCCATCATGTGTGTTTCCTTAGGATTGATAGAGAATCTTTCCACAATCTCAATAGCTAGTGCAATATCTAGTCTACTATGTACAACATACTACAATTTTCCAATCATGGATCTATACAAAGTTTGATTCACTTCTGCAGCATCATCATTCTTAGATAACTTTTTTCCAGTAACCATAAGAGTGCTCACTGGTTTAGCATCTTCCATCCCAAAAGTTTTCAATATTTCATTAACATACTTAGACTGTGTAATGAAAATTCCATTCTTCTTCTGATATACTTGAAAACCAACAAAGAATTTGATCTCACCAAACATGCTCATTTCAAATTTAGTTTTCATTTCATTTGAAAATATTTTACACAATGCATCTTGTCCACCAAAAATAATGCCATCCACAAAATATTTTTCCAACAAGATACCTTTACCTTCTTCATCTTTCATATACAGATTGCTTGTGTCATTTATTCTTGAAAATCCAATCTATATCAAGTAGTTGTGCAACCTCTCAGACCATGCTCTGGGAGCTTGCTTCAATCCATATAGTGCTTTGTTTAGTTTGCACACCATGTGTCTTCTGTTTGGATCAATAAAACCTTCTGGCTGTTCTATGTAAACTTCTTCTTCTACTATACCATTTAAAAATGTAGACTTGACATCCATTTGATATATCTTGAAATCTTTATAAGTAGCATATGCAAGCAAAGTTCTTACTCCTTCCAATCTAGCTACAAGGGAAAATGTCTCCCCATAATCTATTCCTTCTTCTCGTGCATAGCCTTTTCATACCAGCCTAGCTTTGTTCCTAGTTATTTCACCATTTTCATTCATCTTATTTCAAAACACCCACTTTGTTCCTATAACATTTTTATTTTTAGGTCTCGACACTAGACTCCAAGTATCATTCTTCTCAATCTGGTCAATCTCTTCATTCATTGCTTGTATCTAGTCTTCATTTTCCAATGCCTCTCTAGTTGACTTAGGTTCAAATTCACACAGCAAGCATGTTGGATCCTTAATCTTACTTCTAGTCTGAATTCCAGTATTTTTGTCTCCAATTATTTGTTCAGGCTTGTGATGTCTTCTTACATATTTTTCCAAAACAGGTTCAACTCCTCTCTCCTCTATTTCATCAGGTTTCCTAACAAGATTGTCATATTCAACTTCTAAATGCTCGACAACCTCTTCCTGATACTCGACAACATTTTCTTGTAGCTCAGCATGTTCTTATTCTCTTTCGGCACTATTTTCCTGATGCTCAGCAGAGTCTGTCTATTGCTCGACATTGTTTACTCGAGACTTGACATCAAGTGCAAGTCTAATACTTGCCTCTTCTTCTTCCTCAATGTACACAAAATATCTATAATCTTTTAGTTCTCTTTTTACTGTCAGTTTCATTTCTTTCTACATACTCATCAATTCTCACATTCACACTTTCCACAATTTTGTTAGTGTTAGAGTTCAAACACTTATAAGCTTTACTTTTTGTGGAATATCCTAGGAATATGCCTTCATCACTCTTAACATCAAACTTTCCATTCCTAGTGTCTTTTAATATATAGAACTTACTTCCAAATATTCTAAAGTATTTAACACTCGGTGCATGCCCATACCATAATTAATAGGGTGTTAGATTTGTACCTTTCTTGATCTGTACTCGGTTAAGAGTGTAGACAATAGTGCTTATAGCTTCTTTCCAGTATTTCTATGCTACATTCTTTTCAATCAACAATGTCCTTACACAATCCAAGATAGATCTTTTTCTCCTTTCTGCTATACCATTCTGTGGAGGTGTTCTAGGTGTAGACATCTGCCTTTTAATTCCTCTATCATTGCAAAAAAAATTAAATTCATTTGATGTAAATTCTCCACCTCGGTAAGATCTAAGACATTTCAGCTTCCTACCTGTCTCCTTCTCAACCTTAGCCAAATACCACTTAAAGAATTGAAAAGCTTTAGATTTTTCTTTTAGAAACATTACATGCATCATCCTAGTAATGTCATCAACAAATAGGATAAAATATTTAGCACCACAGTAACTTTGTACACCCATAGGTCCACAAAGGTTAGTATGAACCAAATCTAAAATGTTTTCAGAAGTAAAGGATTTGCTCTTAAAACTTGACTTTGTCATTTTTCCTAACTGGCATTCCTTGCACATCACATTCTCTGGTTTCTTCAATCTAGGTAGACCTCTTACCTTTTTCTTCTTACTTATCTCTACCAGATTGTCAAAGTTAACATGACATAGCCTTTTGTGCCATAACCGAATATCATCAAGTTGTGCAATTAAACATGTTTCTTCAGATAGGTCAAGATAGAACAAATTACCTCTAGTCTGATCTCCACTTCCAATTAGTTCTCCAGTAGCATCAAATATTTTAGCTTGCTTGTGATGAAACTCCACTCGGTAACCAGTTTTGTTGAGCTGAGTAACACTTAACAAATTATAATTAAGACCTTCAACCCAATATGCATTTTCACAAGATATCTTATCAGTCAGTTTAATCAAACCTTTTCCTCTAATAGGACATGGTGCATCATTACCAAATTTTACACTTTTACCTTTGTAATGATCTAGGGTCTAAAACTTATTTTTGTCACCAATCATGTGATGTGAACAACCACTATCAATAATTCATTTATCATTCTTGTTCACATAGGATATAAATCCACTTTTCTCATCCTCATCAGATTCATCTTTCATTTCAACATAGACTACCTCAATTTCAAAATCATCACCATTAGTGTCAGTTTCTTTTTTAGCAATGTAACAAGATTTCTTACCTTTTCCTTTGTAGTCTTTGTTCCATCGGTAGCTTCTGTCATCTCTTCTATCTTTGTGTTTTCTTTTTTTTTCATCATCCTTATCCTTCCTATCAGGACATCTAGCAGCTAAATGACCAACTTTATTACATGCAAAACATATAATAGGGAGTTTACCTTTATACTTTCCTTTTCCCCTTCTCAGTCTTCTAGCCATAAGAGCTTCTAGATCTTCCAGTTCTTCATCAGAAGTGTCACTATCACTTTCACTTTCACTTTCACTGATGCATTTTTCTTTTTCTTTCTTAGGATTTGTCAGAACTAGTTATGAATTGAAAGCAGATTCAAAATTACCAATGCTTCCAACAGTGAAATTATCATAGTTAGAGAGTTCAGAAGCAATCAGCTTACCAACCAAACTTTCCAAAGTAAGCACATTAGTAGAGTTACATCTAGATTCCTGAATAGCTGAGATCTTAATAGCATATATAGGGCATAGGGTTCTTAGTACTTTCCCAATTATAGTTTCATCATCAATAACCCCATTAGCTCCTCTAATAGCATTCACAATTTCTTTTATTCTACCACAATATTGTGCAATTTTTCACCTTCTTGCATTCTCATTTCATCAAACTTACCTCTTAGACTCTTGGCCTTTGCTTTCAGCACATTTAAGTCACCACCATAGATCCTTGCAAGAGTGTCCCACATGTCCTTAGTAGTTGTGCAATCCTTAATGTCCTCAAATTCTGGATAGCTTAGGGTAGATGCAATTTCCAGCATTGTCTGATTATGTTCTTTCTTAGCTCTCATTTCTTTGGAAATCAAAGGTGCAAAAGGTCAGACATAGCTATTCTCAATGTAGTACTTTGCAGAGTCACCAATATTGGCCAGATGCAGCTTCATCAAGCTTTTCCATGTAGGGAAGTTTTCCTTATTTAGCTTCGGTACCTCCTTATACATCCTGATCATTTGCTTCAAGCCCCTTTAAACTTGATTTTTGTAAACACTAATAATAAGAAACAAAGCTCTGATACCAATTGTTAATATGATTTAGAACAACAAAGAGGGGGGGTGAATCAGTTGTTCTTAGGTCCTGATGTATAAAACAAACTTACAAACTTTTCCTTAAATCAGATCCAATAACCAAAACAAACTCGGTCATCACTGATTCAATAATAGAAACATATAACAATGTAGTTCACTACCCAGCTATAACTTAACTTGTAAAACATAGAAATGTTCAAACCAAAACATTCACACAAGTATTAACACCAGGATTTATAGTGGAAACCCAATGTGGGAAAACCACTTTGTAACATGCTACTATTATTTTCACTCTTTTGAAGTGAGCTCGGTTAAAAGCCAACCCTGTCAAAGGTTACAATACACATTGTCAGGTGTGACCCGGTTAAAGGATTTCAATCACCCTATTAAAAGTGAGCCTTGTCATGGGACTTACATACACTCCATTAGAATGCAACCTTGTTCAAAGGATTTAACTTATGACTGTTAGGTCAACCTCTGTTAAAAGGATTTTGACTGTTACAATGGTTAGAAAGTAGCAACAATATTTATCTGAAAAATATACAACTCCCTTTGCAAATATCAGATCTGATTCCCTACACTAATGTTGGTTTACTGACTTTGAAACTTTTCCATCTCCATCTCTGATCTACTTGGAACTTTTCTTCAAGCAACCACCATAATTCTCCTTCAGCCTTTTCTGCTTATACAGTCAATAAAACTTTACTGATCTTCTAGCATTCTTTTCCACCCATGCACTTACATATCCAAATGCTCAGGTTCCTTTTATATTTTCCTCAATTAGGTTAACTCATCTTATGCCGCTCAATCACATTCATAGATCTTAGGGTTAGGTAAGATTCATTGAATCTACTTGCTTCATGTTCTTCAGCTCCTTTTCTAGAATCATCTCAAATCTCTTAATGATTTACATTAAAATGTTTTACAGTGCATTTAATGCTTCCAGACAATCGATAAATAAAGTCAACACATTTTACATAATCCAAGAATTCAACAATGCCAGCTCCAAAAATAAATTCTCTTCAAATATAAAAATTTTGATGCTCGGTCAATACTGTGATCATCTACTCGGTCTTCATGTAGAAAGCTCGGTCATTACTAAAAATGTTTCCTTGGCTTACACTGTCTTCCTCGACAATTAACTATTGTTCGGTCAACACTAGAATTTTTCTCAACATACATTGACTTGGTCGACACTAATATTATTGAGCTTAAACATGATTTCTCCATTTTTTCTCGGTCAAGCCTACCAGTTTAGTCTTTAGTCTTACTAAGATAAACAATACATTGGCTCATCATTGTACAACATGTGTGCTATAATTGTGTCACACTTCTATGGATCATTACATGCAGGGAAACTCAAGAATGAGCCCTCACAAATCGATCCATAGCTCCCTAAGCATGGAGTGCAAGGGCTTTTAAGAATGCTCTCAGCTAGAGCTATTTAGCCTATAACCTTGCTAGTAAACCATGCAATGGGAGATTCAATGAAGACAAGGGCAAGAATGCCAATATCCTCAAGAATCAAGAATGAAATGCAATGCAAGCTAGTTTAAGAATGGAAATGCAAGATAAACTATGGAAATGAAAGATGCAAGTATTACAAAGCCTCTTAGTTAAGTTAGATGAATTAATCTAAAGCATAAAGGAAATCTAAGCTAAGAATCCCATGAAAATAAAGCTACTATGCAAGAAATGAAATCTAACTATGAAGCAAGAAAGCCATGATGATGCAAGAATGAAGATAAGAAGATAGAGTGTTGATGAAGAGCCAAGATGAATGCCAATAATGCTCCAAATCTTCAAACCCTAGATGCAAGAATATCTCCAAAAGCTCCAAGATGACCTAGAAAACCTATAGCATAACAATAGCATAAAAAGTTGGGGCTCTAGAATGAAGAAGAGAGCTCTTCTTTTAAAGGAAATGAGAAGGAATGGACCATGGAGATTAAGAGGAAAAAGATTTAATCAATGGTGGAGCTTAAAAGAGGAGCAATCCATGTGCACAAGTATCCTCCAATAGGAAAATAGGAGTTGACTTTTGTGTCCATATGAGACAAAAAGTTCTTTTTCTCTTTTTATAAATAAGAATAATGCTTTATTTGTGCAACTTAGGATAAGAGGAAAAGTGGGGGCTTTTTATTTATTAAAAGGGGAGGAAATATTCCTTTTAAATAAATAAAGACTTAGGATAAGATGGTTAGCCCATAGAAAATAATCGAATAAATGATAGAGCTAGGATTTGATCAAGAATAAGCAATTGATGATTTAGCAAAAGGGGCTAATAGTCTAGATGACCATTTTTAGGTGTATACATTTTGCCCCTCTTTGACTAATGTGTGATCGATCTGGGAACACATGTAGTCAAAGAATAGATCAGCCAAGAAGGCAAGCAGACAACCAAGAAAGCAAGCAATAGCGATTTTGACAGATGTGAGATCGATTTGGGATCACATGCAGTCAAAGAATAAAATAGCCAAGAAGGCAAGCAAGTAGCCAAGAAGGCAAGAAGATAGTGATCTGACTCCAAAGAATGAAGTATAGAGAGATAGAAAATCCTACATGGTCAGCTTGGTAGCGACAGTACTGAACACTTAGTAAAGAGATAGCTAATAAGATATGATGTGTCTGCCCCCTCAAGATCGAAAGTGAAATCAAGTAGAGGGAATGCAGAAGCAAGAGCAACATGATCAAATCACTAGAAATCATAATCGAAGATGAAAGATAATAGAATAACCATCAACCAATGAAGGGATGCCCCACACATGGGACACGGGGCACGAACCTATCAGTCCCTCAACCCGTAAACGCCATAGAGGGGGGAATTGGAACTTGGGATTTGAATGAAAGACTAGAAGGTTGAAAGAGATGGGGATGAAGAGGTTATGATGCCCCAGCGAAGATCAAAGGATCAGGCCTCAAAAGGTCAGCCAACTATGCGAAAAAAGGAGAAAGGGTCAAGGTGAATGTGGATTTCGGTTTGGATCCTGAAATGAAGAGAAAATGATGTGAGATGAAAGACAAGAAAGTGAAAGACATGATCGGGAAGAAGTGAAAGGTGAGCGCAGCTGATTAACAAGTCCATGAAAAATGAAAGAAGAGCTCTCTCCATATGCAAGATGCAAAACTAAACTAACATGAACCTAAGAAATGCAAGCTACATGAAAAGTGGTTTACTTGCAAGGTTACAAAGCCAATAGACATCTAATATTCATCATTGAGCGTTATTGGTAGCATCGCAAGATCATACAATACACACTAGCATAACTATGTGAATATGAATATGATCTTTATCAGATAGGAATGTGGAAATCTCACCTAGGCATCAAAGACATGTAGGTCAAGATGACTAGCACAGTGAGATTACCTAAGTTTAATATAGCAAGATTATACTCGCATCGAGACACAAGGAAAGTCAAGATGGCTACAAGTATGCACTTGCACAAAAATAGTCAAGGATAATACCCTGTCAATCCACAGTGTCAAGTAAGACCAGCATAAATGCTCATGACAGTTAGGATCAACAAAATATACCCACAAGAAGAAAAAGCAATAAAACATGTTTTCATACCCTCAGTCTTCTAGCTATGCATCATTGAAAACTTCTCAGGGAGAGACCACTCAGCAAAGAAATCATCATAGATAGCATGCAAAGAAATAAATTCAAACAAATCTCAGCAAGTCAAGTGCGTGTGTAGTTCATAGAGTCAAACTTTGAGTATTGCATCTGCAAATGAGAAATATCGCATCATACTAGACTATAGGTAGGACATCTGATAAGTGTTGAGAAACACTCGACGCAAGGGTAGTGTTGAAAAACACCATTGGGGTGGTGTTGAAAAACACCATTGGAACCAAGTTGCCCAAGAAACCCAGACGCACAAAGAGACCCAAGATAAGCTTAAAGCAACATATGCCCCCTAGACTAAGACAAGAATCAATTCCAGGCTAGGAGAGGCAAAGCAAGAAGTGGAGCGAAAGAGCACCATGCAAGACTGATAGACATAGGTGCAGAGGGTCTCAAGCAGCGCCTGTTTCTAGGTTTTCACCACTTGATAGATTTTTTCAGGACTTTTTTATAATTTTTTTGTATTTTTGCTACCAAGGTACCTGTTTCCAGGTTTTCACCAAGGCACTTTTTCTATTTTTTTTTGAATTTTTTGAATTTTTTGATTTTTTTGGTGAGACATCAAAGTGCCTATTGCTAGGTTTTCACTAGGATGCTCATTTTTTCAGTACTTTATATGCTTTTTAGGTTTTTTTCAGCATCATATATGATTTTTTTTGTAATTTTTTCAGGATCATAAAGTATATACAAGGAATGCCCTAGATAGGAATGGGCATTAAAGATCTACTTCCTTTGATGTAGAGAACTGATAGGCCCCAGGCCCAAATGCTACAGCTGTGATGATAGGAGGTCTCAACCAGTTTGACCAATAATAACCAGCCCTAAGCAATGTCTGAGTTAGTGGAGGATCATTAGAATGTGATCCACATATGCCATCGTGGATTTCAGCTAGTACTTTTTATGACTCCTCTATTTCTAGACACCTAAGGAGAGTTCCATCTAGACCCTTCCTATACAAGCCACCAGAGACAAAGGCAAAGTGTAAGGGATGGCGGAAAGAATGGCATGGAGGAGTATGAGGTGGAAGACATGGAAAGATGGTAGGATTGTAAGATTTGTGAGCAGGATAGCGTAATTCATCCACCAGGAACTTGAAGTGAAATTTATGCTTTTTCATTTGTAAGATAGATATCAAAGTAACCAAGGCATTAGCAACTCTTTTCTCAGCTTTAGGAATGGGCTGAAGTATAACAGTTATGAGATCATGCTTGAAGTAATGCACCATTTGTTTGTAGAGAATCAGCTTCTCATCTTTTATTTTGGAGTCATTATTTTTGAGAAAATTTTTATCTTTACTTTTCTTAGGTTCGGATACTGCCACAATGTGGTTTTCGCCATCTGACCATTGCTCTTTTCTTTTGACTTGATGACTGTGATGCTTGATTTCTGATTCAATCTTTTTTGTTGCTAGTTCGCTGGTGGAAGAAGTAACAGGTGTTGATGCGAGATGAAATGGAGTGACTGGTTCAATAGCATTTATGTGAGGGATGTCATCTCTGGTAACAAGAGAGATTGAGCCTATAGGGTAGGCTCCAAAAGTAGCTAGATCTAGATTCGTCATAGGAGGACCAACGTAGTCCACTAAGGCAATACGGGGAACAAACTCATCAGATCCAACACAAGACTCATCAACTACGTTGGGTGGGTTACGAGAAATATGAACTACATCAACATCCATATCTATCATGGAAGAATCTTTTCGAAGAGGCTTAATATGCTGAGAAGTAGAAACACTCATGTCGTTATGTGATAGATCACCTCTTTGTAGCAGTCGCTCAATGTTGTGACATTGTCTATCATAGTGCAATGATTCTTTAGGAACATAGGTTCTAGACATAGAAGACTCAGCAATATCATCAGTAGGCATACATGCTTCCCCCCAAAGAAGTGAAGTAGAAGGAAGATCATCTCCCATGTGAGCCATAGTGTGTAGTGGTGACTCATCTGTATCTGTGTCTGAATTACTGAGCATGGGAGTATTTCTGGAATCCTCTCTATAGATCCACTCTTGAATAGCTTGTTCTTCTCTTTCTACTTCTAAAGGAATGGATGAAGGAACAAAGGTATCAAAGATCACCATAGCAGAAGTGGAAGGCTTCATCTGATCAGAAGGTCTCCCATATGACCTAGGAGAAATAGGTAAAGAAGAAAAGGAATCCAGCGTATATTCACCCATACCAAGGCTCATCATCTTAAGTGATTTCTCAGCAGCAGCTAGAGACGTACTAGGATCAACAGAAGGTTCATTGTGAGGAACAAATTTTTTAGTAGCAGCAAGAGCATTAATAGCAATAGTATGGTCTCCAGGAATCACAACTTCAGTGCCATTGTACAGAAATTTGACGCACTGATGATAAGTGGAAGGAACAGCCTGCATGTCATGGATCCAAGGATGACCCAAAAGAATGTTATATGCGAGTGGGATGTCCAACACTTGGAAGCTAATATCTTTCGTGACAGGGCCCACTCGAACAGGCAGCGTGACAAGACCTTTGGAAGATCTTTCCACTTCATCATAAGCTTTTATAGTAATCTTCTTTTTAGAATCCACAGCGAATTCTGACAAACCCAATTGTTGTATGACATTGAAAGAAACAATATTTAACCCTACACCATTGTCTATCAGGACTCGGCGGACTCAGGTATTGTAGACTAGAACTTCAATGTGTAAAGCTAGATTATGTGGGTGAGCAATAGATATGTCATCTTCTGCAGAAAAGGAGAGAGATAATGGAGATGAAATGTGGTTGACCATAGCCTGAAATTGATCTGGATCAATGTCATTGGGAACATGTGTTGTATGTAGAGCCTCATCAAGAATTTCTCTATGCGAAGAGGATAACCGAAGCAACTCAAGGATAGATATCTGTGCTAGTGTCTTTTGCAAATGTTGGACAAGATCATAGCTAGGGGTGGCTGAAGGAGCCACTTGTTTGGAAGGCAAAGCTTGCTTGGGATCTTGCGCAGTTTTAAGGACAATCTTGGCTTGCCCCCTAGTAATAGCATTTAGTGTCTCACTTCGGGAAGATGAACTACCACGTGTTTGCAAGACTAACTTTGGCTTACCATGATTGGTGTTATTATCATCTTGAGACCTCATCATTAGAATGCTCTCAATGGGCTCTACCATGTTGATCATAGGTGTATTAGAAGGATACGTGTAATTGATCTTAGCATCATGATTCTTCTTATGTGTTTGAGAGGTTTCCCCCTTATCATGCTTAGGTAGAGGATCTTTGAAAGCTATGTGATCAGAATTTTTAGTTAAGCCATCAGTGGAGATTGTGCCATTCTCAATAAGATCCTGAATATCATCCTTAAGCCTAAAACAATTGTCTGTTGGATGTCCCTTGTTTCTGTGATAATGGCAGTAATGATCCTCTCTCCACCAATCAGGCTTATTTATCGGATCCCAGTTACCAGGTTTATCAGGAAGCGTAAGATATCCATTGTCAACTAAAGTCTTAAGGATCACATCGTAAGGTTTTGCCAACTTGGTATAGACTCGCTTTTGAAATGACTTCTTAGGCTTATCTGCATATTGAGGTTTAGGAGCATTGTGAGTGTTGCCAGCTTCTTGTTGTTTTGCTGCATAGATAGCGTTGGAGAGATTGAAAGCGGGCTCTTTAACTTTAGGAGCATCAACAACCCCATCATTAACAACATACTTGTTCTTATTCCAAGGTTTGTTCTTGTCTTTACCATTGCCTTTAGCATCTTTATTAATAACAATATCCCCTTTTCTTATAGCTACATCCTCAATTTGATATGCACTTTCAACCATGTCATTGAAAGAGGAGAACAGTTGCTTCCTTAGATAATAAAATAGCTTAGGCACAAGTGTGTTGACGAAAATGTCAATCTTTTCTCTTTCGGGTAGCTGATGAGGATATCGAGAATACAATGACCTCCAACGTTGTAAGTAAGTTGCAAATGGCTCACCTTGATGTTGTCTTAGATTACCGAGATCTATCACAGTGATAGGTTGTTGGATGTTGTAAGAATAATGTTGTGTGAAGCGCATAGCCAACTCATCAAAAGTCTTCAAAGGAGGTGTCAACTTTGCAAACCATTCTAAAGCTTGTCCTCTTAAGCTTCGAGGGAATAATCATAGTAGAAATGTGTCTTCATGAAGAAAGTCCATGCTAAGAGCATAAAAGTGACGCACATGGTCATGGGGATCACCATTTCCATCATACTTGTCGTATTTGGGAACCTCAATATCCCTAGGAAATGGGACCATGTATAGACTTTTATCAAAAGGAAGAGCACAAATTGATTCTACAAAAGAGACCTTTGGAGTCTCTCTTTCTAATGCCATTTGGGTAAGGCGTTGATTTGTCTGACGTAATTCTTCTTGAAGGACTTCCAATTCAGTTGGTACTCTTTGTTGGATAATTTGTCTGACATCATAGCCAGGAGGAAGCTTGTATCCTCTAGAAGTCATATATTGAAATATTGATCGCCATTACGCTCTAAAAGCTTATGCATCATTCGTTGGAAATCCACATCTTGTTCACATCTCATAAGATCCTCACTAGAAATCTCATCATTAGCCTCTGCCTCATGTTGAGAGGGAGGAGGTCTAGGTGGTGAAGAAGGCATAGCAAAAGTTGGCCTTGGAGGAGATCTTGGTGGCGTGTTGTTGCCATTGTTGCCATTAAAAAGAGGTCTATGCTCATGATTACTAGTCTCAGGTTTCTCATGAAATGTCCCTCTATAAGCCATGCACCTATTAGCATCCATCCTTTGTTGATTGTGTTCTTTTTCTAAGCGTGCTTGG
The DNA here is from genome assembly GCA_027943335.1 of Chamaecyparis obtusa. Taxonomy (NCBI): domain Eukaryota; kingdom Viridiplantae; phylum Streptophyta; class Pinopsida; order Cupressales; family Cupressaceae; genus Chamaecyparis; species Chamaecyparis obtusa. The sequence continues at coordinate 1,257,045 of BSBK01004454.1, forward strand.
TTATCCTTATGCTCAAAGTGTTCTTGCAAGAGTTGAAATTTTTCTTGTTCATTTAAAGTGAGTGAGACACTGTCTGTGTTTTTGGGAGTCTTGAATGCGGAAAAGAGGAAACCTCCTTTGTACCATGGTGTAGCCTTAGATTTCTCAGATTGGTTAGAACTTGAACTGTCTTTGCTAATGGGTGCTTTTGAACGTCTAGTTGGAGAAGGTAACTGTGTATAATTGAACGGAGGATGACTCTCCTGCTCAAATTGAGACCGAGTTGTAACCGGCATGAAAAGAGATGTTGGTTGACTAATAGAATGAGACAAAGTTTCTTAGATTTGAGATAAGAAAAGCTAATAAAGATCACTTGTCAAAGTAGAACAATAGAGAGATGACTCGTCAAAAGTGCTCAAGTACTTACAGCAATCAATTGACTAAAGCCGAGCAGCGAGCAAGAAGCTCAATAAGCAAGTAGCTAGAGAGGTAACCGTGATGCGACAAGTGATCAAGAGTAGCATTTGTTAAGCTCAAATCCAATAGTTTTAGCTCATTTGTTTCAGTCTAGAACAAATCTAAACATGTAAGTAACAAACCAGTTTCAAGTAAGAATAGAAAAGGACACTCTACAGCAGGTTAAAGTGCAAGTTTAGCAACTCTGAATTGTAGCAATGACAGGACAGTAGAAATGACTCAGGATTCTTGGTTGAGGGTATGCAAGGATACTTCAATATCATATGACTCTTGACCAGTGAACGTGAAAAACTTAGTTTTGAAGCACTTGGACCAAATTTGTAGATTGAACAGTGCAATTTCTTAGTTTGACAAGCAGTAGCAATAGATAAAAGACAGGTTTGCAAATAGTATGGGATCAAACATGTCATAGAACACTTGAAACAAGGGCAAAAGCAACCTTGCCAGGACAAGCACTTGTGATATCAAAATAGGGAACCTTATGAATGCTACCGTTTGTTTGAATGTTGAGAACGTTTACACGAGCATATCACAATCGAAGACAATTCAAGCAATTACTACCTAGAAGGACAAGGCTCATTACTTAACAACGTGGCCCACAACTTGATGCTCCCTTGCCTCACACCAAGTGGTTGCCCACAAGAGATATTGGTGTTGTCATGGAAGTGTCAAAAACACAACCAAAGGAACACATATGGTGAGTGTCTTGGGGTGATCCGGGTAAGTCCACTTGGATCAATCCTTGCACCAAGAAGCTAAGAGGCTAAAAGAAGGTGGCCTCTATCTAATGGTTCATAGTAAGGGTTTCCTTTCATAGCACCCCTCTTGCTCCTGATAAAGGACTAGGACCTCGTGGCCTCAAGAGTACCTTAAGCATTCTTGCTTAATGCTTTCCTCATGGTCACAATCCCACAAGTTACTCACATCAAGCGAAGACAAGTACTATGTCTACCAAGGTTTTGCATCCTCGATAGCCTTGAGATTATAGTGAGTTGGAATCACTCACCACCAAGGAAAATGATGACAAGGTTGTCCCCACTTGGGTCTTTCCTCTTGATTGCTCAAGAGCAGGCCCGCTAAAGGATCCTAAGCTAAACAAAGAGTGGATTAATTCTTGAGGTTCAAGGTTTTTGATTCACCACAAGGGTGAAGAGCATACTCCCCTATCTCAAAAACTTCTCCCAAACACACCAAACAAGATCCAATTACCCCTTTGCTTCCAAAACCTCAAGATGGGTCAAGATTTTCTGATTCACCTAAAGGTGAAGAGCATACTTCTCCTACCACCCCAAGATTCCTTTCACAAAGTATTAAGTGCCTAATGAAACAACTAGTATATGCCGCACTTAATAAAGAAAAAAATTAAACAAGCACTTGATTTGGTTTTTATGCTTAGGGCAGCCCTGCAAAAACCATTAGTAGCCCTCTTTGACATGTGATTTTAGCAAATTTCAAGCAAGAAGCACCTACAACCACAACTTGTTAGACCAACAAGAGTTAGGAGAATCAAAATCCAAAATCTAACAATGATTAGTACATGAAAAAAATTAGATAATGTGCAAAAATAACTGATCAAATGATAAAATCTGAAAATGAAACCATCATGGTTGGATTGGGCTCAAAAAGACCTTTCCAACGATATATCACACTTAAACTTTTGATACCATTTGCAAAATTTCAAAAAAAAATGGGCACCCGTTTTCCAGAGTGGCACGAATTTGAAAACACTGGAAATTTCAGAAAATTTTAAAAAGATAGCTAAGAACCTGAAACTTGCAAGATGGATAAAATAACTCAAAAATAGGTCACTGCCAGGTACAGACATAGTATCACATGATACTTCACCCGACACCAGGCGATACTTATCAGTCCGCGCGATATTTCGCCCAACACCAGGCGATACTTCACCCGAGACCAGGTGATATTCTCTACTATAGCCAGGCGGTACTTCTGACAGATGAAGTATCACACGCACATACAGAGGTATATCATGTGATACTTCTTATGACAGGCAAAGTATCGCACACACATACAGAGGTATATCACGCGATACTTCTAAAAAGTATCGCGCGATAGTCTGAGACAAAAAACCAGAGACTAAAAATTAAGCTAAAAACTTGCCGAAAAATTGATGAAAATTGACGAAAATGCAGAATTTAAAGGACAAAGTCTATCTACTCTGCCCCACGGTGGGCACCAAAAATGTGTGCTATAATTGTGTCACACTTCTATGGATCATTACATGCAAGGAAACTCAAGAATGAGCCCTCACAAATCGATCCATAGCTCCCTAAGCATGGAGTGCAAGGGCTTTTAAGAATGCTCTCAGCTAGAGCTATTTAGCCTATAACCTTGCTAGTAAACCATGCAATGGGAGCTTCAATGAAGACAAGGGCAAGAATGCCAATATCCTCAAGAATCAAGAATGAAATGCAATGCAAGCTAGTTTAAGAATGGAAATGCAAGCTAAACTATGGAAATGAAAGATGCAAGTATTACAAAGCCTCTTAGTTAAGTTAGATGAATTAATCTAAAGCATAAAGGAAATCTAAGCTAAGAATGCCATGAAAATAAAGCTACTATGCAAGAAATGAAATCTAACTATGAAGCAAGAAGCCATGATGATGCAAGAATGAAGACAAGAAGATAGATTGTTGATGAAGATCCAAGATGAATGCTAACAATGCTCCAAATCTTCAAACCCTAGATGCAAGAATATCTCCAAAAGCTCCAAGATGACCTAGAAAACTTGTAGCATAACAATAGCATAAAAAGTTGGGGCTCTAGAATGAAGAAGAGAGCTCTTCTTTTAAAGGAAATGAGAAGGAATGGACCATGGAGATTAAGAGGCAAAAGATTTAATCAACGGTGGAGCTTAAAAGAGGAGCAATCCATGTGCACAAGTATCCTCCAATAGGAAAATAGGAGTTGACTTTTGTGTCCATATGAGACAAAAAGTGCTTTTTCTCTTTTCATAAATAAGAATAATGCTTTATTTGTGCAACTTAGGATAAGAGGAAAAGTGGGGGCTTTTTATTTATTAAAAGGGGAGGAAATATTCCTTTTAAATAAATAAAGACTTAGGATAAGATGGTTAGCCCATAGAAAATAATCGAATAAATGATAGAGCTAGGATTTGATCAAGAATAAGCAATTGATGATTTAGCAAAAGGGGCTAATAGTCTAGATGACCATTTTTAGGTGTATACACAACATAGTCAAGTACACTTTGTAGTATCAAGATAACTCAACCTTTCCCTAGGTGCTATTGTTACCAACCTTGCCTATCCCTTAGCAATAATCAAATAGATATAGTACTTTCCTAAGTAGCAATAGTCTTACCAATTAAGGTTTGACATCAATGACAATACAACAATTGTTTCAATTGCAGTTTCCAACAGGTATGTGGTAATCAATCTAACTATAATAATACAATGTCTAGATTAAGTATCACATGTGATACTCTAATATAGGATTACAAATAGTGAAGATAGGAAAAGAAACATCAATGAAGCATCATAAGGAATCCAACTACAGAATCACCAACAAGCACTGGCACCAGGACGTTGAATCTCAAATGGTAAAGAATCACTACCACCCATCCATGTAGAACCACAAAGGCCTACCCCACTACGCTGAGGAGATAACAACGAACCCCAATCGGATAACCAATACAAAAGAAAGGTAAAACCACTAAGCAAGAGGATCCTAAAAGAACTCTAACTCAAGGTGAACAAAATAAAGTAATAGGTAAGACTCACTAATCTAGAGGCATCCAAAACATGAAGAATAACTATGGAGGGGACTTAGGCTACATACTATGGGAGTGTCATCACATGGATGACTACTTGAGTTACCCTGGAATTGGTCTCTAGACTCCAGACAGTCAAGCATCTTTCAGGTTGAGTTACCTTGGAATGACCACTTTGGACCCTGGACCCTCAACATAATCTATGCGGAACTAGAATATCAATCTTGTATTTAATGTTATTCCGCAAGTTTTATTATTAGGTTATCACTTATTAAATCAACTTACGATAGGTTACCCTGGTACTGGCCCCTTTTGAGCCCCAGAACCCTATTGTAAGCCACTTCCCTAAGATGCACCTATTTAACCTCTCCTAGGCTCACAAATCTCACATAGATCAATCAGGTATACAACCAAGTAATCTTCGATCCAGTTTCACACATAGGAGCTAGTAATGATTACAAAGATACAATAAGAAGAATCCAAAGTAACATGAAACCATATGGTCAAGTCAGGTGATGATCATAAAACACACACACATCAAAACATAGATGAAAACATATCAACTGACTCATATCTCGGCCTCTGTTTCCCTTAGGTCTTCTAGTACCCAATCTCACATAATGCAAAAGAAGACATTGCATGAATGAAGAATACAACACTCCCGCCATAAAGGAATGAAAAATGAACCATAATCATTTAAATTCCACATTTGAATATAATTGAATCCACATATAGAAACGCATAAACCTACTAGGGAAATGTAAACATAAACATTATAATATTGCCATAAATAAAAGAATATTCCCTAGAGATTACCTAGGAATCTAATATAGTGAAAACACCCAATTTCAGTAGAAACATAACATCTATTAAACCATGTTGCCATCAAGAGCATATTTGAACCTATAATTAACATTTAATTAAATCTAGTAAGCAACATAATTCAACAAAGTTTTGATATAAATAAACACCATCACAATTTTAGTTTAAACCAAAATCAATATACCAAAATTAATTAAATTAAATTAATGACAAATATAATCAATTAATTTAATAAATGAAATATAATTAAAATAAAATTAATTGAAACTAAATTTGTTTAATTAAAAATTAATTAAACTAATCTAATAATTGAAATAAAGAATTAAATTGCATCATATATAAAAATAACATAAAAAAATAAAATTAAAAAAAAAACTAAAAAAAACAATTTAACTTACCCCTTTTCCCTAGGGTCTGCATGTCAGCTCCTTGGCTGTGCATGATGGGTCCCTTTGGGGCTCGTGCACAGTCCTTGGACTACGCACGATACCCCGTGGGGAGTCATGCTACAGACCAAGTCTACAGGCGGCAACCCCTTGGGTGTCGTGATGGGGTAGGGTAGGGGGTTTGGTGGCCCCCGCCCCCCTTTATAAATATTTTTTTTTTTAATATAATTTTTTTTAAAAAGAAATGTTTATTAATAAAAGCAAACCCTTTCAATGCATAAAATATAATATATATATTTTTTAGTTCCAAAAAATGAAATTAATTAAATGGCATAAACAAACATGCAAATAAATAAAAATGCTTTATTTTTCTGTTAAAACAAATAAAACATATTTTACAAAAGCCATGCATTGGTTTGACTTATCTAGGTATTTTTAATTGACTGTACATTTTCCATAAATTTTCCAGCAAGTTCATTTTTAACCAGAATTGGTTTTTATACCCAAATTGGGTCTTTTGCAACAAATTGATTTTCTTCCTAAGGGGTAAATTTAATTTCTTTCCAGCGTTATAGTATAACTATAGTCTAGGATTGATTTTTCATTTTAAAGGAAATCTATGAGGTATTTTCCAATGAAATTTTGCCAACATAACCTTGTTGTGCTAAAATTTAATTAAATCCTAAAATAACAGATTCAAGGGTTTCTCTAATACCCAAAACAAGAAAAACACTGACAGATCTAAGGAGAAATACATGAAATCGTACAGACATAGAAATTCATCAAACTGCAAAATAGAAACCACAGAAGGAGATTTTTCAGATCCTACCTTAGATCCAATGCACATAACTAAAATGGACACCTGGAAGACTTGTGAATGTCTGTTTCTTTTGTGTAATAATTCCAACTTGCAGATCTGAATCCACGATCGATGCAAACACCAAAAATTCCAAATGCACAACGAAGCCAAAATAACAAGCAACCACAACCATCCAAATTCTCCAAAATCCAAAGCAAATAAGCTCTCCCAAAAATTCTCCTCCCAAAACCTATCTCATCCCCAAATGAATGCAATTCCCCCTATTAGGGATTCAATTCCACCTCTCATGCAAAACCTAGAGACAACTCAACAGCTAACTTTCACTTCAACTCCAATTCAAAAATTGAAAGAAAATCTAATTAATAAATTAAAATAACTTTATTTTGCACAACTCAACTTTGACTTTTGAAAATAAGTTGTTATTTTTTAGAATAATTCAATTTTCATTTAATACTAATGCACATGTTATAATTAAAGTATGTATTAAATAGATTAAATATTTAATACATCCTAAAACCATGCAATCAAATATTTAGTTATTTAATAAAGTACACAAGCATAATAAAATCTAATTACCAATTAAATAATCAATTAAATCCAAATAATCAATTATTTAACTTTTAATTAAATTTTCTCAAATAAACTTAGGAACATGATTAATATTAAATTCAACTAAAATCATTAATCAACAAATCACATAAAACCACCCACATAAGCAATAAATCAACTGAGACCAAACAACATAAGACCAAGCAAACTCATGAGAAGGGATCCATGAATTCATGTCAGATAGAAAAATTTGGGTAGGGTAGTCAAACTGACACTTGTCCAATCCTAGGACAATTAGGCTTAGGTTAGAGTTTTGGGTCTGTGTATTATCCCCCCTCTTTACCATTGAGATGAATAGTTATGGGCACACTCACTCCTGCCAATTTAGGGAAGATGATACCCTGTACCTACAACCCTGTCATCATAAGATGAAGCATGTACATCCTCTCTCTCTCTCTCTCTCTCTCTCTCTATATATATATATATATATATATATATATATATATATAACAAACAATGGCAGGGATCGACCAATCGTGTGGATCTCGCAAGCAACTATGACTCCGTCCCTCAACCACATCAAGCACGTCAAACATAAATATAAAAAAACACATCAACCATACACATGCAACTATGGGGTTAGTAAAATCATAAGCATCAATGATTTCCTAACCTATAATCTATCATCCTAAAATAATCATAATATTTATAAAATCGGACTAGGGGTGGGGTACTACAGTTCCTAAGGGACTTGTTGTCTTGGAGATTGTATTTGATAATCAAGATAGATTCGAGATGGATACTAAGAAGAGGGACTAGATGGACTTAGAAGAAGTTAATCTTGGTACTAAAGAAACACCCAAAAATGTGTATATTGGAAAATAAATATCTCAGCAGGTAAGGAAGTCATTGATTGAGTTGTTAAGAAAATTTAGACATGTCTTTGCATGGTCATATGATGATCTTTAGGTTTACAGAGAAGATTTATTTCAGCATGTCATTCCTTTGAACAAAGATGCTAAACCTTTCAGGCAGAGGAAAAGACCAATCAATCCTACCTTGGCCCATAAGATGCAAGACAAATTGATGAAGTTAAGAGATGCTAGAATCATAAAGTCCATTAGACATTCTTCTTGGGTATCAAACTTAGTCCCTGTTAGGAAGAAAAATGGAGATAATAGACTATGTGTGGATTTTAGGAACTTGAACATTTCTTCCTTGAGGGATAATTATTGTTTACCCAACAGGGAAGCAATGCTGCAGAGAGTAACTGGATAAGATCTAATGTCCATGATGGATGGTTTTTCTAGTTACAACCAAGTGATTGTGAAAGAATCAGAATAATTTAAGACAACTTTCACAACACCTTGGGGAACTTATGTCTATGTAAGAATGACACTTGTCGGAGTAGGTCTGGTCTCTTATGGCTACATGGATGGTTAAAGTTTGGAGAAGATCAATGGTCATTGCATTGCTACTGCCCTAAGATACTCGATGATTAACCTTGTGGGACTGTGACAACCGTCTGATCTTCCAAGTGATAGTAGATTGGTAGTGGGTTCAATACCATGTCATGTCGATGTGTCTCTTCTTGATTGGTCAAGGTAGCTAATGATGTAGAGGGTGTCAGTGGGATTGGGGCTCATTAATATTTGCAAGTTCCTATTTTTAAAATATTGAATAAATAGCATGTCTGTGAGCCAAATTTTGTGATGTGTTCATTCTTCATTAGTCATGGTGGATGGTGATATGGACTTTGTTAGTGGGGCCTGTCTTTAGCTTTTAGCCTGGGCCACACAATTTGATCTGATCAATGGTTTTCACTATGCCTTAGCCTGACACTTCTAACAAATTTCTATTTGAGGGGATGTGACATTGTGACACATGTCCAAGGTGATGTCACAGTTGTGGGGTTGTAGTCTATAAGGAAGTAAAGATCAGACATGTCTGATGGTGGTCGTAATGCCGCTAGGGGAAGATGCATGAAAGATACCTTTATGGGACTACGATAGCCATTCGATGTATAAGGTGAAGGGCAGGTGGGTCCTGTGGGAGATGGATCCAATGTGCTTTGTTTTTGATTGGTCAAAGTGGTGGTGATGTGGATGTTTGTTAGTGGGACTGAGGACTCAACAAGGACTAAAAGGTAAAGGTTGACATGATCTGACGGTTTTCATATGTCCGTAGTAAAAAAGTGATTGAATTTTTGTGATCACACTTTTGTGACAACTGTTGATCTTGTATAAAGCCATGGAGAATGCAGTGGGTCCAGTTGCCAAATGTTAATGACCTGCCTATTTTTGATTGGTTGCTAGGAAAAGGTGATGTGGCTGGTTGATTTTTTTCAAGGCTCGGTTGACTATTTAATGATTAGTGAGGATCATCCAATGTGTCGGGAAGAGATATGATCTATGACCATATTTTAAACTCAGAATAGTTAGCCATTACTTCCAGTATTTAAAATGATTGAGGGTTTGTTACAAAACTAGATACATCAAGATAGGAGTGGTAAAGGAAGAATGAAGTACACATGGTGCTCATTCTGTAATACAGGGAGTGTAACTATGATTAAGAGAGTGATGTTTTCTATCCTGGGGTGGCATTCATCATTCACAAAGTAACCGTATGCAATGACTCAAACAGGGGTACCAGCTGCTAAAGATATCATATGATGAAGAAAATATTCGTCCACTATTTGTTTTCAGGATTGCATGATCATGAGTAACGATTTTTTGTCTTGTGTGCTTTCCTTTCCTAGCCATCTGAAACTTATTGCATCCTAAGTTTTCCAAGATTCTAAGATGGCCAGTGGATGATATAAATAACCAGTTGTAACTTTTGGTTGATGATAATGAGGTTTTGAAGTGAAATAGACTATAATTTTGCTCTCCAATTTTGTTTAGGCTTTCTTCCATCTTCAATGTACTGATTCAGAAGAGATTAATGAGAACACATTGAAATTCCTTCTCAAATTTGTGCATGTCTTCCTATTTTAAGGCTTGAGTTCTTATATGTTGATTTTGCAAAGAAAAGTTGATGTATGGATTACAAAGTAGGTCTTGAACTTATATTTTATTTCTCTTCAAAGAAGGGGTAAATTCTTTAAGATAATCTCAGAGAGTTTGTAGTTTCTTGTAGGGATTTGATGTTTAAATGAGAGAATGAGAGGAACAGTTTGTAATGTAGTTGTTCTGGATTTCAAGAATGTTTGAGTAGTTTGTCCTTTGATGTATGTTGTTGATGAATCTATAACCTATAATAAGACACTGGTCTATTCTATTGAAGCTTTCTTTTCAACATCAAACAATCTATAAATTGATAAAATCTTTAGACCAAAATAAGTAATATCAATGATAAATGATATGAACTAGTTTATGATTCCTTTCAAGAAGTGAATCAATAGGTAAAACCTCTTGAGAAATTTAAGTCTCAAAGTGTAGGAGGATCAGATCCTTGATCCTTGTTAATTGGTCCTTTTCCTTCCAGATCTAGAGTGAGTTGTATGAGTCGGTGACATTAAGTTGTCAAGTATATTGTAAGTCTGCAAGTGGAAAGAAAAGGATCGAACACATTGAGGGGTTCAAAAAAAGATGAAGGAACATAACCCTCAATGGATGTAGGAGTTGTGACTTTCTTTTCCTTCTCTTGAAGGTTTAAAACTAGTAACATGCATTACAGTACCTACATAGTTGGATTTTGGGGCCTATTAGAAACATTGGTAGATCGGGTGGTCCTCCACTTGTGAGACACAATGCATAGAGGATAAAAATATTTAGGAAAAATATTTAACCCATGCAACAACCAAAGTTAATCCCTTAATTTTATGCTCTGAGGATTGTAACCAAGAACAAGTATTGGGAAAATTTAGCTAGAGCATGACATTTTGATTGTATCAGAGCATGCATATATGTTGCATATACCTATAGTTGTTGCATCATGCACATTTGCATATGTTGCATTTATAATTATGTACATTCTCAAAGAATATTATCATTCATGTTGTCATGCATAAATGAGCATATGTTTTCACATGCCCTCCTAGCTTAAGTTCACTTAATTAAGCCTAGTTTAGTTTACTTTAGTCTAATCGGGCTCTAGTTTACATATCATGCACTTCAGTTTTCTTTTTTAGTTTGAGTTAGTTTTTTTCCCTAATTTTAGGGTTATTTATTTCTATAAAATCAACTCATTTATGCATTATAATTATGTAATTAAATCCCCATTATAATTTCAACACATTATTGTGCAATCAATAGAGAGTTCTCAAGTTGTGCAAATTATCTTGTTGCTTGATCTTCTCTTTGTGACAAGTGTTGTAATTTCATAATTATTTATGGCTTGTGAGTTGATATAATCATCATCTTCTACTTGGTATCAAAGAATCATTGCTTCTATAGAGTGTGGAAAAAATATCCTATCTAAATATCAATTGTCTTTTTGAGGTCTCGAGACAAATCCACTACAACACATACCCATTTATGGGGTCAAGGATTCCAAAAATAATTAGGCTCAACATAGACAACCTTTCCAAGAGATCAAGAAATAGTTTGAAAAAAAAACAATAGGCTAAAGGGAGACCTAGAAAATCAATCTAAATAGGAACCCAAAAGTTTTTATCATTAGAGATAGAAAATTCTCAAGACCATGCTAAAAAAAAGAAAAGAGGACAAAACATACTAGGGATCATGAATGAAAATGGCCTAAACATGCTTAGGTTGAGAAAAGAGAAAAATAAATAAATCTTTGGTTAGGTTTTGAATGCTATTCAGATACACCCCATGAGGGACCCAATCCTAGGCAACCCAATCCCAGACCAAGCTTTCATAGGGACCCCCAACAAAATTAACCTATCAAACTAAAATTTTATAACAATTGGTATGCATTGTCAAAATCATGAATTGGTACAAAAACATCAATTTTACAAGGAGACACATCTTGTGAAGGACTTTGGGCACAAATTTCTTGGGATGTTTAGTGGAGCCATTATCACCAAATGCCAGAGCTTCAACACCAGAACAACTATTGTGATAAGGTTGGATGAGGCCATTGTAGTTACAAGAAAAGGAATCCCATAATTAATGTGGTATAACACAACAAATAGACATAGATTGATAATGAATTGAGGAGACCAAAACCTTAGTAAAGGAAAAAAATGTTGACATATTTTACGTAGACATACTTAAGATATATATACCAATGAAAATTTATTTTGACTAAAATGAATTGTTTGAAATTCAAGAGAAAATAAATATACTTATCTTTTCATATACCTAAGTTTCCTTTTTTGAATAAGACAATTGAATGTAATTCTAAGAAGTAATAAAGTAAATTGTTTATTTATTTATTTTGAATGTTTGCATATTATTACAAGTATTTTTATGTATTAAATATTCGAGTAATTAATATTTTAACACCTAATAAAATTCAAATACTTCCTAATAAATCTTAATTAGTTACCTTTAATAATAAGGTTGCAAAGAAACAAAGTTCCTACCAGCTTGTTTAAACTTTTCCAAATAATTCAAAAATCATATAATTGAATAACATAAATTAAAATTAAGCACACGCTAGATATATATATCTACATATATATATATATATATATATATATATATATATATATATATATATATATATATATATATATATATATATATATATATATATATATATATATATATAGATATACAGATATATATATACATATATATATATCTATATATATATATATATATATATATATATCTATATATCTATATATATATATATCTATATATATATATATATATATATATATCTATATATATATATATCTATATATGTATATCTATATATATATATCTATATATATATATATCTATATATGTATATCTATATATATATATATATATATGTATATGTATATATATATATAGATATATATATATATATATATATAGATATATATATATATATATAGATATATATATATATATATATATATATATTTCTATTTAATAATAAATAAATAATAATAAATATAGAATATGTATTAAATAATTAAGTAACATAATTATTTTAAAAATATATTATTATATTATATGCAAATATTATATTATATTATACTAAATAATTTTATAACTGTTTAAGTAAAAATAAAGACATTTTGATACCTTCAAAAATAATATTTTTTAACATATTTTAAAGTTAAGTAAGATAAAATATAACTCATAATTAAATTTACATTTTTATTTTACTAATTGAACCTAAATTTCTTAAAATATATGAAAATATGAAAATTATTATTGATGATAAATAAATATATGCTACTTATAAATAAATATATACTGGTTATAATATAATTATTAATAATCTTATAATATCATAATTACACAATTAATATAAAAATATCACTTTAAGTATTACATATAATTTTATAATATATAAGACTAATATTATAGCTATTAGAATTTAATAATATGAATAATAATAAAAATAATACATTATTAATTAGAAATGACTCGCAAAGTAGAGGCTTGCATTACGAAAAGAAGATAATTTAGGTCTGACTTAAAGATTCACACTCAAAAGAATTATTATGATAAAACTAAATACACATTAAATAATGCTAATATTTGCAGTCAGAATAGGTTCGATGCCCTAGATATTTCAAACCATTTAGCAGATAGAAATCATAACAAAGGGGCTCAAAAACCCTATGAAGCAGGAAATTCCATCTCCAACAAAGAAGATGGGTGGGAAACAGTCTACAAACACAAAGATAAGAAGAAACAAAAGTTCTGGGAAGTCCAGATCACGGGATCAATTCCAAAATTTTCCTCTAGAGAAAACAACATTCCCCTTGGTGCATCAAAACCCAAAATCACTGAAGTTTCATCCCCTAATCCACTAGAGACTAAAATGACGCATCTTGCTGCTCCTCCAAGATTAATCACTCCTATCAAAAACCCTCTTCCAGATTCTGATATCCTCATCACCATCAAAACTTATTCCAATGGTCTATGGAACCATTGTAATAACAATGGTCTTTTTTCATTTTGGGGTGGCAACTTCATCTCTAGTTTTGATTTCTCGAACTAGGTACTGCATTCCTTCAACAATCAGGTAAGTATTACTAACCTTTTTGGGAATTTCATTTACATAGAATGTAAATTTAAATATTTAAAGAATAAATTAATTTATAGACCTATTTGTTGGGATTATGGAAAGATATGTACTGAGAGACGATGGGTGAATCAATACCTTAAAAAAATTTTAAGACTGAAACCTTGTAAGCATAGATAACATTAACCGACTGAATCCATTGCATGTAACATACATTCAAATATAAATGAAAATGTAAATGCATGTAACCTTATCAATAAACCATTCATGAAACTTCATACACATAACACAAATGTTTTGATATCACAAAAAACCTTGTTAGAAGGTAAAAACTGTGGTGGGGATGACACCCACAAAGCTTCACTATTGCAGTAACAAAGTATGCCGGTTAAGACTACAAAGATGGTGATTAATTCTCGTGATCTTACCCTTTTAGGAGTAACAATAAAATCATAAAGATCTACCTTGTTAGAGGATTTCAGCAACACAAACAAGTGTGCACTCATTTAAGAGATTTACAATAGCACTGTTAAGTTCATTTTGTTAAGAGATTTAGAAATCTACTATAATGGTTAAAGAGTAACAGTAAGATATATTTGTAAATAGAAACTCAAACTTACCTAATTCAGATATGTAAAGTAATAAAAAGATATCACCTTGTTGTGATGTGTATGTCCTTCTGTACTTCTTGGTAGCCTTACGTTTGTTTTAAAAAATTGAATACTTCTATCAAATCCTTATGTCAAAAACCCTATTTGATCTTCTGATGTCCTGAGTACTGCTACTTCTTAATGACACATGATCAAAATGTCATTCTTAACAATTTTATATCAGATTGACTTGACCTAATTAGGGTTTTATAATATCTTAGAAAACCTAATCAACAGTGAAAATAAACAACCTAGATCTACAATACATAGGAATCATCAACAATTTAATGATTACATCCATATTAAATTCTATCTCGATCTTGGTAAACTATTTTGTGATCGGTCTAAACCATTTTCCTTGATTTTTGTGCCATTCCAAACTACAATGTCATTTCCTATTTTACTCGGTGTTCACTACATTCATTGCTTGGTAATTAACTGGTGCTTGGTTGATATGAATTCTCAATGACTACTATGCTCGGTACTCGGTGATCACTGTGCTCAGTCAAAACTATGTTTGGTTAACTTTGATATCTTCTTTGTGTCCTGCTCGATGTATAGGCTCTGTGTAATGACATTCTTGTCTCCTTTACCGAGTCTATGACTGAATTATTCTAATGAGAACCATTAATGCTTAATACAAGTAACATTCTCCCCCTTTGGCATTAGTATTTGTAGACACCTAAAAATCCATTGGTAAATAAATGTATTTTTATTTTTCCAAAAACCCCCGATGACATCAGCATTAATTAATTAATTATTTCATTAATTAATTAGTTTTTATGTCATTAATCCCTTCTCCTATTTTAATTAAACATATTTAATTAAAGGATCCCTCCCCAAAGCATTTAAATCAAGTTTAAGTGATTTTCCTCTCTTTATTAAATCAATATTTAATAAATAATGTCACAATCCCTAAATAAATTTTATATTTATTTAAAGCCCTCAAACCCTAGAATCTTCTAGAATTTCCTAATATTTCCTAAACTCATCCTAAACCTATCTAGAAGGTGTTTCCTAACCTTCTTAGCCTAATCCAAGTCTCCTTGACTTTGGGTCAAATCCCTTCATTAATGAGCCTTACAGACTCATTAATGCTTCTTACATCCTCATTAAGGCTCTTACAAGCCTCTTAATGAAGGCCATGTCTCCTCTTTCCTCTTGGTCCCCTAGGCACACTTCCCTAGTGTTTCTCACACATGTGTGAGAAACCTTAGCCAAGGTCAATCTAACCTTACCCCAAACCCTACCTCAGACTCTACCCCAAGCTCTACCCTGAACCCTAACTCCTCTTCCTAACCCAAGCCCTTAGTAAAATCCTATAAATAGTCTCTCTTCCAAGAGAAAATCAATTAGCTTAGTTCTGTAATACCCCAAAAATGGGCTATAGGTTCATTAAATCTCTTAAATCGACAAATCAATCGAAATCAACACAAAAGTCCTAACCTAAGGCACATCTGCACATCAAGTTATCAAAACCCTAATTGATTTTATCCTAATTATGCATCGGGGAATATTTTCTAAATATTCCTAATTTATCTAATTATCTTTAATTAAATATTATTTGGTGATAAATCTCATTTATCCTAAATTTGATTAATTGAATATGATGAATATTTAATTAATTAGATTAATACTGCCACTTAATTATTTAATTAAATTTAATTCTATTTATTCCTAATTAATATTGTTTTATTTGACAATAAATCAAATTTGCTAAAAATAATCAGTTCAATTCTTATTTAATTGATTAAATTAAATTGTCAAATTTAATAATATAGTTTTGGAATAAAGTTTGATTAAATAATTGATTAACCCATAAATCAATTATTTTAAATTTAAAATCAGTTAAGTTGAGAATAAATTACTTTATTTTAAAATTAATTCAAAATAAATCATGCATAATCAGAAAAACAGGCAACTAGAAATTAACAACCAATTTTAAATTTAAACTCAACATGTGATTGTGAGTTGGAAATTGATCTAAAAGTCTATTTTGAGTTAAAAGCTATTTTTGCATGATTTTGCATGATTTTGTGAGTTAATCTGTTTCTAATTTCTTGTTGACTCAAAAATCA
Source organism: Chamaecyparis obtusa (assembly GCA_027943335.1). Lineage (NCBI taxonomy): Eukaryota > Viridiplantae > Streptophyta > Pinopsida > Cupressales > Cupressaceae > Chamaecyparis > Chamaecyparis obtusa. The sequence goes on from BSBK01004454.1 coordinate 1,273,661, forward strand.
ACCTGAGTTTATCAAAAGTGATTTATGGCTTTTCTCAATGCATCCTCAAGCCCTAAATTTCTATAAAATCAAGGCTCAGCTCTTCATAACATATCTCTCAAATTTGCACAATTACTCTAGAGAAATTACATACGAAGAATCAAGCTCTTGCGACAGGAGAACTTTGTGAGATCATTCATAGTTTTTCATAGCATTTCATAGTTTCCATATCAATTCACATCATTCTTAGCTTAAATCTGCATATCATTCATTCTAGCTTAGATTCATGTAGTTTTTATCCTCATTGCATAGAAAATACAAAAATATAGATTAAATCTGCATTCATACAGTTATTCATCTTTTGCATCCAAATCCTTCATTTAGGTGTTGCATTGTCACTGATGTCAGTCTAATCCGAGAATACCAAACTCACACCTACTAGAAGGTAGTAAATCACTTGGTTAGCTTAGTTTTAATTACTTGTAGATTTTGATTTTACTAACCTCTAATGTTTTACTGAAGTGTTGTGTCCACAGCTAGGTACAATTTTCACACACACAAGTTCATTATATTTCTGCATTGTTATCATGGCAATTTGCATCTAGATCATCTTAATCTTTTAGCACAATTGTTAGACTTCATTGTTTTTCAAGATTTCTAACACATCTTAGCTTAGCATAATGGATTAAACCTAGTTTATTTCATTATTTTTCATATCATTTGCATCATATCACATCTCTATTTGGTTAAAATCAACCTAGCACAACCATCCTTGCATCAAATATGCATTTCAACATCATTAGGCTCCTTGAGTCCTTAGGGAAAAAACAAGTGCTCTATACCTCATTTTGTGCCACTATGGGGTCCTCATAGTCCCTAATCTTTCCTAATCCTCCCTAATCATCATTAGGGATATGCTCCATGTATTTTGAGAACACAACCACATCCCTAAAGAGAGAGAAAATCAAATGGTGATAGGGTGCTCTTGTTTTAGCTCTATCTTAATGACTTAGCAAATAATTTTCTCTATATGTTACGAATATGCTCTTAGAATAATGTTTGAATGTCTATGCTTGTTCCAAACAGGTTAGGTTTTCTATGATCACAATATCAAAAAACTTTATGTATATGTATCGACTTTAAAAAGTTGTACTTAACCAAAATATGAATCATATGTGAACTAATGTGAACTCCCCCTTTGTACATGCTCTCGGTGTGAAGTATATATATATATATATATACATACACACACACACACACACACACACATATAATTTCCCTCTTTTTTGAAATTAATGTCAAAAAATAATGTACTCATAGCTTATAAAAAATATTCTGATGGGTTTTCTTCAGTGAATCCAAGAGTTTTTCCCATTCCTCCTTAAGGTTATTGAGAACAATGTTCTCTAAACCGACTTGTGTATGCATATCAAAGATGTTTTTCTAAAACTAATATCTCTAGGGTGGCAACTAAGTCCTTTTCCTTATTCACATGTCTCTCCATTATCTTGAGATGGGAAGCAAGTCATCTTGAAGCTTGGTTACTTGCTCTATGATTGTATCATCTTTCTTTCTCAAGTCAATTCTTAACCGCTAGAGTTCTTAAATTTTTAAATAATGCTTATGAAATGCATTGGGCTCGGTTAAATAATTATTTGCACAAACCTGTATCTCTTCATCAAGCTTCTTTATCTTTTCACTAATCTTGGTAGTGAAGTGGTCTACTGTGCATAACTTATATAGAATTGTGATTACCTATTGAATAATGGTGTCAAGCCCAGTAATGACCTTTGACAGCTTGACCTTATTGATTGCCACTTCCTGGCTTATATTCTCTATGAGCTTTAATTGAATTTTTTCCTCCACCCTTTCCTCAATACATTTCTCTGCATCAACATCAAGGGCATTGATGTGGCTGGTTAGAGTGGCGAGTTGATCAATGATGGGAGTTTCCTCATCAACATTGATGTTGAGGACTCACTAGTACATTTGAGTCCTTTTTTTGATGGATATGTGTCACAATTCTGACACTAACTCATCGATTAAGTGACACAAATTGGTGTTGTAGTTTTGGTGTCAGAATCACTGATGGTTGGGATGTCCATCGTTATTGTGATAGTATTGACCATTGCAATATGCACCGGTTAGGATGGTCAACCTACCGTCATTACACATTATGTATGTTGCAATTACGATAGATATGCGATGGATATTTTGTACATGCGACATCCTATTGATGGATATTTTTGAAAGATGGACATTGTATGTAGTGCTTTGCCATTGGTCATTCTCTAAAAACCATCTCAATTGAAATGGTATTCATTATTGCAATATGCACCGGTTAGGATGGTCAACCTGCCATTGTTACACATTATGAGTGTCACAATTATGATGGATATGTTGTACATGCAACATCCAACTATCAGATATTTTCAATAGCTAGATGTTGCATGTAGTACTTTGGCATCGGTCATTCTCTGAATACTGTCACAGTTGCGATGGAAGGCTATATTTAAAAAAAACAAATGTCATGCATGGAGTGAGACATTGAAATATTGAGCTTCTCTTTGTTTCAAGAATAGTTTAACATTCTCTACTTAACAAGGCCAACCACGTGAAGGTGGAAGCTCATCTAGCCCCTCCTAGGAGCCTCTTATGACCCTTTACGACACTTTAAGACCTCTAAGATGTATTCTTAGGGATCATAAAGGGTCATAAGGGTTCCTGGGACACAACAACTAAGAAACATAAATGTAGGCAGCATGGTCACAATTATTTGGAGATACAACATAATTGAGTGGTATACCCAGATGATGCAACACAACCACTACTCCTCTAGTTCCAAGTTGACACTGCAAGATCCAAAAACCATAGATAATGAATAAGTTTAGAGAGCAAAGGAGGAGGGCCATAAAGAACAAAATAATATAGGGATCTTGTATTATTGAATTTTTTTTATAATTAAAAACTACATTAATACTTATTATATAAGTCCAAACATGGTGAGACAACTCATCCTCTCTCATTAGTATTTCAAGAGTCTGAGGTTGAATATCTGCTAATCAAGTTAACTCTCTTTGAATTGCATGAAGGAATTTTTGCAGTGCAAGAACATGATCAATGTCTATTGAAAAATCAATAATGAATAAATCTTGCTCATCCTGTAGCTCCTCATGGATAACTTGTTCCTTTCCCTTTTTCTAATTAGCATTCATTTGTGAGAATAATATTATTAGCACTTTATTTAAAAGAAATCCAAAATAGTAGTGAAGAATAAAACATAACAAAAAATACACATTAACATTTTTCTTATATGTGCATTTGTACAACAACAATGAGTTTTACATGTTAGGAAGTAGATGTCCCATGAGAACCATCATCACCGTGTGTATCATGTGGTTGTTGATCCATACTATAGCCCTATATTTAAAAAAAAAGTCATTGAGACATGTTAAAACACATGTGTTCTTATTCTAAGTTACGTTGAATAATAGACAATTATCAGAATGCTTCAATTAAAAGAAGAGATAGTTGTTTAATTTTTACAATTTTAAATGGTGCATAGTGTGTACCACCTTGTCCATGATAGTGGGTTTTTTTGTATATATGCGATTCAAATTATAATCGATAAGCAACTCTTTGCCTCCATGTATTGATTTGATCACACATACAAATACACAATTTCCTTCACGCACCTCAAATATGCAATTGGGTCGCTTCTTACTTGATGCAGGTCATGTACTATTTATAAAACCTATAATATTCCCTGATGCTTTTGGCCTTCCGTCAATGTATATAGCTACTATTTTACTTTGTTCACTGACTTTTTGTTGTATATAATTTTCCGCGAGTGCATACCTACACATAATTTTTTTATATCTAACAATCTACATCTAACTACTATAATCATAACAAGGTTTGACATACTCCATCATTTTGACAACTTTATTGTAAGAGACCTTTATGCCATCTATAGAAAATAGGCCCAAACCATGTGTATCATCTTAAAATGGAAGCACTTCCATGTTAAGAGCATTTAGTCCTCTGAGTGAGTGGTCTGGGGTCATGTCAAGTGTCTTGATCAAGTCTTTTCTTGAATCTAACTTTTCTCCCCCCATTCTGCTTCTCTCTCCAACAGTTTTCACTATCTTTCTGCATTTCCTAGAATTCTAGATTGAGGTCCTAAGGTTTTTGACCTCAAGGTCAAAGATGATCCTGAGGGTCAATGATGACCTTGACCCTGACCTAGGTTAGGGATGACCTTAACCCTGACCTAGGGTGGGGTCTACCTTGTCCTTGACCCAGATTTCAAATTTTAGGTTCCCATGATTCCTAGATGTTGGGTTTCAGAAAGATTTGTTTTCCCACTTCCGGGTCAGCCATTTTGGGTTTCAAAATGGTAAATCCTTAAATTGTATTTAATTTGGGTCCATTTCTAGGGGTTAAGGTTAATTGGGATTTAATTCACCAATGTCAGAATTCACTAGAGGTTTGTGCCCTAGATCACAATAAAAGGAAGCCTTCCTCCTCTCATTTTCACCAAGCAATTTCATGATCAAGTTTTGCAATCAAGTGCTCAAGGTTTTCTCAAGGCAAGATCAAGAAAGCATTTCATCAATCATTTTTAAGGAAGGATTCAAGCCCTCTTCTCCATTCAATTTCTCCATTGAAGATCAAAGATTCAAGCATTTTCAAGCCTTTGAAGGGATTTGGTTTAAGTATTCAAGATTCATCATTCAAACCCTAGATCTAGCCATCATGATGGTGTGATCTTCCTTCAAGATCCATTGTTCATCTTCTAGATCCATTCATTCTTCTATCAAGGTGGATTCCAAGCATACAATCATGGAGGTTTTGGATTTACATTCACAGTTTTGATTTACATTTTCCATTGTTATGTTCAAGCTTTCATATCAATATACTTGTTTACATTTGAAATACAATTGCATATCTATTGAATTACATAACTTCATTGTTAGATCTATGTTGGTTCCTTTTCTTTCCACTTGCAGATTTACACTATGATTGACAAACCAATGTCACTGACTCTATCACCACTCCAAAATCTACAAGGAAAAGGGCCAATTGACAAGGATCAACAATGATCCTCCTACACTTTGAGCCTAATGCTCAGGCAGGTGTACCCTTGATTCACTTCTTAAAGGAATCACTAAATACTATACATTTATGTCCTTTACAAACTGATTTAAAGATTTTATCATTTATATTTGTTTGATTGATGATGGGAAAATGCCTCTTAAGAAAGGACCAGTGTCTTCTCCTAGGGTACAGAGTCACAATACAACATGCATCAACTAAAAATATAACTTAAACACACCTAAATCTAGAATAAGTGCTTTGCCTATTATCCCTCTCACTCACATACCTGGACATCAAATTCTTATTTCACCTTGAATTCTTTGAAACTATCTTTGAGGATTTAATCTTGACTTTGGCAAGAACTCAAAGAAAATCTCACAATATACTTTGTATACCATATACTAACTCACTTTGTGACATTAATATATAAGGATTCAAGATAGAAACAAGAAGACATACACAAGTCTGAAACTGGGATTCAAATGTATTCTCATCAAATTTTGCAGAATTAACACATTGCAACATGAGAAAATGCTAAAGAAAACAAACCCTAATCCCAAGCTGTCATTACTCATTTTTCCAAATTGACCATCAAAAACCTTTTTACACACATCAGACAATAATATATAGTCACAAGCTATCCTGGAATCCTTCAGAAAGGATGCAACAAGCTTCAGATAGCTAAGGCAAAAAATAGGGTTCCAACCACCACACCAACCATATTCAATCAAAATTTACTGCAAGGGAGAAAACCCAACAATCTTAGAGAAAAAAAAATCCAAGAATGATCTTCATTAATGGTACTAACCTTGACTGGCATGCAAAAGACTAGAAACCCATCATGATTTCCCTTTGTAATTCTAACTGTGAAGCAACTAATGGCAATTTCACCCACCACCCTGGCACAGACAACCTCCGCAATAAATCATACCTCGGGCCATACTATACTAGTGAGCACAAAATCATATCCTATAGATCAACTACCAAAACATTGAATTTTCAATCCTTTTGTCACTGAGAAACCCGTAAAATATTCAAACTTCAGGTAGCAATGGTTAATCAACAAGTTTAAAATGTAGCCATCAATTTATTTCCTTCCCGGCAACTCAGGCGACCCTTAATAATTGGCACAATAGTCACATGGGCCTCTTGGGAAGTCTTCACCACATCACCACCTCGGAAACCAATAAAAATTGACCACATCACACTTTTGGCAACTTGGACCCACCGCTTACATTACCTTATGGTGTGATACCAAATCAATGGCTATCGCAATGCCGTGAAGACTAATCTTCAAACACTTTTCCTTAGCAGAAATGCGAGAACCATAAGATCATCTGACAATTGTCAGAACTTTAATTCCTATAAAGAACATGGTCCCACTAATAAATTCCATGTCACCAACCCTTCAGCCAATAAGAATTGCATATGTCAAACATCTCTGACAATGGGCCGACCAAATACAAACTGTCAGAAGGGAACTAACCGCCTTGCCAGATTGCTGAAGGTTGAGGCACAAACCGCCATGGAAGTGCGAACATGTCACTGTAGAAAACATTGATCACCGAAAGAAAAACCTTAATTTCCAAAAACTAGAGATCAAGTGACCGAAGAAAAGAAGAACTGGGTCCCACTCGGTCACAACAACGTAGATAAGAAATATTGATGTCAAGGAAGAGCTGTGAGCATGCGAAGTGTCGAAAACAACCAGGGTTTTCACATAAAACAAAAGGTAACAAAAAGGTAAAAAACACCAAAGTTTTTCACACCTAGACACAAAGGTAAAAGAGGAAATAGAAAAAATCAAGGGTTTTTTACGCTTGGACAATTTTTTGAAATCCTACGACATGAAGTAGACTATCTCTGCAGACATTCAAACTCAAATATCTTCCTAGTGTTAACTCTTCAAGACATGCACTCTTAACCTGACCTTGGAAACACAATGAACTATCATATGCTAAGGGCGCAAGCAATAAAAACTTGTATATCTTCTGCACTGACTGAAACAAGCTTGCAAGCATGGCAAGGAAACTTCTTAGGATTTTGCGAAGAAATAGGCCATTTTCATAGGATTTTGGCTATGACAGGAAAATGGCCTAGCAATCTACTTCTACTACTTGCTAGCATTCTCAATTTCAATTTCATTATTAAGGTTGATTCCAAACTGGGGTTTGACCAAGGCAAACACCCCATCCAAATAACAAAAACCCTCTTTTTCTTGTAGGTACAGGTACAGGACTACAAATCAGAGCTTGGATCTGGATCCCTTTTTCAGAGAACTTCCAAGATCCATGAACAAAGTCAAGGATGAACTTCAAAATCTCAAAGTAGTCTTTGACCTTTTATCAGGGTCAAAGACTACTTGCTGCCAGAAAGACAAAATTTTTCTGGGTTTTCTTCGTCTTGGCGTTTCCAGTCTGAAACAGGATGTAGAATTGCCCAAAACTATGCACAGACATAAGAAATCAACATTTTCCAGATTTTCCCTATTTTGAGGTTAGTATTTTCCTTTCAATTATTTCAGATTTCAAGCACATACTTTTCACAATGAAATATAAGGTTTTCTCTTTTATTCATATTCTCCATATATTGATTCAATTGTGCATTAACCATTTGGTTGATCAATTTGGATCTCTCCCTTAGGAATTTGGATTTAGAAGTAGATCTTATATTCCCCTTACAATTCAAATGTATGTTTAAAATATCGGTTTTGGGGTCTCTTTCATGTGTAAATAATTGTTCTAGGACCCCATCCATATTTTATCCTTTGCATTTTGGTGAACCTGACAAACTTACTCTCCTTCTTTTTAGTGTTAGATTTACATTTTGTGTTGGATCTTACATGCTTACAAAAGTAGATTTATTTTATGCTTTTGCATTTATATTTCAAAAATACAAAAAAATTGCAAAATTCCTTTAAAAATACAAAAATATTTCCATTTTCCATGCTTATAGTGTTACTTTATGTTCAACATGTATGATTTTTGTTTTCAATACTTTGATGAATCTTTTATTGCAAAAGATGATAGATCCCTTAATGAGGTACATCGTAGTGAGGATGAAAATTGTTTGAATGAGATCTCCATTGATCCTATTCCTATTTCAACCTCCTCCACAACCTCTTCAATTGACCTTTACAAAGATGAGTTAGGGATTGATGTTAATTCTTCTCCTAATATATGTCTTTTCTATGAACCTATTTTACAATACAATTTACCTTCTTTCCCCTTTAGGGATCAAGCTTTAATGACTTATGGAACTCCTACAATATGCTTTATGGATAGGGATGATAATCCTCCTATTTGGGATGAACCTTTGGATTTGGATGTTGATTACTCTCTTCCTCATGAAACCATTGTGGATAATCCTCCTATTTGGGATGAACCTTTGGATTTGGATGTTGATTACTCTCTTCCTCATGAAACCATTGTGGATAATCCTCCTATTTGGGATGAACCTTTAGATTTTGATATGGATTACTCTCTTCCTCATGAAACCATTATGGATAATTATACTTTTTGGGATGAACCCTTGGATAAATACATTGATTTATCCCCTCCTCGTGAAGAATTTTTGATACAAAAGGATGACATATTCTCTAAAACACACTCCCCTTTTGTGAAAGAAGATGACATTATAGATCCTTCACCTCCATTTGGGATTCCTTCTAGTGATGAGGCATTAGCGAAGAAATATATGCATTCCCTTAATGCTCATCCTCTTAGTGGCGATCTTATGGAAAATCAAAATCCTATGTCCTCACAACCTTTCTACCATAGTATTACTTATATCGATTCAAACCCTTTTCCAACTGTGGTTCCAAATATTCCTCCGGTTGTGTCTTCCTTTCATATCACTTCCTACACTTTTCCTAGTATTCCTAATCTTCCTAATCCTAATTGTATTCTTCCTAATCTAGTTCCTAATCTTCCTAATCGTAATCCTAACCTTCCTAATCTGATTCTTAATTCTCCATCTTCTATTCCTGGTTCTTCCCATGATTATGTTGAGGTTCAAATTATGGTTCATGATGTAGACGTGCAAAGATTCTTCAAAGAACCTTCTCCTTATTATCTGATCCATAAAGATAAGAGAAAATAAACTTCCCCTTTGAGATTTCTTCATAATTTTACCCCTCATTATGATATAACATAGATCTTTTCTCCTCTAGACTGGGGGGCAAGAGGTATATTTCTTCCTATCTTTTAGAATCCATTATGTTCCTTCTTTGAGCTTAATTAGTTATTCTTTCATTTATCTTGATGGTTTTTATTATGATAGCTTTTCATTCATTTCTCTCTTCTATTATTCAAGATATCTTTTCTAAGACATGTGTTTTGCAAAGGTATCCCTTGCCTTTCATCCTCGGGGGGAAAGGTTCTACCTTCTTTCTCTTTATCTAGGGAACTACTTTCCTTAGCTTAGTGGTATTTATTTATATTGAAATATTACTTCATCATATTGATGGATGTTTTGACTATGGATAATCTTTTTATGAGAGGTTGTTGTCCTAGGTCATCACCTCTTCTCTATATTTCAAATTATATTCTTTATAAACTCTTACCCTTTCTTTGTGTTGGATTTTTTTTCCTCATTCCAAAGATTCTTCTTCCTCTTGTTTGTAGGGGGCTTGATGATTGAATCTTTGTTCCCGCCGTTGAAAGATTATATTTTATCTAAAGCACTCCTCTTTGGAAGGGGGTCTTGTTGATAAGATCTCTTTCTTTGAGGATCCTTTTTCCATCAGTGACATATTGTTTCATGATTATCTATGCTCTTGGATGTAGGGGTCACTATCCCTCACTAAGAATATGGTATACACTGTTGTAAAAAGGATATCTCCTTGCATTGCGAAGTAGGTATCCTCTTCCTCTTCCTTATCCCTTGTACTATAGCTTTTTATTTTTACATGTTAAATCTTGGAAGGTAATGCACATAAGTTTCTAAATCCTAAAAAGACATGCATTTGTATGCTAAATCTTCTGAAGGTAACACACATAAGTTGCTAAATCTTGAGGAGACACGTATTTTTTAAATTTTCCAATATGATAAATCTTGGAAGTTAATGCACATAAGTTGCTAAATCTTGAAAATACACACATTTATATGACAAATATTCTAAAGCTAACACACATAAGTTGCTAAATCCTAAGGAGACACACATTTTTCAAATTTTCCAATATGCTAAATCTTGGAAGGTAACACACATAAGTTGCTAAATCCTAAAAAGACACGCATTTATATGCTAAATCTTGTGAAGGTAATGCACATAAGTTGCTAAACCCTAAGGAGACATGCATTTCATATTCATAGTGATACAAGAAGGTGGATCTATGGGTATTCTAGAAGCCATTGGAAGACACATTACAATTAGAAGCACAATTTATGGGTGAACCTGTTGGGCTCCCCCTCCAAGGTGATTCATGGTAAGATGGGCATCTTATTGGATGAGGTAATCACTCTTTTTCCTTTCATGCTAGTAGGACTGGATCATGAAGCTATGTTATTTATAGTGTTTCTCTTATCTTTCTTATGTAATCATTTATTCTTTTATGATAGCTTTTAAAATATGATATTAGTATGAGAAATGTTTCTTAGCAAGGTTTCTTGTGCTAGTTGATTTGGGTTTATACTAACCCCTCTTTTGTGTCTTTTTCCTTTTTTGTTTTCGCACCCTCATGAATGTAAGTTGAGTTAGAATCCTTAGCCTGGGGCTTGTATCCCTAGCTAAGTGTCATCCTATCTCATTTTGAATCCACTTGGATCTCTTCTTTCTTCTCCTTTACCAAGAGTTTGCATTGAATCCATACTCTTGCTAAAGTGGGGGCTTAATGTATCATCATAAAATGGAAGCACTTCCATGTTAAGGGAATTTATCCCTTTAAGGGAGTGGTCTGGGGTCATGTCAAGTATCTTGATCAAGTATTTTTTTGAATCTATCTTTTCTCCCCCGTTCTGCTTCTCTCTCCACCAGTTTTCACTATCTTTCTGCATTTCCTAGCATTCTGGATTGAGGTCCTGAGGTTTTTGACCTCAAGGTCAAAGATGACCTCGACCTTGACCTAGGTCAAGGAAGACCTTGAACCTGACCTAGGGTAGGGTCTACCTCATCCTTGATCCAAATTTCAAATTTTAGGTTCCCATGATTTTCGGATGTCAGGTTTTGGAAAGATTTGTTTTCTCACTTCCAGGTCGGCCATTTCAGGTTTAAGAATGGTAAATCCTTAAAATTCATTTAATTTAGGTCCATTTCTTAGGGTTAAGGTTAATTGGGATTTAATTCCCCAATGTCAGCCTTCACTAGAGGTTTGTACTATAGATCACTATAAAAGGAAGCCTTCCTCCTCTCATTTTCACCAAGCAATTTCATGATCAAGTTTTGCAATCAAGTGCTCAAGGTTTTCTCAAGGAAAGATTAAGAAAGCATTTCATCAAGAATTTTCAAGGAAGGATTCAAGCCCTCTTCTCCATTCAAGTTCTCCATTGAAGATCAAGGATTCAAGCATTCAAGCCTTTGAAGGGATTTGGTTCAAGTATTCAAGATTCATCATTCAAACCCTAGATCTAGCCATCATGATGGTGTGATCTTCCTTCAAGATCCATTGTTCATCTTCTAGATCCATTCATTCTTCTATCAAGGTGGATTCCAAGCATACAATCATGCAGGTTTTGGATTTACATTCAGGGTTTTGATTTACATTTACCATTGTTATGGTCAAGCTTTCATATCAATATACTTGTTTACATTTGAAATACAATTGCATATCTATTGAATTACATAGCTTCATTGTTAGATCTACTTTTACTACTTGCTAGCATTCTCAATTTTAATTTCATTATTAAGGTTGATTCCAAACCGGGGTTTGACCAAGGCAAACCCCCCATCCAAACAACAAAAACCCTCTTTTTCTTGCAGGTACAAGTGTAGGACTTAGAATCAGAGATTGGATTTGGATACCCTTTTCAACAAACTTCTGAGATCTACGAACAAAGTCAAGGATGACCTTCAAAATCTCAAAGTAGTCTTTGACCTTTTATCGGGGTCAAAGACTACCTGCTGCCGAAAAGACAAAAGTTTTCTGTGTTTTCTTTGTCTCGACATTTCCAGTCCAAAATAGATTAGAGAGTTCCCCGAAACTTTGCATAGTGCAGATTTTCCCTATTTTAAGGTTAGTATTTGCCTTTCAATTATTTCAAATTTCAAGCACATACTTTTTACAATGAAATATAAGGTTTTCTCCTTTATTCATATTCTCCATAGATTGATTCAATTGTGCATTAACCTGTTGGTTGATCAATTTGGATCTCTCCCTTGGTAATTTGGATTTAGAAGTAGATCTTATATTCCCCTTACAATTCAAATGTATGTTTAAAATATCAGTTTTGGGGTCTCTTTCATGTGCAAATCATTTTTCTAGGACCCCGTCCATATTTTATCCTTTACACCATATAATGAAGATGATGCTATGCGATATATCCTCTCTCTACCACAAAAAATAGTGTTTATTGAAGGAAGTTCATTAGGGACCCATTGTTTCTGTAGATGTTTGTACCTATAGGGCACCTCAGAGTCACCTTTTCTCTCATCCTCATAAGAACACAACCCCCCTTGAGCAAGGAAAAATTCCATGTGTTTATTGAATTTCTTTCTGATCTTTTGACCTCAAGTCAATCTCCTTGATTTAGACATACTAAATGTCTCACTTTCTTCTTCCATTCCTACATTTTCCTCACTCAAGGAAGACAAATATGACAAATACCTATTCATTGGTACCCGCACTTCATGAAATGAGAGAGAAAAGTGGCATTAAGAGAGATATTTTACAAATGGTAAAAGACATTAATCTCTATGGGGCCATAAGAGTGGTGTCTCATGCAATGATGAGATATTCACTGTATGCTAGTTTGTCAAAATACTTCAAATAAATGTGATCTCCTACAATATTTTGAATATCTCAACATTACATATAACTAGACATCTCAGCATTGCATGAGACACCACTATTGTGGTATTTCATCAAATAGTTCTCATGCCTTGCTAGTGTTTTTATTACATCTTGTGAAAGACATTATACATTGTTAAAATGATCTATTTATACTTTTAAAATTATCTCACTCCATTGCAGGGAACAAAGAGAATCCCTTTTTATTTAACATCATTGATGTGCAAGGAAATATAAAATTATCAAAAGCAAATCTCATAAGATAGTATCTAGATTAAATGAATTAATATAAAAATACACCAGAAAATGATAAAGAAAGGTAATTTGCTTAATCAAATCACTAATTTGTGCATGTCTAAATATTAGTGTGTTTCAAGTGATTTGATTCTTGTCATATAGAGAACAATCTTAGCAAGTGAGGTTGTTTAAGCATATAGAGATTAAATACACTCTTTTAGAATGAAATTTCTCTTAACAAAAGATCAAAGATATCAGTAGGACATATAAAAAAAGGTGAATAAGAGTAGTTAGATATTAATGCTAAAATCAAAAATGCCATTAATATGAAACCTTAAGCATATTAGTGGAAAAAGTGCAGATTTAAACCAAAACAATCGTTAAAACATGCCAAACAAGAAAAGTTGTTAATGCTTCCATCTATTCCTTCAAGGCTAACATGCAGTTGAAGATGAAACATCTGGCATAGTTGTACATTTCATTCATGTCATTGATATTATTTTTCATCTATCTCATCATCAAGATCATCATCGTCAACAACATCATCACCACCACTATCATCATCATCTTCATCATCATCATCATCATCATCATCATCATCATCATCATCATCATCATCATCATCATCATCGTCGTCGTCATCCTCCTCATCATCATCATTGTGATCAGTAGCATTATCATCATCATCTTCTTCTTCATATTCTTCTTTGACTAACTCTCGATTGTGATCATCATCTACATGATCTTCCACTTCTTCCTCTTCCTCGGTATATTCTTCTTCTATCACATTATACTTTATCGGCCTTCCTCTTGGATCATGTCTAATAAAAAATGACCAACCTAGTTTATATGGAATCTCTAAGTAAAATACCTGCTCACATTGGCTTGGAATAACATAGGGCTCTTCCCCAACTGGTTCAAACAACTTGTATTAATCATTAGAAATCCATTGTCATGTTCAATAACAATTCTATCAAGATCATTTTGATTGAGTCGTAGGTTGTACCATTTCATGATCAAGAGAACTAATTTGAAGGAATTAAAGTCATAGTCAAGTATATCAACCAAAATACCATAGTATAAATTTTGTGACTCTTGAGGATGTAAGTCATTTCTAGATGAAATATTAGTCACCTGGAAGATTGCACTTATCCCAGAATCACAAGTTCTCTTCGTGTCATCTAAATTTTTGATGTAAAATTTATAACCATTGCATAACGTAGCCTTGTGGTGTTTCACCTACAATAATGTCAAACATATATAAATTATTGCATCATGAGTTGAAAAACATACGATTGATTAATAAATTTATAAGTACCTAGTGATCTCTTAAACCATATGCTAAATCTATTTCCTTTTGTGTAACATTGGGATCTCTATTACGATGAGCTTGTATAACCAATGAAGACAAAAATTCCCATTTTAATCTATGACCATAATGTTGACATCATTCAATTCATACCATCATCCAATCTTGATTGTTTGCAATAAATAAATGTATTGCATCCCACTCTTTAGCAACTATACAAAAGTAAATAGAGGACTAACAACAGATTTATTTTGAAGATTAAGAATTAATTAACTATAATAACATCTCATAATTTATTACCTTTCAGTTTTCTAAATCTACCGTTCCCCACCAAGTACTCCCCTTCAAATTTTTTGGAGTTGAGGTCCCAAATGAAATCTATATGGGTCTTTGCTACAAGATTAGGAAGATATTGAGTAACGTACACCATCATTTGGTATACCATATATCCGTCAACCATAGAACCCTTAGGATGTGCTCTTTTTCATACCAAACCCTTAAAAAAATTTAAGTGTCTCTCAACCATCCACATTGATCTAGTATGTATAGGTCCACACAATTCAATCTCCTCAACTTGGTGTTCGAGGTAGTGTTCTTGTGCATTGAAAAAAAGTTGAAGGTAAACACTTTTTCATTTCACACATTAGTCGACAAATTATTTTTTTCTAATATTTTATATCTTCTTAATGGATTTATTTATATGACAACCACCTACAAGGGATTCAAGACACAAAATTATATAAATATGATAATTTATAATATATTACTTGTTTGATATATTGAACAAATATCACTGCTTACCTCATATATATTCCAAGATCATATATCACTTGTTTGATATTATTGTCAAAGTTCTCTGGGAGTGATAGGGGTAGCACATACTACAACAATTATCAACTGATCATTCCATACAATGAAAATTGAATGCAATTACACAAATTTATTGTAAATACAAAAGACTATGACTTACCTTGATGAAGGTATGTCAATCACGTGTTTTCATCCCTAACCCAAAATCACTTTTCTTTGATATGAGATTTCTTATATTCACAACAAATACTATAGGAAATTGAATTTTTCGTATGACTTCTTTTATGACATTACTTTGCTTCTATGTTAATAACAAAGGAAGAGCACTTGCATTAATTCGATCTCCATTGCTATTTGATTCAATGATATTTTTCATTGCATGATTAGAATCATGAATGTCACTACAAATTTTGCCAAGTTTTTCTTTGTCACGCCTTCCATCCAATATTTTCCATAGTGTCTCTATTACATTCTTTCCAATATGTATAATATCAAATAAATGCATAATTTGTAGCTGCTCATAGTAGGGCAACCTACTAAATTCTCTAGGATAATATTTTAGTCCCTTTGGAAGGTGGTCAGTGATTCCTTCATGACCTTCAAGATCATCAAATACATAATTAGCCAACAAAACACAATCAAAATATATAATTTTCAAACATCAACCATTAGGTAGAATGATATTAACTTGAATTCTATTATATTCCAAATGCCATAGGTGAGGTTTCATTCTTCAGGGCTTTGATGTAGTCTCTTCTTTCCCATTGAAAATATATTTTTTCACACTTCAATACGTATGATTTCTATGGAGGAAGTGCTTATACTCATCAAACACCTACTTTCTTAAATTTTTGGAATGATGAGATTTCATCTTTGGACCACACATTGGACATGGAAATTTTCCCTTTGTTTAAAGACCTACAAGATAACGATATAATTAGATTATATATGTTAATTTTTAGAATAATAATTATCACATACAACTTGAATTAACCATAACATACCACATAAATGTGTCAACCTTGGAGCATCATGAATTATCCACACAAGCATTGCATGGAATTGAAATGGTCTTTGTCCAATTGGTCTAGAGATGTCATACATAGTGAAACCATTCCATAACAACAACAACTCATTGATTAGAGGTGCAATATATACATTCATATCTTTCACTTGGTACTTACCTAGTTGAATTAACAACAACATTAGATAATTATTGTGGCCATTTCACTCCAAGACTTTTAATTAAATATAGATGACTATAAAATAATAAAATACCTAGAAAAATCATTGCCAACATAATGTGCTCCCTCTTTATTGAAATCCATGGAGGAAGGTTATTGTTGATAAAAAAAATAGGCCACACCAAGTAAATAGATCTCATCTCTCCAAATGGATTGTCAACGTCTGCTGCTAGAGAAAGCCTAAGATTTCAAGGTTCTTCTTTAAAGTGTGGCCACTTTTAATCTATGTCTATAAATGATGAACCATCCACAAGCATTCAAATAATGTCATCTTGACTCCTACCACATGCATGGTAATCCATATATTGTGCCAAGCTATTGCACCTGAATAATCATTTTAGACATGGAATAATGGGGGTGCAACAAAGAACCTTGTGAGACACCTTTTTTGTCATTTGATCATCTCGATATCTTCTTATATGACATTCAGGGCATTCTATTTCATTTTCATATTCTTTATGATTAATAACTGTTAGAAATAGGGAATACTAAGAGGGGGGGTGAATCAGTATTCTACAAACTTTATCTTTTGCCCAATTATGGATATAACTGCTTATCTTTACACATGCATAACATAAGAAGCTAAACAACATCCATAGAAATAAAACCAAAGAACTCATAACACATTATTTGTTCTCGAGGAAACCATGGCCAAGGGAAAACCCCGGTGGGGATGGTACCCACAAAGATCCACTAATCAAAAGTATCCTATTAAGGATGTTGACCCTGTTAGGAGTCTATTACAAGCATATAGTGTATTAGTCTTGATTAAGGGACTATAGGCCTTGTTAGAAGCCTCAACCCTATTAGGAGTTTCCAGTACAAAATGTGATTACCAGATGATCCCACTGCCCAAATAAGTAATGTACAATATACACTGATTACAAAAATAGGTTAAGATACATAACCTTATACTTCTTGCATCAATATCTCTTTGTTGCTCTTTCACTATTGCTATTACATATGCATCATATCTTTCGCATCATATCACTGCTTCATTATACATCTATTTATCAACTCTTTCTTTTCTTACAATTACAATTACATTTATACAAATAAATTTATCCAAGGGTTAACATCTAGGATGTCATCCCTTTATATTGTTAAGTCATTATTTTGATAAACAAAATAATCCCTTAACTCTTTACTAATTCTATCCTGTCGGCTTGACACTGTCTTTGGTAAAACTATCATAACTTCTTCTATACATGTCGTACTGACTTGTCCTCTAAGATGGGTGTTTAATAGTCATCATAGAGTCTATGTTAAAGTGCACAAGCACTGAACTTACTCCAATCAACATCGCAAACAAAACTATGTCCAGTTTCACTAGCAAACATATTGTCTCACACTTAGATAAATTTGCAATGCGCTCTATCATACTTTCTCTCTGACCTATGCGATCTTCATGTGGATCATATGTTTCCATAATGAAAAAATCTATGTAATCAAGTTAGCCGAATTGCCAACAATCTCCCCCTTTGTCATTGGTGGCAACATATGAGAAAACTGGCTAAGTGTACAACTTCAAAATCTCAAAATTGTGGCCATAGTATAAAATATATATATTATCCTTATAACTCCTCAAAAAAAATATTCTCTAATACAATACTCCCCCTAGGAGTATCAATCCTTATCATATACTATCAATTTTCTGATATATATTTCTCCCCCTTTGACAACAATGACAAAATAAGGTAAGGAGGGTTACAAAACTGTATCACAAAAAGATTATACCTTAGTTCAATTATTGCAAAGCCGGTAGGCTTGCAACACAATCTAAAAAATTAATCTTCATAGCTTCTAACTCCTTCTCCCATGATTTCTTAATGGAATCTACCACATTAAGTAGTGCGCTCAGTCCATAAGATGCTATTTCACATGCTTGGAGGTTTTCAAAGTTAAACTTCTGAAAAGATGTCTTAGCTGAAAGACATTCTTCTAACTGCTCTTCAATAATGCTTAACTCCATAGAAGTATGCTCTCTCAAAAGAGTGAATCTTTTCAATTTTCTATCTCTCTCATCTTGCACAACTTTGATTTCATCATATAGCTTCCAAAATTTCTTCTCAACATCACATACCTTCACATTGGGGTTAGAAAGAAGGTTTGTTTCATTCTGAATCTCTGCTTCCTTCAACTTCATCTTCTGATCTTCTTCTACTGTCAAAGTCTCTAATTTTATACACTAGATGTACAAAGATTTTCCTATCTCCAAATGCTTCCTCAAGTCCTTGATACAAATATCAAGATTGTTGATATCATTCTTGATATTCTGGTTGATGTTCAAAAACATTCTAGCCTCATAGGCTGCTTGTGCTTTCACTTTTGCAATATCAAATAATTTTGTGAATTCATTGTCAAAAGTTCTCATTACCTTCTTTGCTTTCTCTAAAGGATCTGCTTCTGCAATTTGTGTAGTTACAATGCTTTGTAACTTCTCAGTAAGTTCCTTCAGACATCCTTCAAGACTTTTCACTTTCTTATTCTTGCCAATGATTTTATTCAAGGATGTGATCAATTCCAATTGATCATCATCATCTACTTCCTTTCCCAAATGCTCAATCATAGATCCAATTTGATTCTTCTTTCTAGTCTCAGGAGTAAGACTGATATCTTCTTTGGTGGGAATGGGTATTTTTTTTTATGTTATTAGGGGTTCTACAATTGTTGTCTCTATTGTCTCTTCTCCTTTTGTAGTTTCCTATTCTTCAAAGGCTGAATTGTCAAAAATGTTCTCCAAATTCTTGAATACATTATCATTAGTATCCAAGGTGATCTTGGTTCCTTCTACATTCATGGTTTCATCTTCAATTTTTATGGCTGGAGGAGAGGGAATGTCCTCTTGTTCTATCTCACCTGCTTTCTCTACTACAACTTATGGTTCTCCAACATTTTTTGTCATAACCTTGATAATTGCTTGCTCTATCTCAGAATTGATTTCTTCATATTTTCCTCCCATAATTAGAATAGTTCTCCTTTTGGTTCTCAGATGGGTGCTTAAGGCTTTCATGATCTGACCAAAATGTGTTTCATCTCTTACTACATAAAGCTTCCTTACAAGATTTTCTCTAATAGTTGTGTCTACATATGATGCTCTCTTCTTCCTATTCACAAGTTTATTATACAAATCATTAGGTATCTAACCCTAAATTGTATCAAACTTCTTATTAGCCAAAATCATATGCTTTACAACTGCATTCTCTAGATTAAGTCTATCTGTATAATCATAAAGATCATAGTACTTGTTCATTCTTGTAAAGTCTCCATCCTCAATGATCTACTCATTAAGCTTCTCAACTTTTGGTTTCCAAGATTTCTTCTTAACAGTAGTGACATCATCTTTTATTTCTACAATTTTTCTTGGAACTGGTTGCATTAAAGTTTTCTGCCTCTTTCCCAGTCTAGTAGCACTTTCCTTTACTCTTTTTCTAGGTGAGAAGGAAATGGATCTAGTGGATATTTTTGCCTCTTTATCCTTCTCAATTTCTTCCACTTTCACCTTCACTTGTGCTTCTTCCTGCTGTGCTGCAATTGATGATAAAGGAGGAATAGACAAAACTTATTTTTGTCCACTCACTCTGATTGCTGCTGCTATTTTCTTTGCTACCAAAAAATCATGCTCTGTCATCCCTGTATCTTTTAGAATTTCATTTATAGTGATCTCAACTCTTTTCTTAGACTATTTCTCTTCAATTAAGGTCTTTATGGAGTTGAAGCTCTCCTCAAAGGTTCCAAACCTATTACACTGAGTGTCCAATTTACACTTAAGTAACCTACTAACATACTCTTCTATTTCTACCTTAGATATCTCATAGCCAAGAGGGTCTATGAACTCTCTTCTAGGCTCTACTGCTTCAATATAGGTAAAGTCATTATCCACCATAAAACATATATCATCTTTATACTTCTCTATAAGAGACTTTGGGATTCTTGATCTGCTAGACACAATATTCTAAAATGTCTTGATTACCAGTACTGCACTCTCATTTACTTTGTTAATAACATGTCTTCTATACACTAGGTTAATCCTTTCCATTGTATTTTGGCCATCATTCTAGTCATTTCCAATGGTGTAAGGAAATCTCCTCAAAATATGAAAAAAACATATAGGTGATTAAGGATGAGAACCTAAACTTTGTATACTTAGTTTTCTTAATCTTCTCCAAGTTCTCAAACAATTGAATTCTCAAAATTTCACACATATCAACTTGTACCTTGTCAACACACATTAAATAACCTACATGTATCATTCCAGCTGCCATGTCATCCTCTCTTAAATTTTCACAAAACTTAGTAGTTAGGATCTTGCATAAGTATCTCACATCATCTTGTTTGATCTTACTAATCACAATTCCTCTACCATTATATGATGAATTTGTATTATCAATGACTTTTTTCCTCATGTTTTTCTCATTAAAAGGAATAGCTCCAATTTTAGGTAATCTAGTGACTTCATGAATCAAATCAGCTGTGATATCTATCACTCTATCTTCTAACCAAAACTTCCCATTATGAATTCTGCTCAAGATAATCTTAGTGCATTCTTCATTATCAAATTCATACTGTAATGCATACTTAACAATTTCATTATCTTCCAAATATTCAAAAACTTGTTTCAATGTCATATCCTAATTGTAAATCTTCTGATATTCATTTGTGAAATCACTATCATTGACTGTCTCTAGTTTGCATCCAAGATAACTTCTGACATTCTCTAGGTGTAAAACTCCATCTGGTACGGATGATAAAGCAAACCTAGGATCATCTTCCAAGGGTTCTACTGGTTCCCTTTTCAACTTAGGTCTATTCTTATCTCTGACATTGAGTATTAAAGAAAAATCTATGATTTCTTCAAATTCCTTTACTGATTTAAAGATCTATCAAGTAAAATACCTTGATTTCATGATTTTAGGGCTTGCATAGATTCGACACAAAATTCTTCTCCAAATCCATGCAAAACGCTTCCAATTACTGCTCTTTGATCTCCTGAACACTTGAATTCACTTTGATGATCAAATAATACCAATCATAACCTTTTATTTATTCAATCTCACTTAGATCTGACATCGCATTCAATTTTTTTGCCGCTTCTTTCCAAAAAGTTGTTTCTGCTAACCTACAAAACTTAAAACTTCTTGCGATCTTACAAAACATAATATTTTTCTTTGTGCTCTTAACCATAGCATTAAAACATCATAAACTACCTTGTATTAACTGCGTAAGACTCAGTTCATCATATATCTACTTCTATACTAATCTAAGTTCCTATTCTACTATAATTTTCATAAATTTAAGTACTTTGAGATGGGTCAGGTAAAGATTCATTCTTACCTTTTGATACTTCACCTTCCTAATTACCTTCAATGTTGAATATGTCTCCTTGATCTATACTTTTGATAAAATTCACTTTATCTAAATTACTATAGCATCCTTTCTGACTGTTACTTGCATCTTCATTTCTTCTTGCATGATTTCTAGGGTTAGGATTAGGATGAAAAACTCTATTATTCATTCTACAAAACCTTTTTGTATGTCCAATCTTGTTGAATATCTAACAAACAATTCCATTGTTTCCATATCTTGGTCCAGGCTGATTGATTTGTGATTTGCAATTTCTAGCAATGTGTCCAACCTTGTTGCACCTATAACATATTACTCCATTTCTTCTGTTCATATCTTCAGTAAGTTTCTTATCTACATTGTTATTGTTCCTAAACATTCTACTACCACCATTATTCTCAATAAATTTAGGTTTCCTACATTCAATATCTCTATGTCCAAAACCATGACAATTATAACAATAACCATTAAGAGGTTTAAAGTGCTTACCTATGCAATCTCTCTTCATATGACCAATAGTATTACAAGTAAAACATCTACCTTTGAATTCTCTTTGCATACCTTTGGGTGATTCCTCTTGCTTTGGTGATTCTTCTTCTTTAGGTGTATCTTCAGATTTTTTGATCTCATCAAACTTCTTGTCATCTATGCTTTCATATATTTTCAGATTTGGTTCCTTGCTTTCATCATTTTCTTTAAAAGTGTTGAATCCAAGACCAGTCTTATCATAGAATGGTTTTTGATAAGATATTTATTCATGAATCTTCTCACTAGTTGAATATAGCCTTTCAAGTTGTTGTTTGGATTGAGTCAGTTCACCTTTCACAATCTTATTGTATTTCTCAAGTTCAGCATACTGCAAATTTACTTTCTCAAGTTCAGATGTTACTATACCAAGTTTATATTTTAGTTCTTCATTTTCAGTCTTTAGACTTTCATTCTCAGATTTTAGATTTGCTTGATTCTTGCCATTTCCATTTTTCAAACTAAGCTTCAGATTTGCTATCTTCAGTTCATGCTTAAGGATCTCATTTTATTTTTCTAAATTGTCATAACAATCTTCAATACAAACTTTAGATTCCTTTTCAGATTTCAGATCTTCCAATTTGTTTTTTAGTTTCTCAATGAGGCTTTTTCAATAGTAAGCAAGTCAATCTATTCAAGAGCTTCTTCAAGATTCTTCTGTAGTTGATCCATATCCATAGAGATCTTACTCAAGATGCTAGGCTTTCCTTGAATGATTCTTTTTGAGTAACTAGGCTTTGATACCAATTGTTAGAAATAGGGAATACTTAGAGGGGGAGTGAATCAGTATTCTACAAACTTTATCTTTTGCCTAATTATGGATATAATAGATTATCTTTACACATGCATAACATAAGAAGCTAAACAACATGCATAATAATAAAACCAAAGAACTCATAACACATTATTTGTTCTCGAGGAAACCCTGGCCAAGGGAAAACCCCAGTGGGGATGGTACCCACAAAGATCCACTAATCAAAAGTATCCTATTAAGGATGTTGACCTTGTTAGGAGTCTATTACAAGCATATAGTGTATCAGTCCTGATTAAGGGACTATAGGCCTTGTTAGAAGCCTCAACCCTGTCAGGAGTTGCCAGTACAAAATGTGATTACCAGATGAGCCCACTGCCCAAAGAAGTAATGTACAATATACACTTATTACAAAAATAGGTTAAGTTACATAACCTTATACTGCTTGCATCAATATCTCTTTGTTGCTCTTTCACTATCGCTATTACATACACATCATATCTTTCGCATCATATCACTGCTTCATTATACATCTATTTATCAACTCTTTCTTTTCTTACAATTACAATTACATTTATACAAATAACTTTATCCAAGGGTTAACATCTAGGATGTCATCCCTTTATATTGTTAAGTCATTATTTTGATAAACAAAATAATCCCTTAACTCTTGACTAATTATGTCTTCATATTCTATCTTGTCGGCTTGACACTGTCTTTAGTAAAACTGTCATAACTTCTTCCATACATGCCATACTGACTTGCACTCTAAGATGGGTGTTCAATAGTCATCATAGAGTCTATGTTCAAGTGCACAATTATTGAAATTACTCCAATCAACATCATAAATAAAAACTATGTTCAGATTCACTGGCAAACATATTGTCTCACACTTAGACAAATTTGCAATGCGCTCTGTCATACTTGCTCTCTGACCTATGCGATCTTCATGTGGATCATATGTTGCCATAATGAAAAAATATATGTAATAAAGTCAGCCAAATTTCCAACAATAACATGATCTTCAGGACAAGTATCTATTTCTTGATACTCCATTCCACTATGTTTCATAGTGGCACATAATTCTTGGTAGGAGTGAGGGAGAACATTTGATGGTGGTAACATAAAATCACCTATCAATCTACATAAAAAAATATAAGTTATTACTATAAAAAATTATAATGGTACATGTTTCACCTTTTATAGACTATAATGAAATATATGACAAACCTTAGCATACGTGACATTGCTATGTTGGATAAACCATTCATAACCTTCAAATTCACCAAAAAAAATACATCAGAGAGAAGAGTAGAATGGGAGCCTTAGTAAAGGTTTGTGTTTTCCTTCTCAAGTATAGGTATATCATGGAAAAAATTAATGTCATCTTTATCATAATCATCATCATCATCATCAGAAGAACCAGTACCAAATGTGTCAATGATCAATGCATTCATACCATCATCTTCAAATGTGTTTTCTAGCACATGATCATCATCTTCCATGGGATCATGATCTTTATCTTCAATACTCACACCTCCATGTTCCTCTATATTCACACCCCTATGTTCCTCTAAGATGTGGTGGTCCATATCATGTACTACACTGGGGAGATTGACCAATGATAATCAAACCCCCCTTCAATGTGATAATCAAACCTCCTTCCATGGTTCATATGTTTATTAATTGTGAAAACAATATAAAAAACAACTTACTAATGGATAATAATCAAACCCCCCCTTCAATGTGACCATTCTCCCTACAATGTCTCTTTTCTATTTTGATTTTGATTCTTCTTGTCTTTAAGCCATTACAACTCTTGCATGGACAATAACATTTGTCATCACCTTCTCTTTGAAAGTTAGACAACAATCTAGTGATTGTCTCCCTATTTTGATCGAATTCCCTTGTATTATCTAAGATGATCCTTAATGTGTATATCTACAAAAAAAATGGACATGTTGTAATTAATGTTTATATCTGCACATATGGTTTTGATAGAAAATGGTCACTATATATTCTCATGGTGAGAACTCTTTAGTTGTGACAAAAAATGTCAAACAAAAAATGCCATGTTACGGTAGGTTTTTAAAATGATATGTTACTTTGTAAATTTAACTTTAGGTTTTATAATTGTACATATATTTTCTTTGACTCCCCCACATTGTAATCATATACTCTCAAAAGGTAAATTCTTGTTAGAGATGCCTCCTTTCATTAGCTTCACATCACCTTCTCATAGCTTCCTATGTGTTTCATCCTTCATGTATACACTTACTTTGACCAAACTTTTAATTTTTTGACAGATTTTGCCAAACACTTTGTAGGAAAGCAAGTAAGGGGTATTCTTGAGTTCAAACACATTGAGCTTCTAAAACTAAATTATAAATCATGAATTCACTATAAAATTAATGTATTGCTCTAGATTTCATATGGAAATTTTGTCAAATGGTTGGCATGTATGTTTATTCAAATGGAGTTATATCATTTTGAATGGATATATGACAGGTTGATATCAAATTCTATGTCAAGATTTACAACATTAAATTGATCATAGTTGGAAGACTCAGAAACAAGAAGAATATGAGTATAGCCAATTTTTAGAAGAATATGAATGAATGAAAACATACATAAGTGGATGCAACATAAATAATGAAGGCACCAAAAATTTCCTGAAGTAATGAAGTGTTGACCTGGGGTTGAATCTAGTATGCTCCTATATGATCCAAAACTTACAAGGAAGGAAAAGATGGGGTTAGATCCAAAGGATCTAAGAAATGCATGGAACCCTACTACTAATCCTCATCTATAATTATGCATGTGCATAGTCAAGCCATACACTTCTAAAAGGAACTATGCTGCAAAACATGTGCACTTAGGAAAATGCACTTAGGAACATGTGCACTCAAGAAAATGTGTAGTGTATAGGTGTTGGAATCCAAATAAAGCCCTACATTGAACCCATCAAGGTTATTAGAAGCCCTATTCTCATAGAGTTTCTAGCTACCTTGATGTCCTCAAGGAGGAGAACTAGTCTAAGAAGCGTAAGCTTAGTGAAGAAGAATTGTCCATGGAGCATTCATACCATGAAGACAAAATAGAAAAGAAAAAAAGCATGGAAGCATAGAAAGGAGATCAACACTGAAAGAAGAAGTGGCTGCATTTATGTCTTTATGAACACCTAGTGAATCACTGTTGTGACTGCATCATCCAAATAGTGCAACAACAACACCAGATGTTGTTTTTCCATCTAGTGTTGTTATGGCATCATTTCCAAATGATGCATCCACAATAGTAACCCAACATGCCCATCAACACAAGGCAGTCATGATCAAGCATAAGCAATGGAGGGGACATTATCAAGGTCAAATCAAAGGTCAGATTTCATGCCTTGAAATATTATATATGTATAGGTATAAAATTTCATGCCTTGAAATTTTATAACATAGTTCCTTAGAATTTGATCTTCACATGGCAACCATGACTTGAGGTAGGCATTTGAGCTTTGTCTTCTCATTAACTCAATTTCATTTTGATGGCATTTGTTGATTTAATGGCACAATATGAATGTTAATACTGATATTTTTTACATCTTTTCATTTGGAATTCTTGATGACCCACGAGCTTTGAGAGCTAGGACATCGTTGCATTTATGCCTCTATGAACACTTGGTGAGTAAATATTGTGATTGCATCATTCAAATAGTGCAACAACAACACTAGATGTTGTTGTTTCATCTAGTGTTTTTGTGACATCATTTCCAAATAATGCACCCAAAAAAGTCACACCATGCCTATCAACATAAGGCAATAATGAGCAAGCATGAGTAAGAAATGGAAGGGGCATACATCATCATCAAATCAGAGGAGAAAAACATCAAATATACATATTAAGGGAGGAGTACATCATGGATTTTAAGTGAAGATCATAACATCATAACATGGTTGGTATCCCTAAGGAGGCCCCATTACATGTAGTGAATAAGCTAGATCAAAACAAAGAGGTACACAAATCTGCATCATCTATACATTATTGCAATGGCATGGAGTATATTTGAATCTGCATTTTAAAGGATAGGTAAGAAAGCTGCATGATGGTAGTGAAATTAACAAAGGTGTAGATCTAATGAAGTAATGAAGCTACCCAAATTCTATGTGCTTTGAGCCAATGAAATTTTTATCATCATGATGAAGTAATAATGCATTAAAGAGGAGCCATACTCAAAAGGTGAGCATCACCAAAATAATGGAGCATCAATCCCATAGAGTCACAAGATGCAACCACCAAATGGTGATAAGCACAACACCATGGTAAGATCATGCAAAGAAATGAATCAAATGAAGATTAACAATGGTACCATAGCATGAGCACGAGCCTTTGAAAGTATTGATCCAATGACACAACAAGAGTTAATAGTAAGAGCACTGCCCCAAGATTCCAATAGAGTATTTAATGGTAGCATGAAGATATCAAATGGAGATATTGATCTAAGAAAACACCAACATGTAATCAACAAAAGCACTAGTGAATAGCTTACAGGATGTGTCAAGAAAATTGAAACATTGATATCAACATCAATGGTGTCAAAACCATGGATACAATAGAAAATCAAGGATGCCATGTAGCTCATGGGTTCCATGCACCAATGAATAATAGACAAACAAAGCATGGGCTGGCATAATAGATATATTTCATGGTAACCAAATGCCAAGCAAATATTGAGCATTAAATACAACAAGTAATGCCTTGACTTATAGCTCACGAGCTCTAAGAAAACACCAACAAATAGTGTTGGTAGTGATGCCCTAAGTAGGGCATGAGCCTTCAAAGGATCAAGATCATAGGATACATAATCATTGAGCAAAAAATGATCATAAAAAAACCAACAAATCAATGATGCCATATGAGGATCATGGGCTCTAAAAGTAGTAGGCAATATAACTAGAGAATCCAATTAAACACGCATAAAATGATGCCCTATCTCATTCACGAGATTTGTAATCATTCAAGAAGCTGGGTGTAATAGTGAATAACAATATGGCATGGTGCTGAAGTAGTGAACACAACATATGAGTAAACACATCCAACATGATGCCCTAGTCTCTAACTCATAGGTTGTACATGGAGAAGGAAAAATAGTGACCAAATTTACATTATGTATGCCCATATCAAAACTCACGGGCCCCAAGAAGTGAGAAAAAAAGTAATAAATGGATGCCCTAGCTTCAAAGCTCATGGGTCATAAAAAAGACATGGCATTAGACCAGTGAAATACAATACCATTTAAATCTATAAAAAATACACATAAACATCAAAGAATGCAGAGAAGATGAGGAGAAAAACTTGAATGCCTACCTTGAATTAGTGTAGAGAGATCACAAGGCCCAAAGCTTCCAATTTGAAGCTTGAGTTCACAAAAAAAGTCCAATGAAAAATTGCAACTACCACAGTTAGGGCCCTCTTCACGCACATAGCTCAATCATGAAAATTAGAAATGAGACTTTATTTTTTTTTATTTTTATTTTTATATTCATGCAGGTGTAAGAACACTTGTATGGGTTTACCCACATAAGGAAAATGGTTTCATTCATCTTTATTTCAATTTATCTTGGGTACTTTCCTTGGCCTCTAGGCTTGGGCATCCTATAGGGGTTGAACCAAAATTATGAAGGCAATAAGGACACATAGAACAATAGGTTTGGGGACTTTTAGACTTATGTTAAATCCTTAGTAATGGTTCTTGTTACCATATTTTTCATGTATATACATGCCAAATAACTTGTATATACTATACAAGGAAAGTAAATGAAAGATAAAATCATCTGGGCTCACATAGGCCGTGAGCATAGCCAACTTTTAGAAGAATATGCAAGAGTACATGCATACATAAGAGGATGAACATAAATAATAAGTGTACCAAAAATTGCTTGAAGTGATGAATTTTTGACCTGGGTATGAATCTAGTTTTCTCATGTGTGATCCAGAACCTGTAAAGAAAAAAGAGATAGGGGTTAGATCAAAAAGATCTAAGCAATGAATGACATCCTATTAATGATCCTCATCTATAATTATGCATGTGCATAGTCAAGCCATACACTTCTGAAAGAAAAACCATGCTACAAGACATGTGCACTCAGAAGAATGTTGCAGAAAGGAAAGAAGATACCATGTTTTTTAATGACTTGTTTATTCCATGTGCAGATACATAAGAAGCTTTGAAACTGTTGCTTTCCCTCAACTAGATAATAGCAATCCCGAGAGGATGGCCCTCCCTAAAAAGAGGGACATCCTCAAGGGTCACGATTGCCTAGACAATAGAAGTGTATAAGGTGATGGAAACCAAATGAATGATGTTTCCTTGTAATGTGGTCTCTATTAGAAAAAACCTCAAATTTCCTTGACATATACCGCATCACAGGCCAAGAGCACCCATGATCAGTGTTAGGCCTCCTAGTACCCTAGATTGAAGGTGGATTAAAGGACCAATCCTATGGCCCCTACTGCTTCCACCATAACATGCCTTTCAATAGATTTGTTGCAAAATTTTAAATCTTGTTTTGTGGCTTCCACCACTACAAGATTCTCACCCACAAGTGCTGCAAGTTTTGATGCTGATAAATTGGCTGCCCCTATTCCATTTCTCTGAGTTTTCTCTGTTGGAAGAATACTTTCAGTGATAAAGCTTAAATGGGTGGGGTGGGAAAAGTATTTTAAGTGGGATATGTGTGGATAAAGTGTTATCCATGGAGTTCTTATCTTGAGGTGGATGAGGCCTTCCCTAGCCACACCTTTGGTTGTGGACTCATTTTGTTTGATTGTTTTTATTTATTGATTAGTAAACTATTTCAATTTTATGTAATGATTAGTGATTTGTTTGTTTCTAATGTAATTATTAGTGCAAGGGTTAAAGTTTTTTCATAAGATAATATATAATTTGATTTATCTTCGACTTTATTTTATTGGTCAATTTTGACTTTTGATTTATCTATTCATAGATCAAGAATAGATTTGTGGTTTGTAGAATTGAATTGGTTTAGGTTTTTGCATACCGATCCGTTTGGTTTTTTAATGTAATAATTGGTGATTTGTTTGTTTTTATATAATAATTAGTGTGCCACTAAAGTATTTTCGTGAAATATCAATAATTAGTGTACGCCAACTAATGTATTTCCATAAAATGTTAGTATAAAGTTTGATATTATTTTTTACTTTATTTTTATTGGTCAATCTTGACTTTTGATTTATCCATTTATCCCACAAGGATGCATTTAAAATTTGTAGAATTGAATTAGTTTATTTTTTTTATGAAATTTGTAAAAATTATATTTATTTTTTCTAAATTTTAATCTTTTGTGGGTTAGGATGGTTTTTTCTAATTAGTTGTTATGAGTCAATTGAATTGCACATAGATTTGAACTAAAGATTAATATGTTGCATTTAAGAACAAATTTAATTTATTTTGAGGATCTAGCATCTAAACACATCTCTTGCACACATTAATGAGCATCAAAGTATTATCATGTGACATCAACACTTCATCAATATTTTAGTACATTTTAATGATTTGTGATTTGTTTGTTATTAATGTAATGATTAGTATGTGGATTAAAGTATTTTAATAAGATGTCAATAAATAATTTGATCTTATCTTCAACTTTATTTTTAGTAGTCAATCTTGACTTTTGCTATATTTATCCAGCCATAAAGGACAAATTTGCAGTTTGAATTAGTTTAATTTTTGTGATTTGCAAAAATGATGCTTTATTTTCTACAATTTAATTATAATTTTGGATTAAGACATTTTTTCTTTCTATTTAGTCATTATGGGTCAATCAAAGTGCAAACAAATTTGAATAATGGTTAACATGTTGTATAAGAGAACAAATCTTAATGTATTTTGAGGATCTAGCATATGTAGACGTCCTCTACAATAGTCAACTTTCCAAATTTAATATTCTCAACAACCAAAGTCTTCCTTGAAATATCCCTTGCTTTGAGCATGTGGTAGAATCATGCAATTGTTTGGGTTTTCAAATTCGACACTTCTTCATACACCTAGGTTTGGGACATGTGGAAGCTTGGAAAAACTTTAAGATGCTATCATAGAACCATTCCTAAGAGTGTTGACCTACATGACATGTGTCAACATATTCTCCCTTATTTCAAACAGTCTCTCTACATGCAGTACATGATAAAATATTTTTTCAAAGGAAATCCTAGGATCAATTTTAAAGAAAAGATGGTGTTGTGTGGTAGAAAAAGAAGACTTGTTGTGAAGGGGATTAGGAAGTTTTTGTCTCATGATGGTAATTTAGTTGAGTAAAGCGTAGTTGATGCCCTTGCCATAGACACAAAGATTAATGATATAAAAAATCTCTAGCATGGAAGTGGTTACAACCATTATCATAATTAAATGATCATGTCTCTAGCACATTAAAAAAGGGAATAGATCTATTAAAACCTCGGTCTATAGTGAAAAAGAAGAGATCTCTTAGAGGGCCCATTGTTTATCTTTATGGAAAATTGCTATGTTCAACAAGGGAATGCATTATGTAAAATTTGTGATGTGCAACCTATTATTTGGCATTAGCATGCTTAATCTTAATAAAGTACCAAGACCGTGCAATTTTAACCTTTCTTTAGCTTGTTATAAAGTTGTTCTATGCTAATAATTTTTATAACAGGTCCTATTTACTTAAGTTGGTCTCTTTATCTTCCATTTATCCAAAAACTTGTGAATCATGTATGTCTCTTACTCCTCTACATGTTTTTAGAATAGAAAATGAATTGTACCAATTATAGCTAATTCCCCTCATAATGGTTAATTTTTGGGAAATTTAGGATGTATGTGATTTTATCAGACCTATATGTGAGCTATTTCTATTTGGATCTTGAATGCTACACTTTTTGTTTGGTTCTAATCTAGTCTTGAAGGAGTATTTATATACCATTTCTTTCTTCTTGGAAATTTATACATCCGTAGGAAAATATGTGCCTTTATACAAATCCTTATAGGTGCTTCCCATGGTAGAATTTGAACATTACACTTTACGTCTTAGTCACTTCATATATTTTTTTCACCTTTCCAACATGGAGGGTCTATGGTACATTGTATCTATTGTTAAGAGAGTGACAGATCCTTGAGTTTGAAGAGTTCATGGTGTTGTAAAAGTTGTTCAAAGAGGTTTTAAAGTGTTGAAAAAGCTTTGCATTGGTGCATTTCCCCTTTACCCTAGGAGATTCTACTCTTTATTATTCATAAATGTTTTAATGTATTAATAAATAAAATGCAGGATTACAAATATGGCAATATAAAACATAACTTCTAAAACCTCCATAGAGACAAATAACTATGAAGACAAAATATCGAAGGTCTTATCCCCCATTCTAAACAATGAAACACTAACATGACCATAATAGTGCCTCAATAGGAAAATATATCTTTACATTACAAAAAAAAGATCATAGAAAGTCTAGCCAAGCTCTTTTATCAAAATGGAAACATCAAAATTTGGAACCTATGGGGGCTTCAACACCCACATCAACCCTTAGCTTTGGAATATGGGCCAACATGCCCTAGAAAGTAACCAACAAAGGCACCAGTGAATAACTTACAAGTTGTGTCAAGAAAATTGAAACATTGATGTCAACATCAATGGTGTCTAAACCATAGATACAATAGAAAATCAAGGATGCCATGTAGCTCATGGGTTATATGCACCAATGATCAACAAACAAACAAAGCACAGGCTAGCATAATAGATATATGTCATGGTAACCAATGCCAAGCAAACACTAAGCATTAAACACAATAAGTAATGACCTAGCTTATAGCTCACGAACTCTAAGAAAAAACCAACAAATAGTGGTGGTAGTGATTCCCTAAGTAGGGTACGAGCCTTCAAAGGATCAAGATCATGGGCTACATAATTAGTGAGAAAACAACAAGCATAAAAAAACCAACAAATCAATGATGCCATATGAGGATCACAAGCTCTAAAAGAAGTAAGCAATATAACCAGAGAATCCAATTAAACACACATCAAATGATTCCCTAGCTCATTCACAAGATTTGTAATCATTCAAGAAGTTGGGCGTGAGAGTGAAAAGAAGTATAACATGGTGCTAAAGCAATGAACAAAACATGTGAGTAAACACATCCAACATGATGTCCTAGTCTACAACTCACGAGCTATACATGGAGAAGGAAAAATAGTGACCAAATTTACATCACATATGCCCACATCAAAACTCACAGGCCCCAAGAAATGAGAAAACAAGTAATAAATGGATGCCCTAGCTTCAAATATCATGGGTCATAAAAAAGATATGGTATAAAACCAGTGAAATACAATGCCATTTGAATCTACAACAAATACACATAAACATCAAAGAATGCAGAGAATATGAGGAGTGAAACTTGAATGCCTTCCTTGAATCAGTGATCAATAGGCCCAAATCTTCCAATTCAAAGCTTGAGTTCACAACAAAAGTCCACTGCAAAGTTGCAACTACAATAGTTAGGTCCCTCTTTGTGCACGCAACTTGATCATGAAAATTAGAAATGAGCCTTTCTTTTTCTTTTTTTTGTTTAGAATCATGTAGGTGTCAAAATTACAATGAAACCATCACTATTATGATAGTATCAGGGGTACTTGCAAAAAAAACACAAAAAACACACACAAATGGTAGTCCCGTTGCAAATTGGCATTGAAATTCAACCCCAAATGTTGTAATGACTTATTGCATCAAGATGTCTCTAACTTCCTCGAAGACTTATTTTCTCTTAATTTCTTTCCTTAACTTTTCTTATGTAGCCTTCCTTGTGCAAAAATCACCATACCTTCTTAAGGCTTTGGGGTCTACAGTCCTAGGATCACATTCAAGAATTTCTATTTTCTCATCTAGTGTGACAAGACCCTTACCGTGTTTTTTCTTTTTCTTTTTCTCAAGTGTGGGGGACTTTATATATGGTACTAAAGATTTGGTGTCTAGATTTTTCTTGTCTTTCTCGGTAGACACGCTCTCTTCCTTATCCTTCCTACTAAATGGTGTCTTAGTATCTTGTCCTTGGGTATCTTGTTTGGTGTTTGTTGTAGCTGACTCTAAAGGTGTATTCTTTCCTAATTCTTTTCTTTCAAACTCTTTATTCTTAGGATCATGTGTATCTTTGTGCTCTTCTATACCTTATCCCTTAGTTGTATTCATTTTTTTCTTGAGTATAGAGTCTTCGGGTTCCCCTTGTGTAGCAATCTCAATTGCTTTAACTAGTATAGGTAAATCACCTAGTATATTAGTTGTTGCTGCCTCACTAGGTTGATTCTCTTCAGTGTTATCTGCAACAGTATTGATGTCCTCATTATTATTTACATCATCATCAGGATCTCCATGTGTAATGTCCTCAATCATGACATCTTCTATCCTGGTGGTTACTAGTTGCTCGGGAGCATCCTATTTATATTCTTTAGTATATCCAATCAGGTATAAATCCATGAAATAAGTATCATCTAAAATCTTGGTATCAAATATATGAATCGGGTCCTTGGTGGCTATGTCAGCATCATCCAAGTGAAATAATTTTCCTTTTCTTTTATCCTTCTTGGGAATGATAGACAATGCCAATTGATCAGCTTTTGCCCTAGTTTTTAGAATTGTAGTCCATAGAAGCTTTCCATTTTCATAAACTGCCTCAAGGTTACCTACCAAAATATTAAGTTCTCTACCCTTCATCAAAAATCGCTTGGAATATTTCTTCAATTCTTCTATCTCAGTAACAAATAAGGTAGGCATTGCCAAAATCAATGAGTGTTCCCTCATTTTCTTCTTTGTATGCAGGGCGTATGTCCACCTTGTTAATACTTTCTCATATAATTCCTTAGGAATATATCTTGCAAACTCAATAGGTACTCTCTTAAATTTGGTCAACATTTGAATGACAACTTCCTCTATTTTTTCCCAACCCTTGGTGGTCATATATACATATCGACTCATCTTAGGGTGAGTTAGACTACATGTCTCCTTTATATTATTATCTAACTCATCTATCGATAGACTTTTATTTACAACCTTGAATTTACCTTGATCATCGTCTTCCTCGGAGTCTACATCACCTTTGGCTCTTATCAACCTTCTCCTCTTTTTAGGTTGCTCGATGATGACTTGGGCACCTCACTTCTTCTTCTGATATGTCTTAGTGGGAGTTGGCCTTGTTATTTTTGTAATTCCTTTCTTCAAGGGTGGAGAAGTAGATGTTGAGGATCTTGTCCTTGCTCTTATAGTTGTTCCTTTACCGGTGTAGCTTGAATATCTTTATCTAACTCGGTATCCTCCTCATGTTCACTTTTTCCAATCAAAATTTTTTCCTTAGTTGCTTCTTTAATTGGATTAGCTATTGATTCTTCTTCTTCTTCTTCTTCTTCATCTCCAAATTGTTTTACCAGTGTTTCCATCATCTTTCTTCTTCTTCTTCTTCTTCTTCATCTCCAAATTGTTTTACCAGTGTTTTACTTTTCACTTTGACTAGATCCATCTTTATTCTTAATTTATCCTCCTCATAGGTTCCAAACCTAGTAGCTTTGGGATGTTTGGGCTCAACCAGTAGTACCTTTATTGACCTAGAAACTTGGTCAATATCTAGTTCATAGCCCATTGGGGTTAACCAAGCAGTCCTTGGTTAAACTGCCTTGATCAAAGTGGTGTTGGTATCCACTAGGAAACAAATATGTTCTTTGTGTTTATCTACCAGCTTACCTAGTATCTTGCTTCTTTTATGCATCCTATCCTTGAATTGGCCAAAATAATTATCCATAATAGTAACAAAATTATGACCTAGGTTCTGAATAAACTCACTTATTTGCATAATAACTAGTCAGTTGACATCCTAGTCAACATTACTGACTGATGGAAAGAAGTTTTGCAAGTATAAAAATATATAGACCAATAGAGAACCAAGCTTACATGTATTTGTCTTTGCTACCTGAATGGTTCTCATGTTTTCCTCTAGTTGTTTTAGTAATAGCTTGGCAAGGTCTAATTGAAGACCCTTCTTAACAATCTTATAAGCAATATCTATAGCTCCACTGTATGTGACTGAATGTGACTTCTAAATTAGGCACAACACAACATGGTCATTATTCACTTGATAGAATTCAAGAGAGAGTATGAAGAACTCAATCCAAATTCCATGGTGAGGTGACCTGTTGCCTCCTATGTGAATGGGGTGTTTGAATACTCTCAGAACAAGAGCCAACAGCCGGGAGACCAATTCAACAATGGAGGATTTCCAAGAAGCAATAAAGATGAGTAAGAATGCAATTAAGCTAAGATGAAGTGCAATTTAATCTAAGAATGAGGATGCAATTAATCTAAGAGCTTGAAAATAAAGATGAGATGCAACTCAATCTAAGAACTTGAAACAAATATGATATTAAACTAAGAACAAATAAGAAAATTTAGTCTAAAATGTGATGCAAAGATTATACTAATAATGAGATATTAATCTAATAAATGCAATAAAAAGCTTTGAAAACAATGAATCAAATGAGACTAAAAAAATGCCTATAGTGTAGATGCTCTCAAAAATTGCTCTCTTTTTTTAATGAGAAGAAGAGGCTCATTAAATAGAAAAGCTCGGGAGAGGAATGAAGAGTTTCTTAATTTGTAACTCGTGACTCTTCATTCCCATATTGAGACAAAAATGCGAGAATTACTTAATAAAAAGAATGGAAAATGCCACACAGGTGACCTTTCGAATATCTTAAATTATCAATTCAAAAAAGTGTGTCCATTCGAATATCAAGTAATTATTAATTCCTTTTTATGGGTAATTAGCTAAAGGGGGTGGATTTAATTTAATTAGAAAGCACTTAGGACTTTAGAATTAAATTAATTTATCATAGGGGTAATTTAGCCAATTAAGTCAAAGACTTTAGGAATTAATTTAATATTTGATTATTGCAAATTGGGGTTTTTGCAATTGACATCAAGTCAAGTAAAGTCAAGTAGGAGAGAGAAAATTGCCTAGGGAACTAGGAGTTTGGTGATGTAAAATCAAGATAATGCACCAAAATTGATTGAAATGATTAGGTGCCAATTTTGGGGTTTTACATTTGCCCCTCTTTGAATTGATGTGTGAACAGTGCATTGATTCAAAGAATAGTTTGAAGTGATAGATGACGAGAATTTCCATAGTCCAAGTTGGATTGTGAAGACAACAGTCTTAGAAGAGAACCAGAATCAGGGTTAGATTGCCCCAATACCCATTGATGAAGATGCAGATTTAGGACTGTCTCCAGAATCAAGGTTAGATTGCCCCAATACAAAGCTTAGCCCTCCAAGACTCGGGTTAGATTTCCCAGATAACGGTCTAAAATAGATTTCAAGAGCCATCTTTAGAACGAAGCTTGACTCCCAAGAATTAGGGTTAGATTGCCCCAATACCTAAAAGATAGATGATGAGATAAGAAGATGTGAGACATCGAGATGCCCCAAGCAATGAAAACTAATGATTTAGATCAGACTGATTCAAGAATTGATTCGACAAGATTCAAATGATGTAATCATCCTACCCCCTTGGGAGTGAAATGGAAAGATGACATGTCAGAAGATGATTGATAACAAGAGATTGCAGAGCAAAAGTAATTAGACTAGATTCGCGAAGCTGCAAAAGCAAATCAGAGCAAAGCAGAGGTCTTGTTGACCAAATTTGACTAGGGTTGACTTGATGAAAAGAAGCAAAGATCTCAAGAACATGATGTAAAGATGAGGATCTAGCAAGAAAATGACACCAAAAGGTTGACTGCACAAGCATCCGATCCCAAAGGATCACAAAATTTAAAACATGATTTCAAGCTATCTAGAGATGTCAGATTTCAATTTCGATCCCGAAAAAGGATGCAGCCAAGATGAGACTGGGACAAAAGATGAGAACCTTTAATGAGAAAATCTAGAAGAAAGCAATTAAGAGAGAAACAAGAAAGCACTCCAAATGCAAGCCTAGAATGAAAGATGCAAGTCTAAATGCAGGCCTAGGATGAACAAATGCAATCCTCTGGACTCGACTGTTGGACTCATCATATTTATCATCATTGAGTTCATTTAAGCACAGGATAATCACAAGATGCCATAAAATTCTCCCCAACATGAGAATATGAATATGACATAAGTTCTTAGGTTTGTCAGAATAAGATGTAAGCATTAAGGCACAGGAAGCCAGAATGACCTGAACACCTATCCCTTTTAATCTAGCAAGTTAACATAAGCATTAGAGCATAAATGCTAGAATGACTTAAATGTTGCTTGTGACAGACACACCAAACATGCAAGAGTTCCTTCTTTTGCCAAAGATTGCTTGCAGTGACTCTTACGTTCACTTAGCAAGACGAGCGTTAGCAATTCCAAATGTAGCAAAAGAAGTCACTCAAAAAAAAAAACAAAAAAAAAATAAGGAGAAGAACCAACCTCACCAAGGCATCCATATAAAAGGAGTCAAGGTACACATGGCCATCCAATACAAGATGAAGGCTCTTATAGATGGACACCCCTCTTAGATAGATTCTTTGGATCATTGGAACTAAACCAACAAATAGAAAGCAAAGCAAACAAACAAGCACTCAAAGAAAACAAAGCTCAACATGCCTCAAAGGAACACACATTTAGTTTTAGTTTTGGTTTAAGTTCATGTTCAAGCGGTTTGAAGTCAATTCGAAAAGATAACATTCGAAGTCTCAATGAGATAATGACAGTAGGCAGACATAGTGAGAATCACTAGTGATTGATATAAGGGAGAAATCCCGAAGAAGAGAGATCGAACGAAAGCTAGGTATCTGTAGGCAGGCATAGTGGGAACCACTGGCGACCAATGCTCAAAAGAGTTTTTGAAAGTGATAGGACAATGCCCCCTAGACCAGGCAGGTGCCCCCAAGTGTGAACCAGTTCCAATCCATGAAGAGTCGAGGAAAACTCAAAGACAAGCACATGAGCTAGCAAACCAAAGCAGGAAACAAACTAAAGTAGGAAAGTGGGAAAACAAACTAAAGCAGGAAAGGAAGGAAACTAAAGCAGGAAACTAAGAGCCAAGCGACGCTGAGATGAGATGTTACTTCAGGAAAACAAGAGGCGCCTGTTTACCAAGTTTTCACCATCTTGGCAGAGATTCTATTTTTGCTACCATGATGCCTGTTTACCAGGTTTTCATCAATGGCACATTTTTCTCTTTTTCAATTTTTTTATACTTTTCTCTTTTTTTTTATTTTTTTGTATTTTTGTATTTTGTATTTTTATTTTTTTTATCTTTTGATTTTTTTTGTATTTTTTCAAATTTTCTATTTTTTTTGTATTTTTGAAATTTTCTATTTTTTTTTGTATTATCAAGGTGCCTTTTTACCAGGTTTTCACCAGGATAATAGATACATCAAAGCACCTATTTGCCAGGTTTTCACCAAGATGATCATTTTTTCAGGACATTTTGCAATTTTTAGGATTTTTTGCAATATACAATTTTTAGGATTTTTTTCAAGACCAATAAGTATGTACATGAGCACATAGAGAATGTCAGCTATAGAAATTCTTTAGATGAAGAGCGTTGATGGGCTCTTTGAGTGCCTCTCCTTTAGTGGTTATCTCTGGAAACATAGTCATTTGTAGTAGTAGCCAGCTGAGAAGTTGCAGAATTAGAACCAGATGTTGTAGCAGTAACAGGAGAGCCAACCAGTAGTGTCCAACAGTCAAGAGATCCATAGTCAAGGAAAGATCACTTAAGTGAGACCCACAAATGTCCTCATGGACACACCTTAACTCTTTGTCAGATTTTCCATGCTCTAAATGCTTAGGGAGAGTACATTCTAGATTTCTCTTAGTCATGTCATTAGCAACAAGGAGATGCTGATATGAACTTTGGGACAAGGCAAGATGGAGTGAAGAGTGTAAAGTATGAGAGGCAAGGGTGATGGAATGGAGGGAAGCATGAGAATTTTGGAAGCTCGAATGACAACTTTGATTTTTTCTTTCTTTGGAATCCACATAGCTTTTGAATTTTTTCTTCTTTACTTTGAGGTGCTTTTGATGACAATGCCTATAGAATGGATTTCGAGATGAATTTTTTATTTTATTTTCTGGCTTTTAATTGTCTTCTTCTTTTTGAGGACCTTTGCGGTCTTTTGAATGCCTCTTTTTCTTTCCTTTCTTCGTAGTCACATGTCGATTAGATGGGACATGGTGACCTTGAGATATAAGTGGATTCTCATTATTTTTATTTTTATGTTGCACATCCAAGTTACTTCCAAAAGACTTAGGAATGATGGATGAAAGAGGCTTATATGACTGGTTCAGGTGGAGAGGTGGAAATGGAAGTGGACGAGCCACTTTTCTAGGAGATGAAGAGGGAAGAGAAATCGATGGGATGGGCTCAAGTGCAAATATATCAGTATCATCCTCATCATTCATGAATGCATTAGGTAGATCAAGAAAGTAATCTTCCATAGAGTGTTGTTGATTGTGAGTCATCTTAGAAGAGTCAGATAAGTTTGGAGGAATATTATGTGAGCCTAACCAAGATGATCTATTCCAAGAGTCAGGTCCCCTTTTAGGTGGTAAGAGTGCACGAATAGGAACCATTTCAATTCTGGATCTACCAAGATTCCATGAGATTGTAACAAGATGGGGTCTCGGATACCCATGATTTGTTGGAGCAGTAGAAGTATAGCTTGGAGTAGATGGCTTAGGAGCCATAGGAATGATCTCCATAGGAGGGTGGAAGGATCATCATCAATGGCTTGATCTGGAGGATCATAACTTTCTCCTCTTTCTGAGTTGTTAAGACTAGCATATAAGTGCATAGCATCAACTGGTATTTCTATAGTAGCATCTGATATGGAGTCCCATTCAGCTAGAGACATAGTCAGAGGTAGACTTTCTTCATTGTTGTCATCTAACAAAGGAAACATTTCTTCAACAGCAGGATCTTGTTTAGTAGTAGAAGTAGCAGAGTAATCTAGAATAGGCACACCTTGAGGCATACCCAAGAGGAGGGAATCATCTAATAACTGTTCCCAATTAGTATGTGTGCCATTGTAGTCATCAGCAGTAGGATTTTGTTCAACAATAGAAGCAATAGAGTAATTTGGAATAGGCATACCTTGAGGCATACCTAAGAGAAGAGAAGCATCCAATAGTTGCTCCCAGTCAGTATGTGTATCATTGGAGTCGGCAATAGTAGGATTTTGTTCAACAGTAGAAGTGGTAGAACAATCTAGAATAGGCATACCTTGAGGCATACCGAAGATAAGGGAAGTGTCCAACAATTGCTCCCAATTAGTATGTATGCCATTAGAGGCAGTGACATATTCAGTAGTAGCTGCAGTAGTAGAAATATGTTCAGTAGAGTGTATAAAATCCTCCTGGTGAGGACCAAGATCATGTTCTTGAAGAACTTGAGAAGGTAGATAAGACTCTTTCTGGTAGTCTGAATCAGAATTTTGATCATTCAAAGGTCTTTTATATGTCGCAGGCTGAATCTGTGTTTCTTCATTATCTGAATCCTTGCATGAGTGAAAGCTGTAGCTAGGTTGGTCAAGCTCATCACTCTGATAGCCAATACCAAATCTATCTTTAGAGGGTTCTTCATAGGAATGTGGAGATATGGGGAGAGCTATTAGTGACAAGATGGACTCAATCTGATATTCCCCCATGCCAATATCTTTGATCTTCAGGGTCTTTTCTATTTCTTTTAGCTTGGCATCATAGAACTCAATGGACTCTCTATTGGCAGGAACAAAACTATCTGTCACTTGGGTAAGCATCTTAGCAGAGCAAGTAAATAGGGTAGCATTATTGTCAATGAGGACATGGGGGATACTCTTGGGGCCTATCATAGCTTCAGTGTGCAGGAGAGCATTATGCAGGTGGCTCAGCAAGTGATCATCTTCTTCAGAGAAGGATAAATAATGAGGTGAAGTCAAGTGACCCACCATAGATTGGAACTGATTGAGAATGAGATCTTTGGGGATGTTTTCCTTAGTGAGGGATTTATCCATAGATAGGTTTGGTTTGGATGTCGAAGGTTCAGGACCAGAGTTTTGGGTTTAGGAGTATCCTCACTCCCTAGAGCAATGATCATGTCGCAATGAGAGATCCAAGGTTTGTTTCTAGCAAATCTGGAAGGCGATTGAGCTTCTATTGTAGCCTTCTTAGTGGCATTGACTATTTGCATGCTAGAGCTAAGATTAAAGATAGACTTTGAGGGTTTTGGCATCACATTGTCAACAACCCTATCATTCATAACATCTATGTTTTTGTTGACAATCTTATCCTTATCCTTGTTTGAGGGAGAAGGTCCTTGTTTGTTGTCTTTGTTCAAAGTCAATTCTCCCTTCTTGACCATAAATGCTTCTATCCTCACAGCCCACCTAATCATATTGTCAAAAGTGAGGGGACCTTGTAATCGCACTTGGTATCCAAAATTTGGGACAAGATTGTCCAAGAAGATATCAAGCTTTTCAGACTTGGGTAATTCATGCAGATACTTCGTGCATAGTTGTCTCCATCTCTGGAGAAATGTTAAGAGAGGCTCCCCTTGTCGTTGTTTCAAATTGCAAAGGTCACAGATGTTGACTGGATATTGAATATTGTGAGATTGATCATAAATCTTATCATTTTGAGACTGACCATGAACTTGGTCTTTTGGAGATTGCTTATGAATAGTACTGAATTTATCTACCCTTGGGAAGGGGAATGGATCTCCCATATTGTTGGTAGTATTCTGAGAGATCTTGAAAGAGTTGATAGGTTCAAAAGAATCAATAGGTTCAATTTTAGAAAGTGACCCTTCAGATTCTTGCTGGTCTTGAAACAATGGGTTATAATATTCTTGAAATAATAAGTCAGACTGTATCTGAAACAATGGATTGTAATACTCTTGGAATGAGGAGGAATGTGAGGATCTCTCAAAAATTTTAGATTTCATAACATATTCAGGATAACCTATGTCTTGATTACAAGGTTGACTTTGATCTTGATCAGCATTTTGAATGGGATAAGTCTTGCCACTTCGAGTCATGACAGTCATAGACAAAGATGTAACGAGCAAAGATTCGGGATAAAGCTAGACTCTGTCTCAAAGATAATGAAAGGAGATAAATGGCTAGAACAGCCAAGATGCAAGATGAACCTGGTATGAATTGTCAAAAAGAGATAGCTAGAATAGCTGAGATAAGATAATCGCAACATAAGGTACAAGAGCACAACGAGATAAGGTAGACTAATGAGAGACAATACAAGTCAAAGCAAAGATCGATCGATTCCTAACTCAGGACAACCAGTTTCTGATGGTGAACGACAAGAAAATAGAAAAATAGATCACGGACAAAAAGGCAGATCAGATTTATGTCATTGATCAAGCACATAAGACAGCAATCAAGGAGTTCAAGCAAATAGTCTTCAAGCAATGGGCAAGGGACAAAGCAACCTTGCGCATGAACAAGAATAGTGACTTAGTATTTCTACTCCCTAAGGACTCTACTTGTGTATGTTCTTGAGAATGTTTTAGTAGGCACTTAAAACACAACAACATCCTAGCAAGTTGTCTACAAGGCTATACATAGCTCTTCTAAAGGGAGTCCTCGATATACACAAGGTACGTGAGGCCCAAATCTATAGATGAGAAGAATTCAAAATCACACAGTCAGGGGGAGACGGTAACCCAAATCTCCTCCTTCACTTCTCAAAGGTATAAAGTTCTTTGAGGCTTAGCCAAGAGTGAAATCTAACTCATTCCCAAGAGAGGTGTCTTTGGATTCACCTCCTGATATTTATACTCCGCCAGAACATGGGAGTTAAGGTCATCCCTTGAGGTGATGAAATCCCCAAGCAGGCCTTCTAGAAATGAAAAAGTAAGTAATTCTCTATCAAAAGTATTTAAAACACTAAAGGTGGAACACTTAACGCTTAAAGAAAATATGAGGTGAGTCCACAAGGTGGAACACTTAACACCCCACATAAGCTACAAACGAGTCCACAACCTAGAAAACAAGTGAGTTCCAAAAAGCACAAAAGGGTTGCCTAGTGGAACAATTAACACTTTTTTCCTATAGACCCCTCCCCTTTAATGTGGCACTGAGATTGCAACCATAGGGC
Source organism: Chamaecyparis obtusa (assembly GCA_027943335.1). NCBI lineage: Eukaryota > Viridiplantae > Streptophyta > Pinopsida > Cupressales > Cupressaceae > Chamaecyparis > Chamaecyparis obtusa. The sequence goes on from BSBK01004454.1 coordinate 1,318,031, forward strand.
AGAAATGAGGGGCCGGCAGATTAGCGAGTCCAATAACCCAAGATAGCAATCTAGATCAATCACAAGTAATCTAAGACTGCTAATCAATACTACTCATAAGTGCAAGAGGGTTTGAATCATGGAATATTTAACTTTCCAAGTAAACATGAAGTGAGTCCACAAAGTGGTGCATTTAACTCTTCATGTAAACAAGGAATGAATCCATGCCCTCACTTACTCAATGAGATATTTGATATTGGAACCAAGAATTACTTATGGTTTAAACACAAGCATTCACTTACATAAACTTGTATGAAAGAAAATCTATATTCATTCATTTCCCATTAAGAGCATCAATTGAAAAATGTTCTATGAAAGCATGTAACACTCAAGCCAAACACATGAGAGGTTCATTCTTATTTCTAAAATCTAAATGTTGTAGAGATTTTAAGAACTCACCTTAGGTCCAAAGATCTACAATCCAGCATTTAGCACACATCCGAAAGTATAGAATCAAGACAAATCAATGGCAAACCGTAAGATATGTAACATTGTTGTCTTCAAAACAGTCTTTAAAGATTGATTTATTTGACCCATAAAATCACAATATTAAAATTTCTAGAAAGAATGAAGTTTTTATCTAACATCAAGAACTACCATTTCCAAAAATTACAAGGTCTTATGATTCCATTTGGTTCCTCAACCAATAACCTTTTCAGACTACAATTTTTCTGTCATAAATAAGATTTAAAACACCAGGCCCTGCCTAGGGAATCACATATCTTTTTCAAAAATAATATAAATGAAACCAAACCAACTTCATATTAACTATTAATGAATCTAGTTTCAAAAATAATATAAATGAAACCAAACCAACTTCATATTAACTATTAATGAATCTAGTTTCTAAATAGTTTCTCATGTTTTCCTCTAGTTGTTTTAGTAATAGCTTGGCAAGGTCTAATTGAAGACCCTTCTTAACAATCTTATAAGCAATATCTATAGCTCCACTGTATGTGACTGAATGTGACTTCTAAATTAGGCACAACACAACATGGTCATTATTCACTTGATAGAATTCAAGAGAGAGTATGAAGAACTCAATCCAAATTCCATGGTGAGGTGACCTGTTGCCTCCTATGTGAATGGGGTGTTTGAATACTCTCAGAACAAGAGCCAACAGCCGGGAGACCAATTCAACAATGGAGGATTTCCAAGAAGCAATAAAGATGAGCAAGAATGCAATTAAGTTGAGATGAAGTGCAATTTAATCTAAGAATGAGGATGCAATTAATCTAAGAGCTTGAAAATAAAGATGAGATGCAACTTAATCTAAGAATTTGAAACAAATATGATATTAAACTAAGAACAAATAAGCAAATTTAGTCTAAAATGTGATGCAAAGATTATACTAATAATGAGATATTAATCTAATAAATGCAATAAAAAGCTTTGAAAATAATGAATCAAATGAGACTAAAAAAATGCCTATAGTGTAGATGCTCTCAAAAATTGCTCTCTTTTTTGAATGAGAAGAAGAGGCTCATTAAATAGAAAAGCTCGGGAGAGGAATGAAGAGTTTCTTGATTTGTAACTCGTGACTCTTCATTCCCATATTGAGACAAAAATGCAAGAATTACTTAATAAAAAGAATGGAAAATGCCACACAGGTGACCTTTCGAACATCTTGAATTATCAATTCAAAAAAGTGTGTCCATTCGAATATCAAGTAATTATTAATTCCTTTTTATGGGTAATTAGCTAAAGGGGGTGGATTTAATTTAATTAGAAAGCACTTAGGACTTTAGAATTAAATTAATTTATCATAGGGGTAATTTAGCCAATTAAGTCAAAGACTTTAGGAATTAATTTAATATTTGATTATTGCAAATTGGGGTTTTTGCAATTGACATCAAGTCAAGTAAAGTCAAGTAGGAGAGAGAAAATTGCCTAGGGAACTAGGAGTTTGGTGATGTAAAATCAAGATAATGCACCAAAATTGATTGAAATGATTAGGTGCCAATTTTAGGGTATTACATCCACAAGATACACTATTTGTCCTACTTGATTGAAATATCTTGTAGCCAATAACATAGGCTCTAAACCTTATCTCTGGATCAACAATTGTATTAAATCTCATTCCTCTTCCATCCCATTCAACTCCAGTAAGCTTCTTGGTCTCTGCCCTTGGTGCATTCCTTATTGCCTTTGCTTTATCGGTAGTGTAATACCCCAGAAATGGGCTATAGGTTTATTAACCTCTTACATCGTCGAATCAAATAAAATCGACATCAAAGTCCTAACCTAAGGCACATCTGCACATCAGTTTATCAAAAACCTAATTGATTATCTTAATTTTGCATCGGAGAATATTCCTTGAATATTCCTAATTTATCATAATTATCTTTAATTGAATATTATTTGGTGATAAATGTCATTATTTATCCTAAAGTTGATTAATTGAATATGATGAATATTTAATTAATTAATTTAATTCTACCACTTAGTTATTTAATTAGATTTAATTACATTTATTCCTAATTAATATTGTTTTTATTTTGACAATAAATCAAAATTCCTACAAACAATCAATTGAATATTTATTTAATTGATTTAAAATCAAAGTTGTCAAATTTAATGATTTAATTAGAATAAAGTTTGATTTAATAATTGATTAACCCATAAATCAATTTTTTAAATTCAAAATCAGTTAAGTGGAAAATAAATCACTTTATTTATTAAATTAATTCATAGTTAATCATGCACAATAAAAAAAGCAGTTAACTTTAAATCAACTTTCAATTTCAATTTGTTAACTTTCTAAACTCAACATCTGATGACGAGTTGAAAAAGAGAACTAAACTCTATTTTGAGATAAAAACTGCTTTTGCATGATTTTATGAGTTTATTTATTCTTAATTTCTTGTTAACTCAAAAATGAACCTGAGTTTATCAAGAGTGATTTATGGTTTTTCTTATGCATCCTCAAACCCTAGATTTATATAAAATCAAAGCTCAGGTCTTCACAATTATCATCCCTCGAATTTGCATACTTACTCTGGTGAATTCACATTTGAAGAATCAAGCTCTTGCACACAAGGTGATTGTGAGATTTTTGTTATTGTTTTTGAGGGTTCATAGCATTCATTCACAGCATATCATTGTTAGATTAATTTTCATATCATTTCAATTCATTCTAGATTAGTTTCATATTAAGTTTTTCATCTTATTGCATTCAAAATCCAAAAAGAAATAGAGTAATTTTCATTCATATTTCATTTCTTTCATCATTTTAAATCTTTCGTTTAGGTGTTGCATTGTCACTGATCTTGGTCTAATCTGAGAATACATACTCGCATCTACTAGAAGGTAGTAAATGGTTTGGTTAGCTTAGTTTCATTTATTTGCAGATTTTGATTTTGCTAACCTCTAATGTTTTATTGAAGTGTTGTGTCCATAGCTAGGTACAATTTTCACACACACATTTCTGGTGCCCACTGTGGGGCAACCCACCTTTACATGCTAGTTTTGGTTTTTTTTTTTGGAGCTAACCCCCTTGTACAGATTTGCTTGGAGACTAAAACCCTAAATTTTCAAAGATTTAATTATATCTCACAAATGGATTGGAGTTTTGGTCTAAAAGTTTTTTTTGCAGGTTGGAGACATATTAGGGAAGCTTTGATAAAAAATTCAGAATATTCTGAGATGTTTTGAATTTTTAATAATTTTTTCTTTATTTTTCATTAAAAAAAAATTTTTAGCGTAAATCAGCATATTTTTTGAAACTTTGTGCATTTTCAGAAAGCTCTATAAATTATATAGGGGGTCCATTCTTTGTGTTTTAAATTTTGATACAATATCATAGCTCAAATAGTCGATTTACAAAAACTGGTCTATTTTGGTAAAATGGGTCTCTAAGGCACAAATGAAGAGATTTTTCTAAAATTTTTACATTTTTTAAAAGCTCTCTATTTTTTTAGTAGGGGTCTCTATTTTGCATTTCCATTTTTGTGGCTGAAATCATATCAAAAAAATTAGATCTTGTTGACTAGGTCAAATGCGAAAATAAAATAAAATTTTGTGATGGGTATGCACTTATTTTTCATATGATTCAATGCATGATATGAGTTATCATTTGGATTATTTTCTGGTTATTATTTCTCCTAACAATTGGTTTTTAGATCTAACCCTAGGGTTTTCATAAGTTGAATATACGTTGCATATCGTGTTTGCTTGTTGGAGAGTTCATGGGTTGCTTGCACGAGATTGCTCAACAAAGCTAAAAAACAAGTAAAATCTACTAAGCGCATTGCAAGGAACTCAGGTATTCTACTATAATCTGATAAAATTTCAATTTGGACATAAAATGAACATCTCACGTGTCTAGCTTGAGTGCATTTCCAGCTTTCATAAATCACACTTCAGTTTTGGGCTATAAAATGAACATAGATTTGCTTTTTGCATATATGTTACACATAGTAAATAGGCCCTATGAACACTATTTTTGGATGATCTTGAGAGAGTGGGCTTCATTCACTTATTTACATGTGAAGCTCTTCTTGATGAAGGATTCCCTTGTAGGTAGGGAGGTTATTGAGATTATTTCATGATTTTACTGGGTTTGGTCCTCAGCTTTTGATCGATATGTTCTCTCTTCAGAGGGATCGATAGACATAGTTGTTAACATCGCAAATCTTGGTGAGATAATTTTATTCTTAGCATGTCGGATTAATCTATCTACTTTGTTTTGGTGAAGTGAAGAGGCTACAAGATTATGCTCTACTTCTTTTTTGGATAGTATCAGAAACCCAGATCCTTCAATCTAATCTAGTCCCCATGTGGTATCTTTTGTGAGTCACTTTTAGAGAGGGTTAACCATAGTTGACATTCCATTTATTGGGTCAACCATGTGGATGGAACCTCAAGTGGTAATAGCCATTTTTATTGTATTAGCAACAGCCACTATATAAATGTCTTTGTGGAAGAAATCTCCATGAGTGTGGTCTCTTGTTGGGCTATCAGATCTCCCTAGTAGCTCTCAATTTATTAAATTCTTGGACTGTGTCAAAACCCTGGTATGCCTAGATTGGAGTTCACCCTCTTGAGATCACAAAAGTTGCAGAGTCAGACCATTACTAAAAACCCTAGCAAGGCCAAATTTTTTATTTTCAAGGACTAGTGCATTATTGAAAAAAATTTGAGAACATACACAAGTAGCATTCCTAGGGATTAGCACATTAAGTCACTATTGCTTGTTCATGTGAAAGGTTGCTTTTGCCCTTGCTCATTGTTTTAAGACAATTTATTGCTTGAACTCCCTTACTTGCTATTTTGCATGCCTGGTATCTATTTGGTTATTGAAAACAAACAAACCCGAGACAAACTACTACACAAATCTTCAAACTTGGACAGAAAAATTTGCGAACAATCTGATACTGAAAAACTAAAAAATTACACATTTGAAGCAAAAATCCTTTCTGGTGTCAAAAGTCATCCTAAAATTTCAAAACTCATCAAAATTTTGCAAAGTTGTCAGAAAATCTCAGAGTTTGTCAAAAATCCAATTTTTACAGCCTACTTCTAGATTCTGTCAAAATATTCACTGTGTCAGGAATAGAATAGAAACCAGAAGAATCCAATCTATTTTCCAAAGGTGGTCTCTTGAGTTTGATCCATCCTTTTGATCTATGACATTTGAGAAGAGTCAATCTGCTCTCCATTTCCTATCCTCTGACCTGGCGTCAGGCGTGTGTTCTAGAATCCCTTTTGCTCATGATTATTCACTTTACACACTTATATACTAGCTAGATGGTCAATTCTAGTCTTACCCAGGTTGATCCCATCCAAAATGTTAAACAAACTACTGATCCTGATTGGGGGCCATTCACTGATATCTCTCACATCCTAAATATGCCTTGTGGTATGCCTATTCTGAACTATTCCACCACTATTCCTATTGAACAAGATCCTGCTGCAAAGAATATTCCTTCTATTACAGATGATAGTGATGAAGAAGACCCACCTCCTACAATGTCTCTATTTGACTATATCAAGAAATATCACAATGTCAAGGCAAACTCAAAAGAAAGAGAAAAGGATTCTTCGTTTGATACTACTATAACAATACAAATTGATGTCATACATAGATATGCTCCTCTTACCATCTTTGAAAGGGGAGAAAGTTCAAAATCTCAAGAGCAAGACACTGATGATGATCCTTTCCACCCTTCTATGTAAATCATCCCTATGGCTCCTAGGCCATATACTTCAAGCTACACTCTAGTTGCTCCAGCAGATCATGGGTACATAAGACCCCATCCAATTACATCTTCATGGAATATTGGCAGGTCCAAGATTGAAATGGGTCCTATCCATGCACTATTCCCACCTGAAGAAGGACCTAGCTCTCAGAATGGATCATCTTGGTTTGACTCACATGATACTCCTTTAAACTTATTTAACTCTTCTAGGACAACTCTCAATCGACAATGTTTTATGGAAGATAACTTTATTGATCTATCAGATTCATTCATGAACGAACAGGATGATGTTGAACTCTTTGCACTTGAGCCCATCCCATCAACCTCTCTTCCACCCACCTCCCTAAGATAAGTGGTTCACCCACTTCCCATTCCACCTCTCCACCTCAACCATCCATATCAACCTCTTTCATCCATAATTCCTGAGTCTTTGGAAGTAACTTGGATTTGTAACAATTTTTCTTTTTATTATCAAAATCCACTTATATCTCAAAGTCACTATGTCCCACCTAATTGACATGTGACTACTAAGAAAAAGACAACATTCAAAAGACCACAAAGGTCTTCAAGGAAAAAAGGAGAAAAGAAAATCAAAGCACAAATGGATCTTGAAATCCATCTTACTACTAGGCATCTGAGCAATCTAACTCATATCCTTGAGGATCAAACTTCTTTCTGGAGATGATTCTCAAAATCTTACTGCTAGGTATCTGAGCAATCTAACTTTGGTTCCTGAGGATCAAGCTTCATTTTGGAGATGATTCTCGAAAGCTATCTACTAGGTATTTGAGCAATCTAACTTAGATCCCTAGGAATCAAGCTTCATTCTAGAGATGATTCTAAAAATCCATCTTATCAAAATTACAATCACATTTCTCAAGAAGAAAAAGAGAAAAAAGTCAAAAGCTATGTGGATTCCCAAGCTAAAAGACTTGGATGTCAAAAATTTTCTATTAAAGCTTCCAAATTCTCATACCTTCCTCCATTTCAACCTCCTTGCCTCTCATACTTTCTACTCTTCACTCCATCTTTCCTATCCCAAAGTGCATATCGGTATCTCCTCATTTCTAGTGACATGACTAAGAGAAATCTAGAGCATACTCTTCTTGAATGTTTAGAGCATGGGAAATCTAATGAAGAGTTAAGATGCATCCATGAGGATATTTGTGAGTCTCACTTAAGTGATCTTTCCTTGACTATGGATCTCTCAATAGTTGGACACTACTAGCCGGATCTCCTGATCACTACTAGAGAACAAGTATTAGAATGCCCATTGGGGCTACTCCATTCACTTTAGTTTATGGGTCTCAAGTGGTACTACCTATTGAGGTTGAAATCCCATCACTAAGAATCAGAATGCATGGTCTAGTAACTAATGATGATTATAGAGTGTCTAAGTTGCAAGAACTTGAACTATTAGATGAGTGCAGACAAGCAGTGTATGATCATCTCAGAGTATATCAGAAAAGAATGTCTAGAGGCTACAATAAGAAAGTCAAACACAAAATTTCAAGTTGGTGATCTAGTCTTGAGAGAGAATCCTAAAAATTAATCACATAGAGAATGCAAGGGGAAGTTTGAACCCAACTGGCTGGGTCCCTTTTTTATCATTGCTACTTTTGGCTCTGGTGCCTATTGTTAGCTTGTGGTGACTAATCAGGAAAGTACTATCCAGGAAAGTACTGTACACTTTTCCTCCCGACTACTTTTTTGGTTTTTTGGGCTGACTACTTATAACTCATTCTAACCCTAAAGCGGAAAAATATTGTATAATATGGCTTAGGGTTAGGGATTTTCATGATGTATGATTTTAGTACTTACGGCAGAATTGGGCTGTAAGGGATTACGGATTGTAATCAGGTTGTAATCACTGGATAATAATAATAATATTGGACTCGCTATTGGTGGACGTAGCCCAGGGATTGGGTGAACCACGTTAAATCTGTGTGCCATTATGTTCTATTCTGTGTGGTTTATTATTTTCTGATATTAGTTATATTTGCACATAATTGTTATTTCTGCCTTGTTAATCCTAACAAGTGGTATCAGAGCGAGGTTATTTCATTCATTCTTTCATCTATTCTCTGAAGCAGGTCTCACAAGTCAGTGGGAGAGTCTCTCGGTTAAGTGGGAGAAATGGCAGAAGAGGGTAGGCTGAAGGTTGATAAGTTTAATGGGCAGAACTTCTAGTTATGGAAGATGCAAATGGAGGATTATCTCTATCAGAAGGATCTATGGCGGCCATTAGAGGGAGTAGCCAAGAAAGAGCAATCAATGTCTCAGGAGGATTGGGATATTTTGGATAGGAAGGCACTGGGGAGTATTCATCTATGCCTGGCACAATCGGTGGCATTCAATATTACTGAAGCAAAGACAGCTAAAGATCTGATGGAAACCCTAGCGAAGTTGTATGAAAAGCCTTCAGCTTCAAACAAGGTATTTCTTATGAAGCGTTTATTTAATATGAAAATGGTAGAAGGTGGATCAGTTACTGATCATTTGAATGAGTTTAATACAATTACAAGTCAATTAACCTTAGTTAAAATTACTTTTGATGAAGAGGTTAGGGCTCTCTTGATTTTGTGTTCTTTGCCAGAAAGCTGGAATGGCTTGGTAATGGCTGTTAGTAATTCTGTTTCTGGTTCTAACACCCTAAAATATGATGATGTTATTGGTGTTATATTGAGTGAGGAAATTCGTAGGAAAAGCTCAGGGGCATCCACATCGGGTAGTGTATTGAACACAGAAAGCAGAGGCAGAACAAGAGATAGAGGAAACAACTCTGGAAATCGTGGAAAATCAAGAGGAAAATCAAAGGGAAAGAGGTCCGAATCTAAAGGGCCAAATGATTGCTGGTACTGTGGAAAACCAGGTCATAAGAAGAAAGATTGTTGGTCTCGGAAGAAAGATCAAGGAGACAAAAATGATGGAAACAAGGAGGCAAATGTGGTAAGTAACAAATCTGAGGAGGATGCTTTGCTCTTGTCCTTAGAAAGTATTGATGATTCATGGGTTTTAGATTCTGGGGCTTCATTTCATGCTACACCCCATAGAAGTTATTTTGTTGATTATGTCCAAGGGGATTTTGGGCTAGTTTATTTGGGAGATAATGAACCCTGTCAGATTGTTGGAAAGGGAAAAATTAAGATTAAGGTGCAGAATGGGAATCATTGGCTACTACAAGAGGTAAGACATGTTCCAAGGCTGAGTAGGAATTTAATTTCAGCAGGGCAACTGGGTGATGAGGGTTGCATAGTTACTTTTAATGATAAAAATTGGAAGGTTTCAAAAGGTTCCTTAGTAGTAGCAAAAGGTGTGAAAGTAGGCACCTTATATCTTTGTACAGGTCATACTGTTCCTTCTACTTTAATTGTTTCAGAAGATAATGAATGTTCAGGAACAGTGGCTGCAGTTGAGCAGGAAGAACATCAAACTGTTGCTGTAGATTTTGACACAGCACTATGGCACAACAGACTCGGGCACATGAGTGAAAAAGGTATGAAATTACTTCATTCAAAGAAAGTTTTACCTGGTCTGAAATGTGTCAATATGGATTTCTGTGAAAGTTGTGTTTATGGAAAACAAAAGAGAGTTAGTTTTGTGAAGAGTGGGAAGGAAAAGAAAAATGAGAGATTAGAGCTTGTGCATACAGATGTATGGGGACCAGCTCAGGTATCTTCCCTTGGTGGCTCTCTGTATTATGTTACATTTATAGATGATGCAACAAGAAAAGTATGGATTTATTTCCTTAGACAGAAATCTGATGTATTTCAAACTTTTAAGAAATGGAAATGCTTGGTTGAGACTGAGACTGGTAAAAAGTTAAAATGTCTCAGATCTGATAATGGTGGTGAGTATTGTAGCATAGAATTTGAAGAATATTGTTCCTCTAATGGTATTCGTAGGCAGAAAATTGTACCAAGGACTCCACAAGAAAATGGAGTGGCTGAACGCATGAACAGGACAATAATGGAGCGTGCAAGGAGTATGAGGTTGCATGCTAGGCTGCCCAAAAATATGTGGGCAGAGGCAGTGAACACTGCTATTTATTTAATCAATAGAGGCCCCTCTACTCCTTTGGACTGTGGTATTCCAGAGGAAGCATGGAGTGGTAAGAAGGTGAGTTATTCTTTTCTCAAAACCTTTGGTTGGGAAGCTTTTGCACTTATAGATTCTGAAAATAGAACCAAGCTGGAAGCTAAGTCAAAGAAATGTGTATTTGTTGGGTATGGCATTGATGAATTTGGTTATAGGCTTTGGGATTTTGAAAATCATAAAATTGTAAGAAGCAAGGATGTCATATTCAATGAGAAAGTATTGTACAAAGATCTGTTGCTGTAGCATGAGAAGAAAGAAAATGACTATGTAGTATTGGATGATACTCCACAAGTTCATGTTCCAGTAGTTCCTTATGCTCTGCAACAATAGCAACAACAAATACCACACACCCCAGTGAGTGTTAGACGGTCAACAAGGCTAAGTAGACCTCCAGAAAGATTTTCTCCATCTTTGTATTCTATTCTGTTAACAGATGCTGGTGAACCTGAATGTTATAATGAAGCTGTGCAGGTGGATACAAAGCTTCAGTGGGAGTCTGCAATGACAGATGAAATGGACTCTTTGCTGAAAAATCAGACATGGGATTTATGTAAGTTACCTGCAGGTAAAAGGGCTTTACAGAATAAATGGGTTTACAGGATCAAAGAAGAGGATGGAGATACGAAAAGATTTAAAGCCAGATTAGTCGTAAAAGGATTTGCACAGAAACATGGTATTGATTTTGATGAGATATTTTCTCCAGTTGTTAAAATGACTTCTATTCGTACTGTTTTAAGTATTGTGGCTACTGAAGATTTGCATTTAGAGCAGCTTGATGTTAAAAAAGCCTTTCTTCATGGTGATTTGGATGAAGAAATATATATGGTTCAGCCACAAGGATTTGAGGTCAAGGGTAAGGAGAATTTGGTGTGCAGATTGCAGAAAAGTTTATATGGCTTGAAGCAAGCACCTCGGCAATGGTATATTAAATTTGACACTTTTATGAATGGGCATGGATATAGTCGGTGTCATTCTGACCATTGTTCTTATTTTAAGAGGTTGGATGATGACAGCTACATTATTTTATGTTTATATGTTGATGATATGCTTGTAGCTGGGTCTAACATGGATCACATTAAGGGGTTGAAACAACAGTTAGCAAAATCTTTTGCTATGAAGGATTTGGGGGCAGCAAAACAAATCCTTGGTATGAAAATTTGTAGAGATAGGAAAAATAAGAAATTGTCTCTATCTCAGGCTGATTATATTGAGAAGGTGTTGCAACGTTTCTCTATGGAAAATGCCAAAGCTGTCAGCACACCTTTGCCTGGTCATTTGAAATTGACTAAGGATATGTGTCCCAAGACACCAGAAGAAGAGACTAAAATGTCTAAGGTACCTTATGCTTCAGCCGTAGGGAGCTTAATGTATGCTATGGTATGTACTAGGCCAGATATTGCACACGCAGTGGGAGTCGTTAGCCGTTATATGAGTAACCCTGGTATTGAGCATTGGAATGCAGTCAAATGGATTCTCAGATATTTGAGAGGCACATCTAGTAAGTTTTTACACTTTGGGGGTTCTATTACTACTGTACAAGGCTATGTTGACTCAGATTTGGCAGGAGATATAGATAGCAGGCGGAGTACTACAGGTTATATATTTACTGTTGGTGGGACAGCAGTGAGTTGGATTTCTCGACTACAAAAGGTGGTTGCTTTATCCACTATAGAGGTAGAGTATGTTGCTGCTACAGAGGCAGCCAAGGAGATGATATGGCTTCAATTCTTCATGGAAGAATTGGGACATCCACAAAAGGCTAATTTTCTACATACAGATAGCCAAAGTGCCATTCATCTTGCAAAGAATTCTGCTTTGCACTCAAAGACAAAACACATACAGTTGCGGTACCATTTCATTCGATCAGTTTTGGATGATGGACAGTTAAGGCTGGAAAAGATTCATACTGATGATAATCCAGCAGATATGTTTACAAAGGTAGTAACAAGGGAGAAGTTGAACTCATGTTCAGCTTCAGTTGGTCTTCTAGACTAAACAACATAAAGGAACAACTGAGTCCAAGGTGGTTCAATCCAGTGGGAGCCTCATGTGGGTAGCGGTATTGCTACAGGATCAGTCTCCAAGTGGGAGGTTTTTTAGTATAGTGTGGATACTGATCAGTCACCAAGTGGGAGATTGTTAGCTTGTGGTGACTAATCAGGAAAGTACTATCCAGGAAAATTTTTTTGAGGCCGACTACTTTTTCGGTTTTTTGGGCTGACTACTTATAACTCATTCTAACCCTAAAGCGGAAAAATATTGTATAATATGGCTTAGGGTTAGGGATTTTCATGATGTATGATTTTAGTACTTGCGGCAGAATTGGGCTGTAAGGGATTACGGATTGTAATCAGGTTGTAATCACTGGATAATAATAATAATATTGGACTCGCTGTTGGTGGACGTAGCCCAGGGATTGGGTGAACCACGTTAAATCTGTGTGCCATTATGTTCTATTCTGTGTGGTTTATTATTTTTTGATATTAGTTATATTTGCACATAATTGTTATTTATGCCTTGTTAATCCTAACACCTATCAACTCTCAATGATTGATGAAGAACAGCTCTGAGAACCAATCAACATTCTCCATCTCAATAAATTCTACGCCTAAGGCATTCAGTATTAAAAAATGTCCTGAAAAAATTATAAAAATTGGAAAAATTCCTTAAAAAAATGAACATCTTAGTGAAAACCTAGCAATAGGTGCCTTGATGTATCACAAAAAACTCAAAAAATATCAAAAGTACAAAAAAATTGAAAAAATGAAAAATACAAAAAAATGAGAAAAAGAAAAAGCCACTTGTTCAAAATGCTCTATCTATCAATGCAATCTTGGTCTTTCCCAGCTTTTAGTTCTACTTTAGTTTGTACATATCTCCCGATTTGTTTTTGCCTTCCTATTTTCAATAAATTCAGTTTGTACACTAATCTGTTCAAGCGTCTATATCCTATCAATGTTCAAACTTGGGGACAATCAAAGTCATCCTAAAGTCCTCAGTATCTCAGATGTGTCATATCCAGTTAGAGTCCTTTGAAGCTACATCTGAGTTAGTCACTCTATCTCCTCTCCAGAAAGGATTTTGCATCTACAACAATGCAATCAAACATCAACACAAACTGAAAACAATCTATCCTTCACATGATTTTTTATCCTTGTATGCTTACTGATTCACATTGAGATTTTTGCATATTGTGTCCTTTCAAGCTCTTTGATGATGTCCTTTATAGGATTTAGAGAGTGATGACTGGGGGCATAATATTTTCTTTGTCTTCTGCTTGTACATGAAAATATAACAACTTTGGAAATTCTGGATTGATATGGTGTCCATCTGTAAGAGCCTCCATCTTGTATTGGATGGCCATGAGTACCTCGACCATTGATACCCAAAAAATTCAAGGAAGTTTTATTTTTTGCTATTGTCTTTTTGAGTGAGTTCTTACTCTTACTGTGAAAGACGATCTTACCTAAGGATGTGAACAATAAAGGGTCACTATGGGTAATTCACATTGGATTTAGAATGATCTATTGTTTGCTTGATGTGTTTGTTCTGCAAGGCTTATTCAAGTCATCACAATGTTTATGTTTTGATGCTTATACAAATTGCTATATCAAAATGGACATGATATTCAGGTCATCCTGGCATTTGTGCCTTAGTGCTTATATCTAATCCGACATTCCGAAAACAAAATCAATATTCATATGTCCATGGTTGTCTAGCCAGTGGGTGTTGTATTGACTTTTGAGCATACAAATCAATATTCATATGTCTATAGTTTCCTAACTAGTGGATGTTCTATTGATTTATTCAGTTACCTAAAAATTTAGTGATGAAATAGACTGACACATGATCAGTGACTAAGTCCTAGGTCTGCATTTCATTTTGCACCTTGCATGGTTGCATTTATCTCATGATTGCTAAATCAACTTGATGCTTAATGATTCTCCACAACTACACTAAACATGACACAAGGATTGAGCATTGTATGAAGGTCCGTCCAATGAAACAACAAGTAGAACTCATTTTCGGTATCAAAATCAAAATCTGAGATCATTTATATTGTCAAAATCATGATTTAAAATTTTCAGACCTAGGACAAATGACTGCATGCATAATCAACCTTCAATCATCATAGGTATCCAGCATTCAACTTAACTGATTATCTTACATCAAACTATTGAAATTTCAACTTGGTCACCCATGGTCAACTCATGGTCAAACCTACTCAAACTTGGTCTCCAGGACCTCTAAAATGATGTAGAACACATTTTTGAACATGTATAACCACTTCTCAAATCAATTAAAATACTTCTAAACCATTTAACGCTGACTTTTCTTGTCAGATTTCAATTTTAATCCTGAAGGGGGCATGGTATTGCACATCATTCAAGTTTGTAAATCAAATTTTCTCTCAGTAATCAAGACAACAACCATGCCTAGTTAATGATTCATCTAAAGACCTCGTTGCTTGGGGCACATTACTTGGGGCATATTAGATTCATCGAGATCCATATCAATCTGATATCCTAATATTAATCTTGTAAACTGTATCAACTTTTTGTAACCATCAGTTCATTAGTGTTATTTCCTTGGTTCTTCATAATTGAAGGATTCAAATGTGATATCATTTTGATTCCTTTAGACAATTAGGTCTAGAATCAGGTCACTCACTTCTTCGTAATCATAAGGTTTAGAATCAGGCATTTTGATACTTTTTTCGTAATCACCAGTTCATTGTTGCTATAGTTGACATCATCATGATTCTTGGTCAACCAAAGCCTGAATCAACTTTTTCCAATCTTTCAATTAATTTCTGTCTCAGAATCAGTTCATCTTTCAAATCAGTTTCATCATCATACACAGATTATTCTTTGAACCACTGTGCTTTGCACAGTAATTCAAAGAGGGGCAAAATGTAATACCCCAAAAATGGGCTATAGGTTCATTAACCTCTTACATCCTCAAATTGAACAAAATCAACATCAAAGTCCTAACCTAAGGCACATTTGCACATCTTTTTATCAAAAACCTAATTAATTATCTTAATTTTGCATCGGGGAATATTCCTTGAATATTCCTAATTTATCATAATTATCTTTAATTGAATATTATTTGGTGATAAATGTCATTATTTATCCTAAAGTTGATTAATTAAATATGATGAATAATTAATTAATTAATTAAATTATGCCACTTAATTATTTAATTAGATTTAATAGGATTTAATCCTAATTAATATTGTTTTTATTTTGACAATAAATCAAAATTCCTACAAAAAATTAATTGAATATTTATTTAATTGATTTAAAATCAAAGTTGTCAAATTTAATGATTTAATTGGAATAAAGTTTGATTTAATAATTGATTAACCCATAAATCAATTATTTTAATTCAAAATCAGTTAAGTGGAAAATAAATCACTTTATTTATTAAATTAATTCATAGTTAATCATGCACAATCAAAAAAGCAGTTAACTTTAAATCAACTTTCAATTTCAATTTGTTAACTTTCTAAACTCAACATCTGATGATGAGTGGAAAAAGAGAACTAAACTCTATTTTGAGATAAAAACTGCTTTTGCATGATTTTATGAGTTTATTTATTCTTGATTTCTTGTTAACTCAAAAATTAACCTGAGTTTATCAAGAGTGATTTATGGTTTTTCTTATGCATCCTCAAACCCTAGATTTCTATAAAATCAAGGCTCAGCTCTTCACAATTATCATCCCTTGAATTTACATACTTACTATGGCGAATTGACATCTGAAGAATTAAGCTCTTGCACACAAGGTGATTGTGAGATTTTTATTATTTTTTTTGAGGGTTCATAGCATTCATTCATAGCATATCATTGTTAGATTAATTTGCATATCATTTCAATTCATTCTAGATTAGTTTCATATCAAGTTTTTCATCTTATTGCATTCAAAATCCAAAAAAATAAACATTAATTTGCATTCATATTTCATTGCTTTCATCATTTTAAATCCTTCATTTAGGTGTTGGATTTTCGTTGATCTCAATCTAATCTGAGAATACATACTCGCATCTACTAGAAGGCAGTAAATCGCCTGGTTAGCTTAGTTTCATTTATTTTCAGATTTCAATTTTGCTAACCTCTAATGTTTTACTGAAGTGTTTTGTCCACAACTAGGTACAATTTTCACACACACACAGGTAGTAGGGTAACCAATGACTGCATGTATGATATCCTTGGATAGTTTAACCAGTTCATCTATCCATATTTTACCTTCATGCACTCGGCTAAGAATAACCCTAAACCATTCTATTTTGAATTCTCTTAGGAAATATAAGGTATTCATCAATCCCTTCACCTCCAGGTGTTTGTGCTCATCCTTGAGATTTCCATTCTCACTCAGCTCTTGGTAAGTGGATTGAAGCTCAAAAAATTTGATTTCACTAATTTTACAATACATGTATGCACATGTGTCTTGTACCAACAAAACCCTAGACGGTATACTAGAAAACACGTCTTCTTTGTGAAGCTATTTCAGGGTGCAACTTATGTTTGGGTTCATCATAAGTTGTGAACTTAATCAATGTGACCTTCTTGTCACTCTCAGACTTCAAATTCATAACCTTAGATGAAGATGCCATCGTTTCTCAAATTTAGGGCTTCATGAATACTTTAGTAAAACAACTCAGTGGCTAAGGAACTTACTTGAAGTAGTGATAAAATCTCTCAGGATCTCCTTAAATCTCTCTTAAAAGCTCTAGAAATTCTTTTCTCAAATCTCTCAAGTTGCTTTGGTTCTTCTTGTGTTCGCTACATGATAAAATGACTAACTTCATTGCATATTTATACCAAAAATCTCTTTTCTCACTCAAACTTTCGTATTAAATTCTTTACCTACCACATCTCAATAAATGTGGTTGCGCTTAGTTAACACTTCAAAGGCTTCAAATCAGTTAATACAAGATATTACATTGGTTGATACTTCAACTTGGTTAACCTTTCCAATATTCACCGATTAGCAACCATTTACTTGGTCATGCTTTTATCGACTGTACACATTTAAAGTTCTAAACATATAGTACCATAGTGCATCTCATTTCATGCTGATTTGGTGTACATTCACTAGATATAAGGAACTATTGTAAGATATAACCAATTGAAATTCAATTCCATACATAACTTAATTACTTAGGTGGAGGTTTTGATATCACCTAATCCAATGGATGAGGTGTCACCGACTATAGTGCTTGATCTAGCATTTTTATTTGATGCTTTTCTCCACATTTGATTTCATATCCTCATGATTTCTTTCATTGTATTTTTATTTTCAATTGTATATATCTCTAGTGCTCGGTCTTTGCAATCTTTGCTCAAGTGACCGACCTTATGACAGTGCAAACATGCCATACTAGTACTTGTCCAAATACGAGATCTTCCTCTCCAGTTCTATCTCATGCAATTTGTTGCTACGTGTCCATATCTGCCACATGCTATGCAATTAACCCAAGTGTTGTAATCCCAAGTATATGCATTACCCTACCTTCTCTATTGATATGTTTTATTCTATTCTTTTGGTGTCCAAACTTGCTTCATCTTTGTCCTGTATTCATGTGATATGTGTCCATGCATGTGGCAAGTGCAACAATATTTTTTCATTTAAGGTTTCTTAGGTGTCCTATTCAACTTTGATCTGCACTCATATGCTTGATGTCCATACTTATCATAGTTATAAAAATAACCATTAAATGTAGGAATGGATTTTGGAATACCTTTTTCTTTGCTTCTACAAACATTTGATGTGTGACTTGGTATTCCACAATGATAACATGATAGCTTCTTTGGCCTTGGATTAACAGAGGCATTCTTCTGTTCAACTTGTCTTGATGACTCTGCCTACTTGGTATATCCTAATCTAGTAATGCTATCAAGTATTTTCTGATTGTTCAGGAATTCATCAACTCTTTTAGTGTGTGTGTGAGTTTGTGACCTGCAGTACAACACTTCAATAGGATAATAACATCGGTTGTTAGAGAAAAATAAGGATCTAATTGAAAAACTAACAAGAAAAAGCATCCTATTGCTCTCTAATTAATGTGAGTATGAAATAAGGGTTAGTTGGCTCTCATATTTGACCCTTAAAATAGTGACAATTTACACTAAAATGAGAGATTCAAGATTGAATGTATGAAACTAACATAAAGCATGAAATCCTAGTTATTTCCATTTCAAACCAATTTTAAGTATTTGCTAATTAATCAAAAGCTTGAAAATATGAACACAACTATCAATTTAAGCATTAGTGGGTAAATCCTCCAACCATGAGAGTTCAATAATCATGGATTATGAAGCCTCACATTCACAAGCAAGTATGTCAAAAACCTAAGTATTAGCAAGAAGCATTAAAACATGTAGAAGAGGAATAAGTCTTTGAAAATTCTATTTTATAGAAGATTGGAGAGATTCAATGGTTGAGATGCATCTATGAGGAGTGGTTGAGATGCATCTTGGCTTGATCCTTGATCCATGTACAAGCCTTCTAATCATGAAAGTGTGTTTGTTGTGTTTGTTTGATTTAGGAAGTATTTATGCATTTCTTTTAATTAATAACTCTAGCCTTTGCATTTAATGAGATTGAATTAATTAAATAGGCCTAGAGTTAATATCTTTTATTTTTTCTTGGACCTTAGTAATGAGTGCTTGACTTAGAATTTGATGGGGTTTATTGAATTTTTGGGAGTTTTAAGCTAATGATCATAGATAAAATTAACATAATTAAGGTCACATACCAAATTAAGGGCAAATAGGGCCTTAGGTTCTATTAGCCCAATTTTAGGTGATTACATTTGCCCCCTCTTTGAATTGCTTTGCGAGTAGCACATGGATTCAAAGAAAATCTGATTCAAAGTGTGATTCAGGAGATTTAGAGAGCGGTGAGAACCACCTTGAAATTTGAGAATTTTGAGCTTGATCGAATGAAACCCTACTTGATTCAAAAAGTTGTCAATTCTAAACTTGATTGAACACAAATTGACATTATTGATTTTGAGCTTGATTGAATGAAGACCAATAAAAGAATCTCGAGCTTGATCAAACAAAATTTTTCTTGATTAAAAACCATCAATTCTGAACTTGATTAGACAGGAATTGACAATACCGACTCAGAGCTTGATTGAATGAAGGTTGATATGAGATTTTTGAAAAGAATTTTCAATTGAAATTAATAGTCTCAACTTGATTGAAGAGAACTGTCATG
The DNA here is from genome assembly GCA_027943335.1 of Chamaecyparis obtusa. Classification (NCBI taxonomy): domain Eukaryota; kingdom Viridiplantae; phylum Streptophyta; class Pinopsida; order Cupressales; family Cupressaceae; genus Chamaecyparis; species Chamaecyparis obtusa. The sequence goes on from BSBK01004454.1 coordinate 1,337,599, forward strand.
CCCTTGGTGTTGAAGAATTTGATTCAAAGCATTGAATTTTGGTATGATTATGCCCCCTCGGGACCAAAATTGGAACAAATTTGAATAAACACGTTAGTTTCAAGCATTTAAAAATATTTGCAGTGATTGAATTGATTCAGGATTAAGCCTAGATCGATTGGAAAGAATTTTCAAGCTGTTTAGATCAATTAGAGTGCCCCAAAATCACTGTTTGACCAAGTTTGACCAAGAATTTGAGAGAGTTGACCAAGTTTGACTTGTGTTGAAATAATATCCCAGCATAAAATTTGATTTGTTAACAAGAAAATCATTTTCTATCACCTTTGACAAGCCTTATGTGTATGAATTATGCTCTTTGACTGAACTTTGACTAGTGTTGACCACCACTTTGATTGAAAATTGATTTCTATATTAATTTGCCTTGCTCACATCATCTTTTCTGCACTATTTGTCCATGTTTGACTACAATTTGACCATGTTTGAATTTTCCCTTCTGAATGTTTACTTTTCTTTGTAACTCTATTTTTACTGTACCTAGGTGATATAGATCACCTGTTTCAATTTTGGTCCCAATATCAAGCCTCTGTGATGTCTTATGAAGAAAGTTCTTTAAGGCCCCAAGGCCCCCGAGAGGCTTAATTAGTCTCAAAAGTCACTTTTTACCATTCATTTTCACTTTTACCCCTTGAGATTTCATAGAGCTCTAAGCGACCATGGTTTTTCTAGCAGAGAAACATAGATTCGAGATGGCCAAGTGGCACGACCAACTGAGGCATTACGTAGCACCTGTGAGTATCCGATAATGCACCCTTTCAATTTGAAAATTTTGAATTTCATGTATTTCTATGCATTTTATAGGCAAAATAGTTTTGAGTCACATCCTAGATGTTGGTGCCCAAAAATGATGGATCACTTTTGGCCAACTTATAGGTACACACTAATACCTCTATAATTCTAGCTTAATCAAGCCAAGGCTAGTAGGCCTAAATTCACTTCAAATATCAAATTCTCTATGTTGCACAACTGCGTACATAAATAAACAAAGTTCCTCCCAAGGTGGTGAATGATCCTTGGAGGAAAGAAACAAATCCTCTAATAATCTCTATTTTATAAATCTTGACTAAAGTGGATTAAACTAAGGACTAAAAAGTAATATTTTTGAAATAATGATTATATAATCTACAAACCACAAAGTATGAACCAAATGACAATTTCCAAATTATAGTTAGATCAGTGCCTTCTAAATACTTGGGCTATAGAGTCATAAAAATTTCAATCCTACGTATAATCAGAGACGGTTTTAAGGTAACTCACTCCTATAAAGTGAGACCATCACCCTACAAGCTTCTATTGAAACAAAATTTAAAACAACTTATACAATAGGTCCTATGGTTTTTAACCCAACTAAAGAGCCTAAAAGGAAACAGTAATAGGTTCTCAGACCATGCTACCATTATTCAAATTGTACAAATTAGTCATAAATGAATGCATCAAATAGAAAAACACAGTAGGATACCCTGGTTCATAGAGTAATCTAAAAGACTAATTGAAAACATATAACTTATAACCACAAATAAAAAAGAAGAGCACTTATCTTTATTAATGTTGACAAAAATAGTACATTAGAGTTGATATTATAGTACATGTTTGAGTGGCTTTCACACCTCTTTAGGGTGAAAAGACACACCCTTATTAAAAATTATTTTGAAAAAATGATAAACTAACTAAAAAATAACTACCTAACTTTCGGATTTGAGCTTGGTTGAAAAACCAAAGCACCTCATGGAAAGCTAAGATTTTTATTGGAGATAGGAAATTTGATTTCCCAAATTGGGTCTTTTTTAGATTTTTAAAATTCAACCATCTTCTATGTTTGTCGACATCATCTTTGCAGCAGGTCGAAATTCCAACATTTTTTGAAGGCTTTGATCATAGAATTTTGATTGTTCTTGTCGCAGAGCTTCCTTCCATAATATATCAACGTTTAAATTGAAAATTAATGTAATATTTTATCCCATTTCATGTACTCCATCATTAATTATTGGGCATGGAGTTTAAGAGGCCATTTTTTAGGGTTTTATCACTATATAGGACTCCAAATTTTGCCCAAAATTTAGAGCTCCAATAGGCTCTTTCTGGCGACATATGGTCCATGTGAGCATAGCGAGATTCTAGCTATCTCTAGAGAAGTAGACCAAGTATCCATACTAATCTAATGTGAAGTAAAATTAGGTGGCCCAAGGCCCCCCAAAATTGAACATTGATCCTTTCCTCTATCAAACACTTGATTTTGATCACATAACACTTTTAACCTTGTTGCATTACACATGCCATCCTTATAAACAATTCTCATTGCTTCATCAATACGATCTTTGGCATCCAATCTATATTCAGCCCTTGAGAAATCATTAGGTCCATTGTAATCCTTGCTGAGTAGAAGATTTTGGTTAATCATACAAACCTCTAGGTTAGTCTTCTTTTTTTGGATACCTTCTTGTTCACAATCTATCCCATCTCTATATTTTGGATATTTTTTCTCCTCACCAAAAGGCTTTGAGAATAGCTTATCTTCAAGAAGTACAAAGTCTCTCCCACCAAGAGTTTGATTAGCTAGGACATTTCTAAAAATTTTAGAACTATTCTTCAACACATTCTCTTCATCATGTCTAGCTGATTCCATCTCATCTTCATATGTTTGGTGTACCTCTGGCTCAAAGGATCAACTCCAAGATATCTCACCCTCTGAATGCACTTCATGAGTTTCATCAAATTTAAAATTAGTACTGTTATCTTCATTATGATGCTGATGGATTCCATTGCATAAAGGATCCTCTTCAAACAATTGATTCGATAACATAGAGAAATCAGACATATCTTCATCTACTTCCTCTTCAAACAATGGATTCGGGAACATGGAGAATTCAGACATACATTCATGAGAATTTTTATTTGGGTCATCAAGTTTTTCATCAACAAGACTAACATCTTCATTGACATTATCTCCTGAAACTTCCTCCTATTCATGCAATTCTATTTCATCTCCACAATTTTATTTCTCTTGAATATGGGCTGATCTGTCTACCTCCTTACCATGGTGGATTGAGAAAAAATTTGGACCAATCTTCTCAGTGTGTCTTTGGTATTCTATGTCTAATAAAGCTAAAATTTCTCTTGTATTGAGAAGGTTTTCTTCCTCATCATCATGGTCATTGATACATGTTTCCATACACATCTCATCATGTACAAATTCTTCCTCATCCTTGTTAGCACCTGCAATAATTTTCATGGCTATGGAATTTTTCTCTGGCCTTTGGAATGTTTTTCCTTGCCCCTAGCCTCAAACCCTAGTTCATAAATTCAAAATTTCTAGCTGTTGGTGAAAAGAAACCCTAGACTGTATTGACCCTATTCTAATTGAGTGTTACTTTTGCCGTCACTAAAGTCCCAATTACCCATGTGTTAAATTTCCCCCATTCATTGATGACCACATTTACATGTTATATCATCAGGTTATTATGTCAGGGTCCCCTTTTAATTTTTCTATCCAAGCCTAGGTCTCCTGAGATTTATTTTCCTAGGTGTCAGCCTTTTAAATTGTGTGGCTATTGTTATTCTGCAAGGTTTCCTATTGTCAAAGTTTTTGACATGTGGTATAGTGATGAGTAGACACCTGTCCTAGGGGGCCCAGCATCTCAGTCTATCTTTAATCCTATGGTAGGCACATGATCTCATGAAATCTTAGTAGGCTATGAGATCATGCAACGGCCGTCAGATCTTCCAGGTAATATGACGTTTCTCAGTGGGACCATTTGCCAGGTGTTGGAGAGTTGTTCTTTTTTGATTGGCCAAGCTCAGTAGTGATGTGGTAGATGTCAGTGGGACTGGTGTTTTAAGTGTTCAAGGTTGTTATACAACAGATTGATCATGTGGTCATCGTTATACCACTGGGGTAAGTTGCACACTGTTTAAGCATCACGGTATAGTGACGACCATTGATTTTGTTTAAGAGATGGAACCATGTGGTGGGTCCTCTATTGCTAACTCATTATGATATGGGCAAGTATTTTGATGGCACTTGGATCTAGGTGGGCCTAATTTTTCTCTTTAGTCACATGGTCTCTGATTGTAACTATGGTTAGAGATGAAGTCTGGCATTTTCGTGACTAAGGCATAAATGTAAACTAGGATTCCCTTTTGGGTTAATCTAAGGTGCTTGGGAAAAGTGAGGATCTGACGGTCATGTTTTAAAGTTGATCTTAGTTTGATTTCTGATTGTTGATGTGGTGTCTCGTGCCTTGATGTAGCCATTTTATTCCAGATTTGAATATTTTAAGGGTTTTCAACCACCAAAGGACTGAAATTCAATGCTAGAGCAGCTGGATTAGGTGGATTTTGATTTTGTTTGATGTTGCAGTGTGGTCCAGAGGTGTGATGATTATTTGTAGTGGATTGTACCATAAGGAATGGGTAATGTTGCTCAAGGCATGTTGCAGGTGGTTGATTAGACTAGTTAACATGGTGGATTCATGGTCCTTGATACAAATCAGGAGATTTCTCATTGATGAAGATCATTCTAGGATCTATTTTCTCTAGGTTTCTTGGTTTTTCTCCCGTGTAGTAAATTTTGATTGTATTTCATTGGTTTGGTGGGTGAAAACCCTAGCCCTTGCCTCAGTCATCAGTAGCTTGTTGCATCCTAACTTTTTGGGATTCCAAGATGACTGGTGGTATATATTATTATAGTTTTGATTTTGTAGTGGTTCCAAGTCTTTTGGTCCCAAAGGTTGTTGTTGATGTTATGTTGAAAAGCAATGTAAAAGACTGAACAAGGAGAGCTTTGATTTTTGGGTTTGTTTCCTAGCATTGTGTTGTCTTGGTAATGTATAGATTCTGTAAATTTTAATGAGAATACACTTGAATTCCAATCTCAAATTTATGTTTGTCTTCTTGTTTTGATCTTGGGCTCATATATGCTAATGTCACAAAGTGAGTTAGCATATGGTGGACAAAGAACATTATGGAGTTATCTTTGAGTTCTTAACAAAGTTAGGATTAAAGTCTTTAAGGTGATTTCAGTGAGTTCATGGTTGAATAAGAATTTGATGATCAAGTTTGGGAGTGAGAGGGATAATAGGCAAAGCACTTATTCTAAGTTCAAGAGTGTTTTAGTTAAGATTTTCAATTGATATATGTTATTGAGTGGCTCTATGCCCTAGGTTAAGGCACTAATCCATTCTCTAGAAGCAGTCCATCATCATCAATCACACATTTAAATGATAAAATCTTTAAAACTAGTTTATGAAGGGTATAGTTGTATAATATTTTGTGACTCTTTTGAAGAAGTGAGTCAAAGGTACACCCGCTTGAGCATCTAGGCTCAAAGTGTAGGAGGATCCTTGTTGATCCTTGTTAATTGGCCCTTTTCCTTGTAGACTTTGGAGTGGTGATAGAGTCAATGACATTAGTTTGTCAATCATAGTGTAAACCTATAAGTAGAAAGAAAAGACCACCAACAAAATGGTGACTTTGCTAGGGAGAACATTACAAAGCAAAATCTGTTGAGAATCTCTGGTTGCATTACACAAATATCAATATCTTATTACCCAATTTGATTTTCCCATCCAAGTCACCAACAAAATGGTGACTCTACTAGGGAGAGTCTAGAGAATAAAGTTATTAGTGGACTCTTGTTTTTCCTATTAAATTTAGTTGTTGTCTTTAAGATTTTCAAAGATTTACCACTTTGGTGGGTGGTGACTCAAAAGGTTAGAACCAGTGTTATAGACTGCAGATCATGGACAAAAGAAGGAATACTAGGTCCTTTGTCAAGAAAAATTTGGAGGTTACTCTGGAACAATTACCTAGATAGGAAAAGAAGAGTTGGATCATAAGAGATGGAGATTCTACTAGTGCTCCCATGAGAGAACAAAGAAATACTAGAAATAGAGCACCACATGCATCCTCTAATGAGGAAGATTCACAATACAAAAGTTCTAAATCAGATAGTGGCCACTCTGAAGATAAATTTTATGATACCCCAGAGGCAGTATTTCAATATAAGCATTCATTACCTGTAAGTCAGGATGAACAAGCTAGAGAAAGGGGTTTTGGATTGAATTTAGATCCTAATGAGGATATGTTTAGAAGGCAACCCATGAGACCAAGACAGGTCCATTTCCCATATCAAAGTCTCACTGATATGGATGTTTCATCAAGATTTGATGATTTTATGATAGACCCAGATGATTTGAGTGCACTAAGGTTACAGTTGGTAGAGTAGGATGCCATACATGAGAGGTTACAAAAGGAGAGAGAAGATGAGAAAGTGAATGCTCTAATAGAAAGAGAGTCTCTTCTTAGGAAGATTAATGAGTTGAAGGAGAGAAACAAGATGCTTGCTTCTGCTCTTAAAACTTTGCAGCATGATGTCTTTGGTGATCTTGATGCTTTGAGAAGTGAGCAGGAATGCTTTCTGTAAGACCATGAGTTTGATAAAGAGGGCCTTGTGGTTAGACAGGTTCAAAGTTATGCTTCCCTCCCTAAAGATAAAGATGGGCATGAGATCACTAAGCATGCTGTTGCTGCTGGCGAGAAAGGAAAGCAAAAGATGGTGGGACACCAAACAAGCAAACCATTGACAATACAAAAGGTCCCAATAGCTATTTCAAATAAGGATACAGGGATGGAAAGGAGAAGAAAAGAAGATGAAGACCTAGCAACAAAATTAGAAAAGGTTGAAATTGAAGCCTCCATTGCAGAAAAAAGAAGAAAAATCCAATTCTTGAAGGCTTCATCTGCAAATGCTCTTGGCTCATCTGCTACTAAAATAGGTATGCCATCTATGAATACTATTGTTCCACTTAGTAATGCTACTACTAGTAATCTAATTCCTACCGCATCTACCAAATTAGTTGTTGACCCTAATAAATAGTCAAATATACAAATGGGTGGGAATGTAGATAAAAACATTGATCCTAAGGGGAACACTAGTTCAAGTTTTTAAAGAAGACCTATGCAATTAGAAGGCTATAGGAAAATTAGTTTTGATGGAATACCTGGATACCCAAATGCTTTTTCAACTGATATAAGAGATAAGGTACCTAAGTTTTCTAGTAACAATGCCATTAGTTGTGAGGAACATCTTAGGATATTTGGTGATATGCTAAATGATTATGAGATAGAGAATGAGGATGTAGTCATGAAATTATTTGTTCAATCTTTGGTGGAGGATGCTAGAGATTGGTTTAAGAGACTCCCTGACCGATGTATTGACACTTGGGATTCTTTTGAGAAATGTTTCAAAGAATAGTATGGTGATAGGCCTAATGCTAGTTTCATGTTGAATGAGTTCAACACTATAAGAAAAAATCAGAATGAATCTACAGCTGAGTTCAATATGAGATTTTAGAAGGGTATGCATAAGTTATTTCAAGTCATGAGGCTAGATGATAATGTTTGTTTGACCACATACTTCAATTCCTTTGATAGAAAAATTGGATATTTGTTGAGGGACAAGGAACCAAGAACTCTTAGGGATGCTTTTAGGATTGCTGTCAACATTGAAAACAATATGAAAATATCAAGAAAATTGGGTGGAAAGAGAGATGATCCAAAGTTGTTTGGAGATAAGAAATATAAATGAGATAATGAAAGAAATGTTGGAAGCAAGAAATAGGAGGAAGACAATTTGGATAAGGTGTTGAATGCATTGAAAGAATTGAAGGCACCTACTAATAGAATTAGTAATGCTCTTGCCAATGAAAAGCCTCAATTCAACAATAATTTTAGTAGGAAGAACAGACTGCGGAATTATCCCTACAACACCCAATGGAAGGATGGCAATCCTATTGTCCCTACTGCAAGAGGAAATAATGATAAAATGGTCCCTGATCCTTTGCAAAAATCCTCTGTAAATGTTGTAGAGAATGCACCATGGTGCATAGCATGCCAGTCCCCTCATTCTACAGAGCATTGTGTGGTTGCACAATCCATGTCAGCATATCAAGATGATAACAATGAGGAGTTAGATCAAGAAGAAAATCATGATGACATTGGGTGCAATATGGAAGCTTCATATTTAGGATATGAAGATGATTCTGATATTGATGAAGAAGAAGATGTGTGTTTGAAAAGACACAATAGGGTGCTTTACCATCAGGTTTTTTCTAATAATGATGACATTGATGAAAATATATGTAGCATGAATTCCTCCTCAAAAATAGTAAATTTGAGAAGACCTTCAAAGGAAGAAATGGATAGAATTATTGCAAAAATGATAGCCCAAGTGCAAATGAGAGGCATGGTGGCAAGGGATACAAATGGGAAAGCTGTAGGAATGTTTATGAAGAACACCAACTCCGAAGAACCTAGTGAGAATAATTCAAAAAATGATCACATGGCGAGATTCAAGAATGTAAGAGGTAAGAAATGGGAGACTAAGGGAGTTGGAGTTAAAAAAATTTCTAATGAAATAGAAAAGTCAGTTAACAAAATGGCTAAAGTTGAAAAGATAAAGGTCACAGCTGCAACTGATGTATCAGATAAACAAAGGGACACTAAGGCAGAACAGATTGAGTTTCCTCCCTCTATCCCTATTGATATGTTGGTTGTGTTGTCTCAGATAACTATTAAGGTTCCTTTGTCAGAATTGTTGAGGATCCCTGAACATAAGGATAGGGCTATTGCATGGGTAGATAATGTTCATAATAATGATGTTGCATGCAATGAACCTCAGGATAAAGTTTTGAAAGAAGTGGAGGGGCAAGGATTGGTATCTCACATACCACCTATATACTTGGATAATTCTATCAATACTAGCCTTGAAAATATAGATCCATTCTTTTTGAGTATCCTTGTGAATGGAATGAAATTAAGAAATTGTATGATTGATTCGGGTGCTTCCAATACTGTTATGCCTTTTAAGATTATGGAAAAATTAGGCCTCAAAGTTGATACAAATCAAGGTAGATGTTGTGCAATGGATTAGAGGGAAGTACAGTCATTGGGACTATAAATGCAATTCCATACAGATTGGCAGCCTATCTAGAGAAAGAATTGACTATGAGTGTCTTGGTAGTAGACATTCCACCCCATTATGGTATTCTATTATCTAGGAAATGGAGTGCTTCCATGGGTGGGTGTTTTCAGTGTGATCTTTCTTCTGCAACTTTCAAGATTGATGATCAGTTTATTAGGATTGAAAGAGAACCAAGGGTAACTTATATGATTGAAAAGGATATTGATAATGAGGTTACCTACTTTGTAGATATTGATGTCAATGCTTTTAGAGCTGAGGTCACTGTACTTGAAAAGGAGCCTGTATTGCCATGTATTACTGAAGAGATAGGTGTATCATCTTAAAATGGAAGCACTTCCATGATAAGAGCATTTAGCCCTCCAAGTAAGTGGTTTGGGGTCATTTTAAGCACCTTGATTGGGTATTTTCATGTATTTGGCTTTCTCCCCACTTTCCACTTCCTCTCTACACTTGATTTCTTCATTCTAGGTGAAATTAGGGTTAAGGTCTTAAGGACTTTCTTGATTTTCCCTCTTCCATGGCTCTATTTTCTAGGTAGGGTTTAGAAATGATACGTCCTAGTCCTTCATCACATCATTCCAAGGATTTTCTATCTATTCCTAACACTGGGTCCTATTCTGATATCAAATCCTGCATCTTTGGCATCCCCTGGAACCTCTTCTACAAATCCTGACAAAGTTAGGGTTTGAGGTCAAAGTCAACCTCAACCCTGACTAGGTCAGGGTCAACCTCGACCTTGACCTCTTCTCGCCAGGATTTCAAAATCTCATTTGCCGATAATTTAGCTTTCAAAAAAGTTATTTCCCACCTCTGGGTCAACTGTTTCGGGTTCTGAAATGGTAAATCCTTTAATTGTATTTAATCAAGGTATATTTTCTAAAGGTGAGGACCTAATTGGGATTTAATTCTTCAAGGTGGCCCATCTAGAGGAGTTTGCCCTAGATCACTATAGAAGGAGGCCTTCCTCTCTCATTTTCATATCAAGTTTACATCACATCTAAGGCAATCGAGCTCTCAAGTTCTCAAGTGTAAGAAAGTTTTCAAGAATTCAAGTGTTCAAGTATTCATCCATCAAGGAGTTCCATTATTAGCTATTGAAGGATTCAATCTCTTTGGAGCCCCCTTGAAGATTCAACCTTCTCCATTCATTCAAACCTTCTCATATGCAAAGATCAAATCAAGATTGGTGTTGAAGATCAAAATACCATTGATTGGAGACATCCTACATTCATTGAAGCATTCTTACTTGTGGATTTGAGGATTCGAATCCTCTACAAGGACTTCAACATAAGCGAGGTGATTTGTTTCAATTACTTTATTTATGCACAATATATTTCAATTCAATTTCACGCTTAATTCCTAAATTGGGGTTTGACCAAGGCAAACCCCCCATACAACCAAAAACCCCCATTTTCTTGTAGGTACAAGTGTGAAATCTCAGATCTAAGAGCAAATTTAGATACCCTTTTTGGAAATCTTTTAGGATCTGTGAACAGAATCAGAATCGGACTTCAAATAAATAATGTGGTCTTTGACCTTTTAAAAGGTCAAACTCAACCTGTGTGAATTTGGAGAAAAGATTTTTGGGTTTTGTCCACCTTGACATTTCCAATCCAAAATAGGTGACGAAATATTTAGAAAGTTCATACAGAAGCTAGAATTCAACATTTTCTAGATCTGCCCTAATTCAAGGTTAGTATTTGCACTTCAATTATTTCATATTTCAAGCTTGATCCAACTATACAGAAGTATAGGATTTATTCTTTCTTTCATATTCTTCATAGATTGATTCAATTGTGTATTAACCTCCTGGTTAATCAAATTGGATCTCTCCTTTGGGAATTTGGATTTAGGAGTGACTCTTACATTTTCCCCACACATTTAAATGAATAGAGGTGATTCCAAATTACATCTATTCATTTTGGTGAACTCGACTAACTTACTCTCTTTCTTTTTGGTGTTAGATTTTCTTTTATCTTGTTAGTATTAGATTTGTCCTTTGTGATTGATCTTGTATGCTAATTAGATTTCATATTCATGCTTTATGTGTTTTTAGTTTAGCTCATTTTCATTATATTGGTTTATGAGCTTTACTACCACTAGTCCTACTTATAACATTTTGGTTAGAATAAGTCATAGACTCATGGGTGCCTTTGAGCCTGAATCTTCTCCTTTCCTTAGGATCCCCGATGATAACTTGATTCTTCATGATTTTAATCCTACTATGGAGCAAAACTCTTCTCACTCATCTCATGATGAGGATGATGCTTTAAGGGTTCCTCCTAAACAAGTCCAAAAACTTTCCACTGAACTTGATAAAATGGGTAATTGGCTTCTTCAAGAAAACCATGGTCAAGATTCTATTCAAGCTATAGAGGCTCTTAAGAAAGTTCTCCATGATAGTGATCAAGGTGTTAACCTCTTGCGTGGTATTACTCATCTTCTGCATTCCAATGTTAAACCTTTAACTCAAGAGGCTCAATATTTAGGTTTCACTACTCCTATCACTAGTGTTGAACCTCCTTCTAATCCTTTACCTAGTATTCCTATCTATAATCCTCCTTTGGTGACTGTGATGGTTCCCTCTATTTCTATGATTGTTCCTCTCGTGTCCCTTCCTACATCACAACCTTCATATCATAGTGTTCCTTTCACTTATTCCACTCCACTTCTAACTATAGTTCCTAGTGTTCCTCCAGTTGTGTCTTCCATTCCTGCAGCTTCTTACAATTTATCTAGTGTGTCTAATGTTGCTAATCCTCCTATTTCCTCTAATGATTCCACCATCATCAGTTTGTCTCAAACTGTATCATCCTTACAACAACAACTTGCTTCTTTAACTCAAAACAAGTTTAGTATTCCTACATGTGACATGGGCAGTCCTTTGTCTAGGGATATTATCTGAACTCCTATTCCTCAGCAAGTCAGTATGCCTCATCTTGAGAATTATAATGGAAAGGGAGATCCTATTCATCATCTTAAAACATTCCAAATCCTTTGTAGTGATTATGCTCATGACCATAGGATTTTAGCCAAACTATTTGCTAGAACATTTCATGACAAGGCCTTACAATGGTTTTGTTCCTTGCCTCCTTATTCAATTGATTCCTTTCCACAACTTGCTAATTCCTTTATTCAACAATTTCAAAACAATATTGGCCCACAAGTGTCTTTGACCGATTTAATGCATTGTAAACAAAGTGTTAAAGAAAAGTTAACTGAATTTATTGGTAGATTTAAGTATTTGCATGCTCAGATTTCTTATCATGTTCCTATTATTGATATTCAATGTATGTTTATTTCAAATTTGCAAAAGGATATTAGAGATAAGATTTTTCTTACTGAATTTACCTCTTTTCAACAACTTTGTGTAGTGCTTCACCATTATCAATTACAAGTGAGTCAATTTGAGAGAAACAATCCAATGGCTTCTATTCCCATTGATAAGAGTGATGCTGCTCCTAATCCAAATAAGTTTAAAAAATTCAACAATTATGTCAAGATAAACAAACAAGCGAATGTAGTTGCTGATCAGGTTGCTGTTGCATCTCATAATGCCACTTTTGCATCCACTACTTTTTGATTAAATCATATGTTTACTCCTCTTTCTAAAACTTTACATGCTATTATGAATAGGTTGTTAGCTGCTAATATGATTACTTTACCTCCTATTCGACCTCTTTTACCTACTACGATTGCATCTAAATCTTTTGATCAAAATGCTTTTTGTCAATATCATCATCAGAATGGTCATGATATTGAGAGATGTTATTCTTTAAAACATAAGGTCCAAGATCTCATTGATGCTAAAGCTTTATCTGTCGATAATCTGGATAGTAGTGGGAATCAATCTGTCTCTCCTCCTAATCAGAACCTTCAAATCTATACGAATCCTTTACCTACACATGATACTAATACTATTGCTCAACCATCTGCTATGGAAATTGTATATGATTCAAAGATGGATGATCTTAATCATGTCGTTAATCAAGTGGAGCATGTTGCTAAGCCTATATCTCCACCTCAACCTTCACTTCAAGTTCTATCTCAACCTCAAGATAAACCCAAACCTAAAGTAAAACCTCAACCTAAACCATGACAAAAAATTAAGGATAAAATACCTCAGGAACTTTTGATTACCTTTGATGACTCTGAGATTGTTAAGGCTCCTAATGGTCCCCTTTACATTGCTACTAGGGTTTCTCAGATACCTACTCATGGTTTTCTTGCTGATCCTACCTTCTTAGTCAATGTTATCATTGAAGAAAATATTTTTAAGAAAATCTTACAACGTGACTTCTATGATACATCAGATGTGTGGATTCAAACTTGTAATGGTTTTCTTTATCCCTTAGTTGGTTCTATTACTTTACCGGTTGAACTTTTTGGAAAACTTGTGAACACTACCTTCGTTGTGGTTCCTACTTCTGATCAATTTCAAGTTAAGCTAGGTTTTCCTTGGTTAACTACCATGCATGATGTTGCTTCCCCTATACATAAGTGTCTTAAGTTTTTTCATGATGGCAAAGTAAAGACAATCAATCATAGTCTATATCAACCTTCTAGGCCTAGAGATTATGCTGCTCTAGATTTCTTTTGGCCTTACCTAATTCATGTCCTCCTCACCGTAATAATCTTTTTCAATCATATCAAGCTTATAAGCATCATAAAATTATTCAATTAAGCATACCTCCTATGGATCTTAATCATGGTCTTTTACCTACACCTTCGATACCTCCTTCAACTATGGCTTCTTGTTCTATTAATCAAGTTCCTCCTACTAAATCTATCAAAGATCCTGTGATTGCTCCTCCTATGGTTGATAATCCTATTGATATTCCTACAGAACCTGTGAAGGATCCTGTGATTGTTCCTCCTAGTTCTCAACCTATTTCAAATAAATCAAAACTTAACCGATTTGCTAATGAACATCATAAAAAGCATCGTGCTCATGCTAAAGCTAAAAGATCTCTACTTTCAGTGGATACACCTATGCATAATGTTGTTACTAATAATGAGGTTCACATGCATGATTATGATGATTCTATTCATATCTTAGATCCTATTTTGATTAATTTGGATGAAGAAGATACTCTTGATGATACTGATAATGTTACTGATGAATATGAGACTATTGACATTGACATTGATTTGCCGAATATGCATTCATCTCAATTAAATCTTACACCTAGTATCAAACATAGTAATTCTCAAGAGGATCCTTGTTTGGAACTGGCTATCATTCCTACTATGTTGGATATAGTCCCTCTTGTGAGTTACCCACCTACCCTAAATGATATACAATGAGATGGGGAAAGTAGGTGGCACACTTGAGTAGCTTATCCTTCGTGGTAGCTTTGTTGTGTGTTTGCCTGATGTACTATGCTTCTCCCATAATGTGATTACTAAATGTTGTTAGATTCTTTTATAGGATCCTTGCTACTTAGTTGGTACAAGGTGATGAAGGAATCAAAGTTGTTTTTCAAATTATTCTATATGTATCTCTACTCTTCTATGCATTGTTCAATGTTGTGTTGTAACTGTGCTATTGTTCATAAATGTTTCCTTGTGTAATCTGCTTGGATTCGAGATATGGTAGCACTAAATCTTTTTGGTCTCCATGTCATGGTCCAAAAAGATTCTTCTTTGTATATCTTACATAATCTTTCCTCCTTTGTGATTGTAGTTCTACTTCCTTTGGGGAATGATGTCAATTCATTTGAAAATAATATCATATATATATTATCTTATGATCATACTGACCCCATGGTAGGTAGATCCCTTCCGTGTTCTCTGTATGTTTCTATGATATTTCCCTTGATTTGTCTTTGTCTGGGGGCATCTCAACATGGAAACATAATCAATGGAGTTGTTTATGTTTCCATTAAAGCCAATGCTCCTGTTAAAGTGTCAGCAATGACTTTAACATGGGGGCATACGCTCTGCTCACTTATTACACACATGCACTTATGAAAAATTCAAAACATGCTAAATCTTTTAAAGGTAATGCACATAAGTTGCTAAATCTTGAGGAAGACATGCACTTTAAATTTACTTTTTAATCTTTCTTTTTGGATTAAGAACTAATCCTTAAAGTATGAATTTATATTAGGATCTCTTGATCCCTCTAGTTTCAAATACACATATATTGTGATCCCTTAAGGTTGAAAGTGTCCTTAAGACTGGATCTCTTTTTTATTATTATTATTATTATGGAATAGAATATTCCTAAGGATAAATCCTTGATGGGTTGACTAGTGAGTAGCCACATTCACTAGGCAGTTCAATTCCATCTTTCCAGTTGCACCTTTTTCCTGTGTGGTTCACAATGGGACATAAGTTCTCATTGGGCGAGGTAATCACACTTTTTCTTTTTCTCTTTAGAGATGTCTCTCTTATCTGTGATCTAAGATTCAATGAAGACTTGAGTCATTGGGGGCTTGGGATTTCTCTTTGTCCCTTAGATTATGATAAGATTATCTTGTTATTTTTATCTCCTTTACCAAGAGTTTGCATCGAGTCCATACTCTTGCTAAAGTGGGGGCTTAATGTATCATCTTAAAATGGAAGCACTTCCATGATAAGAGTGTTTAGCCCTCTGAGTAAGTGGTTTGGGGTCATGTTAAGTGCCTTGATTGGGTCTTTTCATGTATTAGTCTTTCTCCTCACTTTCCACTTCTTCTTTGCACTTGATTTCTTCATTCTAGGTGAGATTAGGGTTAAGGTCTTAAGGACTTTCTTGATTTTCCCTCTTCCATGGCTCCATTTTCTAGGTAGGGTTTAGAAATGTGACCTCCTAGTCCTTCATCACATCATTTCAAGGATTTTTTGTCTATTCTTGACACTGGGTCCTATTCTGATATCAAATCCTACATCTCTGGCATCTCCTGGAACCTCTGCTGCAAATCCTAACAAAGTTAGGGTTTGAGGTCAAAGTCGACCTCCACCTTGACTAGGTCAAGGTCAACCTTGACCTTAACCAAGTTAGTGATGAAGGGTGCTCCCCTTAATACCACAAACACATAACAGAAATAGAGAAACAACAACAATATGCAAGAACAGAAAATTGGCTTCTTATTATCTCCACAAATGTGGAATTACAAACTTTCAGAATTACAATATGCAAAGCCACATGGGCATTCCCTTACAATATTCTTTAGGACAAAGCCTCGAACCAATACCCAGATCTACTACCCAGAATTATTCTGAACTGCCTAAGACAATAATACAGCCTTCCTTATATAGGCAATTTTCCACCGCCTGGAAGGTTCCAGAATTTTAGCCAATAAGGCCGACCAAACTTAGAATTATTTTTATTTTACATTTCATTACATCATAGTCGGCTCAAAATAAATTTTGAAACCCGAACATAAATTTTGAAGAAAAAATCATTTTTCGCCATTTCAGGTGACCCAACTTCCGAAGACCATAAGTCACCACCAGTTGACCCGATTGACTATTGTAACCCCATTTCGGAAAGGGCGCTAGGAGCTCTACAACACTTGAATTAAGCAAGCTTCATTCAGCTCAAAATTTGACCTCATCCGGGGCCTCTAAAGCCTTCAAAACTGAGTTCAAAGTTTCTGTACCCTGCTGCCAATACCGAAAATCTTCAATATCTTCCAATATACACCATATCTGGCAATGAAACTTTACTGGCAGACTTATATGACCCAAAATGAACCTCCAAGAAAGAAATCAGATCATTCTGAGTACATACGAAAATTACCAAAAATAGTAACTTTCCATAAATAGCAGCTCTGCACAAAATAGCCCTTATTGAATATAAAAATAGAAATATTTTTGGGTGATGCAAGATTGCTCTTACACCCAGGATGCTCCTGCATCAGACACCCAGGGTAATTTGAGAAGTGACCCTGTCACGACTCAGGTGTGCAGAGGAAAACCAAAACGGTTAACCTCCTCCTTTGTTAGCCACGATGAATCTTCTACAGGTCATCCTTTCCATTTGACCAAATACTCTTCATATGTCCTATTCCTTGTGCTTCTACCAACACGACTATCCAGTATGTCTTCGATCTCCTTAGTGTCTGAACTAGTTGCTGGAATACTCCACTGTGCTATTGTGATCTCATCTTCAACACCTCCTTCATGATACTCTGTTAGATCTGAAATGTTAAACACTGGTGAAATATTCAGCTCACTAGGCAATTCTACCTCATATGCATTTCCTGAATCATGCTTCTTCAATATCTTACATGGTCCAAACTTCTTCATTTTCAACTTGTTATATGTACCAACTGGAAACCGCTCCTTCCGCAAATGAACCATGACTTCATCACCAACCTGAAATTTCTTATACCTCCTTTTCTCATCTGCCTTAGCCTTATACTGTGTGTTCATCTTGGTAATATGCTTCCTCACCTCCCCATGGATGTTCTTCAAATGTTCTGCAAAATCCTCAGCCTCAGCACTACTTATTTCTCCTTTATCTATCTTTCTCAACTCAGATGCATTTCTTGGACTACTTCCATATATAATCTGGAATGGTGATTTACCAGTGCTCCTATTGACAGAATTATTGTATGCAAATTCTGCCTGTGGTAAAATCAAATCCGATCCTGTTAGCTTATCTCCAACCAAACATCTCAGCAAATTTCCCAAACTCCTATTCACCACCTCTGTCTGTCCATCAGTCTGTGGATGATGTGATGAACTGAACTTCAAATCTGTCTTCAACTTCTTCCACAATGTACGCCAGAAATATCCAACAAACTTAGTGTCCCGATCTGAAACTATGGTCTTTGGCAAACCATGAAGTCTCACTACTTCTCTGAAAAACAATTCTGCTACATGAACAGCATCATTAGTCTTCTTGCAGGGAATGAAATGTGCCATCTTTGAAAATCTGTCAACCACCACAAAAATTGAATCATGCCCCCGCTGAGTCCTCGGTAAACCAAGAACAAAGTCCATGTTGATATCCTCCCAAGGCTTCTCTGGTACAGGTAATGGCTGATACAATCCTGTATTCTGCTTCACTCCTTTCACCATGTGACATACTCTGCAACTCTGTACAAACTTCTTCACATCTTGCTGCAATTGTGGCCAATAATAATTCTCACCAACCAAAGCAAGGGTTTTATCACAACCAAAATGTCCAGCCAATCCTCCACTATGCTTCTCCTTGATGAGATTCTCCCTCATGGAACTTCGTGGAATGCACAACTGGCTCCCTCTGAATAGCATATCATCTTGGATGATAAAATCCAGCCATTTCGTCCTTTCTAGAGTAACAGGTTCTGTACAAGCTTTCCAAGCTTCACCAAAATCAGGATCCTCTGGATACAAATTCTTGAGTTCCTTGAACCCAACCACTTCAATCTGCATTTTTGTCAGCAATAGTTGCCTTCTACTAAGAGCATCTGCAACCCTATTAGACTTTCCACTCCTGTGTTTCAAAACAAATGTATAACTCTGCAAAAACTCAACCCATTTCAAATGCCTTTGATTCAATTTTCCTTGACTATTCAAATATTGCAAAGCTTGATGATCAGTATACAAAACAAACTCCTTAGGAAGCAGATAGTGCCTCCACTTTTTCAATGCCTAAACTATAGCATAAAATTCCTGATCATAAACAGAATATTTTCTCTTGGCATCATTTAATTTCTCACTGAAATAAGCAACAGGTTTACCTTCTTGGCTCATAACAGCTCCTATTGCAGTACCACTAGCATCACAATCTACTTGAAACACCTTATTAAAATCTGGAAGTGCTAAAACGGGTTGTTCTGTAACTTTTTGTTTCAACAATTGAAAACTCTTTTCTGCCCCATTAGTCCACTTAAACTCTTTTCTATCCCCTCTCATTGTTTCAGTCAAGGGTCCACAAATACTGCTAAAATTTCTAATAAACTTTCTGTAAAAGCTAGCTAGACCATGAAAAGATCTTACCTCAGTAGCACTCCTCGGAGTAGGCCATTCAAGGATAGCCTGTACCTTCTCTGGGTCTATTTTTAGACCTTCTGCTGAAACTACAAATCCCAAATACACTAACTCTTTCTTCACAAAACTGCACTTCTTCAAATTAATCAACAATTTCTCATCTCTCAACTTCTCAAACACCATACGAATATAAATCATATGCTCATCCAATGTCTTACTAAAGATCAAAATATCATCTAGGTAAACAATGACAAACTTACCCAAAAATTCTTTCAGAACCTCGTTCATGAGCCGCATGAAAGTGCTCGGTGCATTGGTTAGCCCAAAAGGCATGACTAACCACTCATATAGTCCTTCCTTTGTCTTGAAGGCAGTCTTCCATTCATCTCCTTCTCTGATCCGAATCTGATGATATCCACTTTTCAGATCTATCTTTGAGAAATACACAGCTCCACTCAAACAGTCCATAATATCATCCATTCGTGGCAATGGAAACCTGTACTTGATTGTGATCTTGTTTATTGCCCTAGAATCTGTACACATCCTCCATTCTCCATTCTTCTTTGGTGCTAATACTGCTGGTATAGCACAGGGACTCAGACTCTCACGGATCAATCCTTTCTGTAACAGTTCATGTACTTGTCTGTTCAACTCCTCACTTTCTACAGGTGTCATTCTGTGTGCTGCCTTATTCAGCAAACTCACTCCTGGGATCAAGTCCATCTGATGACTGATCCTCCTGACTGGTGGTAATCCGTCAGGCACGTTATCGGATACAATATCCTGAAACTCATTCAATAAATCTGTAACTTCTACAGGCACATCTTCTACTTCCTCTTCACCAGCTTTTGGAATTAAAGCAAAACATACATGCTCATGCCTCATACCATCTAGGAAATTTCTTCCATCCACAAAAGTTATCCTTGCATTACCACATACCTTTTCTTCAGTCTCCTTCAATGGTTTTAGCTTATGTCGCACTCCATCCTTTGTCAGGGAATAGGTATTTGCACAACTATCATGTACAACACATCTGTCAAACTGCCACGGTCTACCCAACAACATATGACATGCATCCATAGATATGATATCACATAATACCTCATCTTGGTATCCGCCAATCTTGAACTTCACTAGGCATTGTTCATTGACCATGACCTTGTGGTCATCCTGTACCCAGGCAATCCGGTATGGATGTGGGTGTTTCTGTCTCTTGAGCTTCAACTTTGTCACCATCTCTTCTGACACCAAATTTTCAGTGCTTCCACTATCAATAATCACATCACAACATTTACCTTCACACTTACACCTAGTGCGAAACAGGCTCCTCCTTTGCTCAGGTTCATTCTCACCACTCAACAGGACTCTTCTGTTAATCAACGTTTCTCCTCTTTCAGCATCTTCAGAATTTGATGATCTGGCATCTTCATCTACATGTGCAACTCAGGCTTGGCCTTCATTTCTCCTATCTGTTCTACCTTGGCGCTGA
This sequence comes from Chamaecyparis obtusa, assembly GCA_027943335.1. NCBI lineage: Eukaryota > Viridiplantae > Streptophyta > Pinopsida > Cupressales > Cupressaceae > Chamaecyparis > Chamaecyparis obtusa. The sequence goes on from BSBK01004454.1 coordinate 1,358,034, forward strand.
GGACATTCAAATGCCCTATGACCTTCTTCTCCACAGTGAAAACATGTTCCACGGAAGCCTCCTCTTCCAGATCCTTGTCCTCTTCCTCTTCCTCTCTGATCTCTATTATTCTGATCCTGGAAGCGATTGGAATTATTTCCACGCTGATTCTGACTGCTACTGGCCTCATCCTTCTTTTTCAGATCTTCATTTCGGCCACCATATGACCGTCCACCAGATCGTCCCCCGTGACCTCTTCCATTTTGTCTACTCTCGAACTTCTTGTTCAGCTTTTCCTCTACTTTTAGGGAAAATTGGTATGCCTCCTCAATACTGTTCATTCAAACCAGATTCAACTCCTCCTGAATGCTTGGCCTTAACCCATTAAGGTATCGGGCAACTTTCTCCTTATCACCTTCTGCATGGCCTGTTCTGATGAGGAGTCGATATAACTCCTCTGTATACTCCTGAACAGATCTTCCTGCTTGCTTCAAACTCTGCATTTTCTTCAGTAGGTCAAGCTCATAATCAACAGGAATGAACTGTCACTTCAATTTATCCACCATCCGATCCCATCTTGTGATTTTATCTTTTCCTCTTCTATTTCGCTCTAATTGAATTTCTTGCCACCAGATCTTCGCATGACCTTTCAGTCTGGCCTTCGCAAATTTGACCCTATCAGGATCCTCAACATCTTCATACTCAAAATATTCCTCACATTCATTGATCTAGTCGATCAATTCTTCTGGGTTAAGATTTCCAGAAAATGTAGGAACCTCAATCTTAGGTCTTTTCCCAATCTTAGAAATGGCCCGAAAAAGTCTTTCTTCCTCCTGGTTCACAATTTCGACTTCTCCTTCTTGATATTCTTCTTCGACTTCATCCTCGCTTTCATCTCTGACATTAAGATTCATTCCTCTGTGAATCTCTTCTTGCAATGCTCGCACTTGTCTCTGTAGCTCTCTAACCTCAGGTGTTACAACACCAGCTTGTCCGCCACGTTCTCTTCGTGGAGGCATTTTTGCGATGTGCGCTGAAACCCTAACCACGGTCCTGGTGCAAACTGCCTCACAGTCAGCGATCTATTTACACACTCAAGAAAACTTGGCTCTGATACCACTTGATGAAGGGTACTCCCCTTAATACCACAAACACATAACAGAAATAGAGAAACAACAACAATATGCAAGAACAAAAAATTGGCTTCTTATTATCTCCACAAATGTGGAATTACAAACTTTCAGAATTACAATATGCAAAGCCACATGGGCATTCCCTTACAATATTCTTTAGGACAAAGCCTCGAACCAATACCCAGATCTACTACCCAGAATTATTCTGAACTGCCTAAGACAATAATACAACCTTCCTTATATAGGCAATTTTCCACCGCCTGGAAGGTTCCAGAATTTTAGCCAATAAGGCCGACCAAACTTAGAATTATTTTTATTTTACATTTCATTACATCATAGTCGGCTCAAAATAAATTTTGAAACCCGAACATAAATTTTGAAGAAAAAATCATTTTCCGCCATTTCAGGTGACCCAACTTCCGAAGACCATAAGTCACCACCAGTTGACCCGATTGACTATTGTAACCCCATTTCAGAAAGGGCACAAGGAGCTCTACAACGCCTGAATCAAGCTTCATTCAACTCAAAATTCGACCTCATCCGGGGCCTCTAAAGCCTTCAAAACTGAGTTCAAAGTTTTTGTACCCTGCTGCCAATACCGAAAATTTTCAATATCTTCCAATATACACCATATCTAGCAATGAAACTTTACTGGCAGACTTATATGACCCAAAATGAACCTCCAAGAAAGAAATCAGATCATTCTGAGCACATACAAAAATTACCAAAAATAGTAACTTTCCATAAATAGCAGCTCTGCACAAAATAGCCCTTATTGAATATAAAAATAGAAATATTTTTGGGTGATGCAAGATTGCTCTTACACCCAGGATGCTCCTGCATCAGTTAGGGTCG